>JBBELK010000132.1:1200000-1549793 GCA_037783545.1 Henricia sp. BOLD:AAB3569
TTTGTCAACTTAAAAAAGGCAATTAAAAATAAATTGAAAAAGAGTGATGTGTGGACTATCAAAAAACACTGAAATGCTGGATTTTCTCTTCGGGGGAAAATCCAGCATTTCTACTTTCAATCTCAAAATCTTAAACAAAATTTCGTTAGCTACCAGGTAACAAAAATGAAAATTGGGATCTGTTGGGACTTGCAAAATCTTTATTGCTCAAGAATTGAGTGTGCATCTACATTTTACCAACTTATTGGTTCATGAACTTGATGCTGTAAATGAAACTACATGTTTATGTAATCTGTTTGTGTTGGTGTTTTCATCTACAGATTCTTAGTAGATTGTGTAGAGTTCCTACAAGGACATTTGGATTCTGAAGGACTCTTCCGAAAACCAGGATCTAGGACACGACAGCGCGAGTTGCTGGTAAGGTCTGGAAAAACAGCAAATCATAGAGACAGTGATTTCCTGTTTCATTGAAAATATCTTCCATTTAAGAAAGCTGAAAGGGCTGTTTAATTAACTTGTTCGACGTTATCATATAGCACTGTCAGAAAGTGTTTTATTACCAATGGAAATTTTAACCAAGTCATTTAAGGACAGAATTTGTTTTTCCCGCAATAGTGGCCTGTATAATCTCAAGATTTTATACTCTGCACGATTAGGCCTGTGCACTTTAAAATATTTTACTACTCGATTGTTTAATATAATTTAAATCAAAAGTTAGATATTCGATTCGTCAAATTTTTGTAGGGTTTTGGCAAAAATGTTTGCCGTGAAATTTAATAGACCGTGTAAGTTGACCTCGAGAACGAGCGGGACTCTGCGAGACTCGTCGACTTTCGGGGACCTCGGATAGCAACTTAACCATAGGGAACGACTGTTTTTTCTGTACCATTTTGACACCACGTCAAAATTAGCGGTTTTACCTACCGATTTGGGGTCCACTATAAAAATCCTTAAAATCTCATTTATCACCTATGCGAAACGTTGATGGAGCAAAAAGTTCATAAGATTTTAAATATTTACGTCTCTGACATAAACTGGTAACCCTATACACGTAATAGAAAAACCACACTGCCATGACACCGCGTCGCTGGTAGTCTGCAACTGGCGTTAATTTTTTTTGCACCATGTAGTTGCACCGTTTTCAAAAGTTCTCGATTCGGCTTCAGACGGTCTTTGCGATTTCCGTCCTGACCATGTGTGCTTTATTTGTTTGGGTTTTTTGGTGTTAGTTTGATCTACTCTCAACAGTAGTGAACGTCCAAGATGTCGTTCAAACCAGGTATTTATTTAGCGTCGTTAATGCTTCTCAGATGCACCAAGCCTGAGGGCCGTACTTCGCAAATGTACTTGCAAACCGGAAACAAAAGGTTGAACAATTTATATTTGTTTATAAGTTCGGACGACATTTTCTTCATTTTATTTATTGAATCGATAGATTTTAAGCTCCTTGCGTTTGAGCGCTTACAAATGCGGTACGATTTATATAAGGTAAACAATAAAAAAATATCGTCACAACATTAAAACCCCTGCACCATTCCCTGACAGGTCTCCAGAAGTGTGACCTGAAACGAGAGACTTAGTCTATTGACTTTGGCACATCTGATCTATCGGGGATAAACAAATCTCTTCCTTCACCCGTAAAGTGGTTCGGAGTGAACATCTGTGTGCTTTTGCAGGATGCTTTTGGAACCTTACAGTAGCCTTCTTCATTGCCGAATCAGCCGCCTCGTATTACATTTGTAGTGGTGGTGTTGGTGCGGGATTCTAACCCACAATCTACTGCATACTACATATAAGCAGACATCTTAACCACCAACCGTATGGACTCGCGCAATAATTACATTGTAGCCTTTTCAACCGTTATGTCTTTTTGGTTTACTCTATGCTTGTTTGTCACCTTTCGTCCCCAGAGTGTATTAGAAACCAACAGCCCAATACCACCCGAAGCCCACATCCACGACGTGGCTGGCCTCTTTAAACTCTTCTTCCGCGATCTACCGGAGTCTTTTATTCCCAGCAAACTCACTGACGCGCTCATCAAATGTCAACACCTTGGAGATTGCCACGATGTTCGTTATACCACTATCCTGCTGTGCCTGGCACTACCGCAACTCCACCTCCACACACTGCGCTACGCCATGCAGGTAGGATTTTTAAAATATCAGGAAATTTCAAGTTCATGCCCTGTAACAGGCTGCTCAGCATCAACTATCAGTGTTTTTTTTTCACATGTTTCATGAAATGTCTTGTGTGTTGGGCATTACCAAGCTTACATGTACACTGTATGTGCACCCACAAATTTCATTTTGGAACTGTTGTTTTGGAAATATCTGTACTGTTTGTCCCCTATGTAATGCTTTTTGTGGCTTGTGGGCGAAATTGGTTTTGGGACGAATTGAATTTTCGTCTCGTGAGACGAAAAATAATTGTTTTACTAATTTCTCAAAGACTATAGACAAAACATTTCAGGGGAGGTTTTCTTCGGTCAAATGTTTATATTGTGTAAGTTAGGCGTAAATCTGTGAACATTTCTGATTTTCGAGATACCAATCAAGTATACTGCCTTGTAAATCTCACCCTCTCAGTTAAAGCTAATGCAAGTCACTCAACAAAATTTGTCAGGACTTGTTTACATGATCTGAAATTTTGGTTTAAATCCGTTGGCAAATGACAAAGTTATTCAGGATCAAAAGTAGGACATGTTTTTTTGTTTGTTTGTTTGTACGTTTTTTTATTTGTTTGTTTGTACGTTTTTTTATGTGGTATTAACTGAAAATATCATTGACCCTGCTGAAAAGTATTTGATACCGTAGCCACTTATCAAAAGTTACGGTGTACACTAGTTTAAAACCTGTAAAGATATGATTAATGCATAGTTCCGAGTTTGCCCAGTTAACTCCGCCCCCTTGGATATTGTTGCTATGCGTCACACGCCCCAGGTGAAAATTCCAGTTGAAACCAGTTGAACTGGTTCCAACTGGTCCAGTTGAACTGGGAATTGGTGACTGGTTTTAACTGGTTTCAACTGGTGTAACTGGTTTCAACTGGTTTCAACTGGTTTCAACTGGTGTAACTGGTTTCAACTGGTGTAACTGGTGTAACTGGTTTCAACTGGTGTAACTGGTTTCAACTGGTTTCAACTGGTTTCAACTGGTTTCAAAAAATTCCAGTTGAAACCAGTTGAAAGATCAACTGGTTTCAACTGGTTTCAACTGGTTGTAACTGGTTTCAACTGGTTTTTAAAAATTCCAGTTGAAACCAGTTGAAAGATCAACTGGTTTCAACTGGTGTAACTGGTTTCAACTGGTTTTTAAAAATTCCAGTTGAAACCAGTTGAAAGATCAACTGGTTTCAACTGGTTTCAACTGGTTTCAACTGGTGTAACTGGTTTCAACTGGTTTTTAAAAATTCCAGTTGAAACCAGTTAAACTGGTTCCAACTGGTCCAGTTGAACTGGGAATAAGTGACTGGTTTTAACTGGTTTCAACTGTTGTAACTGGTTTCAACTGGTCTGACTGTAACACGTTTCTTTTACTGCTGTAAATGGTTTGTACCTGGTGTGCCTGGTTTCACTTGTTTGTTTTTTTGGCTGGCGTAACAGTACACATTTTACTTGTATCGGTAATGCATTTTGACGTGGGGAAGGCAGGAAGGGAATAAAAAGAAAACCTACAAGATGAATTAAGGTAACATGTACATTGCAAATGAAGCTTATTGCATTAATTTAATTATGCGCACGTACACACTTAAAATCAGGAACAATTCTACACTGATAACTGGCTTCTCCAAGAAACTTGAAAATAAATAAACTTAAATTCCCTGTTTGTATAGGAACCCTGCGAGAGCTACAGGTTGGCAAGAACACGAATTCTCATCTGTCTGGAAGTGACTTTTCACAAAGAAAAAAGGACAAATATAATTACAAAACGTAAACATATACATGATAAGTGTGTACTAATAAACAGTGAACCTCTCTCGGTTGGCAATTAAGAACATTCCTAATTGGCAATATTCTACCTTTTTATGCTGTCATAGACCCCGTTCTCACTAGAGAAATCGCTTTGTTCGACGAAGATTAGTTAATCATCGTTAGTTAATGAAGCGTGTGTTCATATATCACTTAACGAAGATCGAATGAAGAGCGACCGCTAATGAAGCCGTGGGAGGTCGTACATGTGCGTCGCGCATCAAGCGCTGTGCTTCAAGCGTCTAGACGCGCTGTGTGGTTTTCCAGCGGCGCGTCAAAAAAACTCTTGCCAGGCGCTCGACGCACAACGCGCTTCGTCGAACGAAGGGAACCGTTCACATTACAAATTTGCTTCGTCGAATGAAGCGATCTCTCGTCGAATGAAGCTATTTCCTTCATCGTTGAATAAAGAGGCGTGCTTTCACATCAGGAAATCTCATCGTCGAACGAAACGATTTCTCTAGTGAGAACAGGGTCGATCATAGAGTTGGCTGTAAGTAACAAAGAACAAAGCCATACAAATTGAAATTCTTCTATCATCATACATCATGTATCTCAACCTCATGGTAACATTTTAAAAAAGCTAAAATGGACGGAAAAACAAGCAAGTAATTCAGAATCATTTTAAAACCGGGGCACAAATGTAGTCATTTTAAAGGCCCATTGTATCATTTGCAATGACCCAATTTGTTTTTCATGAGTTGACAAGAAAACCTTACTTAAAGTGTTGATAGCAATGGTAACAAACACCACATGAATTTATTTCCGTCCAAAATAGTTTTTCATGCTGGAAATTGACAATCGAAGGTACTTTATTACCATTAATTCACTTGTACACAAAACCCATATATAGATTTTCAAGGTTTTCTGAAGCTTTGATGCATCTATGTAGCTAACATTTCTTCAGGCTAGTTTACCAACATTTATCATTCGATATGTTACACTCTTATTCCACGAATCTGTAAAAAGTTTCAACTTGCAAATGATACATAGGACCTTTTTTTCCCTACTTTTTGGACTTTAAAGGAGTGTGACCAGATCACTTTTTTTTACCCATAACTCCCCGGGACTTACCTTATGGGTCATGAGATTTTTATATCATAACATCCGTTATATTTTTCTGATTACGAAACTGAAACTCCCGCACTTCTAGGCCGCATATTTCCGAGGATATCGTCGAAAATCCACCGATTATTTGTAAACTAATTTTCCAGTATCAACATTTATCCACTGAAAGTCGACTCGATAGTTTTGTTCAATTTTTTACTGGAAATCGCGAATGTTTTCGGGTTTTTGGGACATGGGAGGTGTGTATGGGAGTTACTTGATAATATTGGTAAGTTACATCGAAAACTATTTTCCAGAAACTCTGGTCATGCTCCTTTAAACAACTATATTAATAATACCTGCCTTAACGGTTCCCTCACTGTGAGTAGTACACGGAGTAGTGCATGATGGGACACAAATGTAGTACAAGTACAAGCGCTCACTTTCTTTGTCACATCGCTTCTAACTCGTAAAACGTTGCGAATGTTTTTGACACAAATGTTAACTGGTAATATAGAGCTCAGATACAGATGGAACCTACTGTATATCTCTTTTAGGATTATATCGGCATCTGAGGTGAAATAATTGAGATGACTGACGAAAACCCGTGATCACGGTAATTTGTGTAGAAAGAAAAAACCCTGGTCACTTCCTTTTTGATTTACCCTGCATTCAGTCAGTTCCAGATTTAGCGCTGGAGTTAATAACAGACCGCTGCTGGGTTCTAACAACGTCCTGCAATTTCTTGGCCTCCTCCTCTTTTCTTTTAACTGGGTCATCCGGAAACTGGGTCATCAGGCGGTTTACAAATTGATCTGGAGAATGAATGTAAAGATCAACAACTCATTAAATGTTTTAATATATTGGAACTTTAGGTCTGAATACCTCTTCACCTTTTTTAAACCTTACCTGCATCTTTATAATTCATTCACATGTAGTTTTTATTTTGGTTAATTCACACTTGTGCCACCAGGTAGAAATACCAGGTACATGCAGGAATTTTCAGGATAAAATTAAATTAAACCCTAAATGTATCAAGGTACTTTGCATCTGCTTAACATATGTTCAGCAAGCATCGATAAAAATTTCCAATGCTAGCTGTGGAGTGAAGAATAATACTGTACATGGGTACCGGTACTGTTTTTAAGCATGACAGTGTTTCACAGGCAGTTGCATTAAGACTTTTTTTAATACAATATATGTTTTTAAAAATTTATTTGATATTTTGACACAGATTACTTCACCATTTAGGAAAAAACTGAGAAGTTTACCATTGCATCGTTTTCAGTCCTCGTGTTATTGCTGAAAAAGTGTTTTAGTACTTGTTCACTCCTATATGAGTTTTTTCTATCAAATCTGATGTTAATACTTATGCTTCATAACACCTGACAATCTTGTTCATTAGTTAACACTGTCATCCAGCTTTACCTTTTCAATCAAAAGAGACTAGCAAGTTCCCCATCAGGTTCGTCATTTGTTGTTTCCTCAACGCTCGTGTGATAGATCTTTCGAATCCTTACTCATCTACCAGAAGCAAGCTGCTCATTCAGATCATGTTCAGATGTTGTTTTGTAACTAATAAAACAGTAAAACAATAGGGTCACACAGTGTCTGCAACCATCAGGAAGCAAACAAAAACTTGTGGCTTTGAGAGTGTTTTCTATTCATCATCTCTCTGAAAAGGATGTTTTTTTTTTACCATAGAACCAATAATTTTTTTTTAATGACTTTTACTCACCGATAACGCTTTCTACCCCAATGCACGGTGTATGTTTGAATGAATCTGGCGACGAGCAAAGCACGCATGCAAATGACGTAATGACGCTAAGTGACCGTACCATTTTAGGACAAGTGAGAAATTTGTTTCTTTTTTTAACGTGCCATCGGCACCATGTTGGTGGGAGTACATGTACACACCAAGTCTTTTCATGCTCATATGCGACGTGTACATGTACTCTATAATCACACGGTGGACGGTGGCGATAAAAACAAACAAATTCCTCCACTAAGCGGCATTACATGTACATGTACGTCATTTGCGCATATGCATGCTTTGCACGTAGCCTAGATATTTTACGCAGTGGCTATAGTTACAGTAACCGTACGGTAACGGCATATTTTATTTCCTGCAAGCTGCTGCAACTGCGAGGAATCATTTTTTTCTTTTGAAAATTTTTGCCGATAAACATGATAAAAAAGTTGTAGGCCTAAGCCATTTTGAAATGGCGACGGGGCGAAGAGGTAATGGCCGGGGCGAAGTGGCGAGGGGCAAAGAGGCGAGGGGGCGAAGAGGCGAGGGGGCTAAGTGGCAATGCATTATGAGGAGAATTAAGTGGTATGGGGCGAACTGACAATGCATGGGGCGAAGTGACTTAAGTTTAAGCTTCTGCAAAAGTTCTAGGACTAGGAGTATGCCTAGCCGGCCCTATATAGTTGTACTTTTCTACCTGCAAGTTTGAGGATTTGCGCTTTTCAAAACTGCTCTTCTTCATTGACTTGTTCTTCATCAGTTTTCACTGTCATCATGGTCATGATGACTGTCATCTGGTCCTTGCTATGCTCTATGCCAGTCGACATCGTGACCGTCGTTGCCGTTGGCACTGCACTGGGTGACCACTTCACCATAAACCTTTTCAGGTTGAAAGTCGTTGATGTCTTTTGGATTCGTTAATATCATCGATTTCAACAACAGATCTGACATTATCTTCTAAAAATCGAACGTAAGCCTACTAAGTCCTTTGGAGTACAGCCTACATACAGCCATTTTGCATGTTTTGAACAGTATAACGGCCGGCGCGCGCGCTGCATGCAGGTATGCAACTAGACTGGTTCCCTGTCCTCATATTTACTCCCCTTTGTCGGCATGAGAGCAGCGTAACGGACATGGACAGGGGACCAGTCTAGTATGCAACGTGGCATGCACCGTGGCATATGACGTCACGCACGTGCAGGTACACGAGGTGGGGCCACGTTTCTGCGAAATAAAACTACAAATAATCAGCTTGCTTATTAAAATTTAAGTAATAAACAAATATCAAATTGGCTGTTGTATTTTTCTAACTAATTTCGAGGGGTTTATTTTGCCAACTGTTTTCATGCATTCCTCCATTTTGACATAACTACCATGCAGTTGGCAACAGCCCGTTTTAACTGGTTTCAAAATGAACTGGTATTTGTCACCATTACAAAAATTACCAGTTGGCAATTAACTGCTTATTCTAACAGGTTTCAACTGGTTGCTGTTAGTAAAACAAAATTACCAGTTGGCTCAAATGGTTTCGGTCGATTCCAGTTGAGCTACCAGTTGATACCAATTGGATCCAACGGGTACTAGTTGGCCACCAGTTGGCAACTGGTTATTTTAACCGGTTTCAACTGTATCCAACGGGTACCAGTTGGCCACCAGTTGGCAACTGGTTATTCTAACAGGTTTCAACTGGTTTCTGTTGATAACACAAAACATACCAGTTAGCAGTTGGTTATTTCAACTGGTTTTTCTTATTCCAGTTAAAATACCAGTTGGACACCAGTTGATTCCAGTTGAAACCAGTTGAAACCAGTTGAAACCAGTTGATCTTTCAACTGGTTTCAACTGGAATTTTCTCCTGGGGCTATCCCTCAAAATGTCCACACACCCTGCACAAACCAATTGGACTTTCAACGGAAAACACAGATTCATTGGAGAAAACTCAAAGGTATTCATGTTTCAGGGTCAACAGTTTTCTTAGAACACACTGAGTAAAGGGCCAGTAATACAGGGATGTCATATCATGAAATACATGCTTTCTTACCTTTGAACAGCGAATCGTCCGGCCTTGAAACCAAAAATTTACCCGGATCACCGCATACAACACTGTACAAACTGTATGTTGTTGTGTTATTGTGAGCCAATGCACCTTGAACTATGTGGGCGATGTCTGCTACATGTAGCTCTGTTGTGATTGGTCGACGGGTTCGACTTGATTGACAGGTCGGAACTATGCATTCAGGTCACTTGAAATTTGAATATATCATGGTTATTTTAAAACTCCCCCCAACCCCCCCAGTTCCTAAACCAGGTCGCCTGCCGAGCGGACGACAACAAAATGGACGTCTCCAACCTTGCCTTAATCATGACCCCGAACCTCATGGGCGGGCTGAAAATGGACAAGTCTGGCACTACGGCCGCCACGGAGCGACTGCTCAAACAACAGATGGTGGTGGTCCGGCGACTGATCGAGAATGCGCACGATGTCGGTCTGGTCCCGGACTCTGTCTTGGAGAGAGTGGAGAGCTTCGGTAACCGGTCCGGGGATTTGTTGACTGACAGACTGACCTCGGAGGACGAGTTGGACAAGAGCTGGGAAGCCATTTTGGAAGAGAGAAAAAAGAACCGCAGGCGGAGACGAAGTGGGCCAATTCAAGGTAATATAGTCTTTTTTTAAATTGATATTTTTCTTTCGCTTACAAATGAGACATCAGTGGAAAAAATGGACCAACGTTTAGTTTTTGAACAATTGCTGTCAATATTTCGAATTATTGGCGGTCTGCCAATAATTTAAGGCGTAGACTTGCCCAAGTCTCACCTCCTGTATCTAGTCTGTAGCGCGCAGTGCACAGCACGCCCTCCGTACTGGTGGCCTGTTTAATATCCTTTCTTCTGTTTCGTCTGTCTCAGAAAGTCTTCCGAGACAGAAGAAAAGATATTTGACAGGCCACTAGTCATTTGACAGGCCACTAGTCTCTACACACCGTGAATCACAAACCAAAGACTGGAAGTCAGACTTGGGCAAGATTATAGACAAGGTGCAAAAATGGCCGTATAAAATGCCGTTTTTCACAGAGTTGCCGATGTCTAAAATACAAAGTATGTTTTTTCCTTAAAATAAAGTTGATGCTTTAAAAATACGTTCGAAGAAAAAAAAAACAATTGAATTTGCCGAGATCCACATACTGTATACATCTTTAAGTGGCTCATAATGAAATTGGGCCCAAATGAACAAGTAATTTTCTTGTATAATATGACATGTTTGTTATGCTGTCCAGGTATTATGAGTGGTATCGGGCAGAGCCTTGGTATTCTCAAGTCGGGAACTGGTAGCGTTGTACTCAAGACGCCTGCTGCCGATGAAGTCTTTGAGAATCCATCATTCCTTGGTGAGTGCTGCTAAAGTCATACAGTGTGGCCTGGAAACAACTAAGGGAAGACGCACAAATCTAATCGCCGTTAAAAACGGCAGTACCGCCGTAAATTTTAGTGGTACCACTGTCATTACCGGTGGTTAGAATTGAGTGTCTTTCCTAACATTTAAATACAAACTTTGCAGAGAAATTAATTTCTTTTAATTTTCAGGTGAATTTTATTGATTCTGACAATGAAGCGCTGAGAAACACTTTTCTGTTTATAAACGGACCAAAATCGTTGAACTTTATTTCTCACCCAGAGGCAATGCCACACAAAAGCCGGGCTCAAAAGCTTATAGTGGTATCTTGCCCCTGACAGAAAAATCTGTGGTGAACAACATTTTGTAGACATTCTTCTGGACCAACCTGTACATGTAGCATTTTCTTAAAGATCTTGGGGACAATTGGCTAAAGTGAAAACACACCTTTGTGTGTCTGTTGCCAAGGTTACTGGGTCTATAGACCGTATCGAATAGCCGCCATGTCGTAGGGCAGTTTCTTTGTTCCTTGAGGACATTTTTGCATGGTTGCACATATTGTGCTTTAATTGTTGAACGGTTTTAGTAAAACAAAAGGTGCCCCACGAAATGGCGGCTATTCGATAGTCTTTCTCTGCACTAAGGTAAAGGATGTTTCAGATTACCAGCGGATGATTAAGCCCATGCAGTTATCATACTTAGTTTTGTCGCATCCACTACCCTATCATTTTAATAAAAAAACTCGCTCTCAAAAATTGTTTTTTGCAGGGGAGACGCCAAAAATACTGCGGTCCAGCAAAAGAAAAGCCAGTGATGAGTTGTGCTCATTCTCTTCAGTGAAACGGTAAGTACCTCCCATTTTGAATAATGTACATACTATAAAATAGAAAGTGGTCATAGCGTGTCATTAAGCAAGGCACTTTGTCATATATTCACTATACATTGCGAGTAAAAAAAACCTATATACTTCTAAAATTACCTGTTGTGTTTTAGTGTGCCTATATAAGATGTTTTGACATGTATTTTGGATGAGTTCTCCTGTGTTTTTTGGTAGCAGTTTAATTAAAATTTGGAATCTAGATGCGCTGAGATGTAATTTCAGGCTCAAAAAGAGGGCGAAAAGCCGTATTACTGCGTGCAAATGATGTCTGCTGATCATTTTTCGCGTCTAGTGTCTTCGATGTTCGAACACGAAGGACATTGAGTGAAAAACTCCGCCGTGCCGGGCCTTGAAACACAAAAAGGGGGGCGAAAAGCCACATTTCTTGTGCGCAAATATTGTCCACTGATCAATTTTTTTGCGTGTTCAAACACGAATGACACAAGTCAAAAACACCGCTGTGCGTAGTGGAGAACACTGGAAGATAACGACATTTGTAAGTTTTCGAATCATGTGATATATTTTTAACATGGAATTTTCTTCCTGCTCACCTCCGACTACAGAAAAGCCATGCTTCAGCAGATGACCGTCGACCCCCAGTACAGCAAGCCCGGATTGAGCCTACACAGGGAGACCAGGCAGGGCCCAGCGCAGTCTGATTCACCCATCACCCCCATACAGCCCAGGGGACCGGCGCTGGGGGAAGTTGGTGAGTTGAGTAGGGTTACAGGTTGTCTTGACTCTTTTGCCAATAGACCGTATCGAATAGCTGCCATTTCGTGGGGAACATTTTGTTACTTAAACAATTCAACAATGGAGGCACAATATGTGCAACCATGCATGTCTTCAAGGAACAATGAAACTGCCCCACGAAATGGCGGCTATTCGATACGGTCTATACATGGGTCTCGGATTCAAATCCCAATGACGACTATATATGAGGACTAGGGGCCAATTTCATGGCACTGTTTTGCACAAAATTTCGCTTAGCACAGAATTTCTTTGCTTTGTAAAATGTATGTCAAATTGTGTTTTTAGAAACAGTAGCAAAATATTAGTAAATACATGTGTCACACAATTTTGGCCAGCAACCCATTTTTGCAATATAAAACAAATAAATTGTGTGCTAAGCAAATTTTTGTGCTAAACAGCGCAATGATATTGGCCCCAGTTCGGCATTCTCTTTCAGAGTAGCTTTTTGTGTACAGTAAACTGTATTATTATATAAAATGAAGCTTTTGCGGACACCGTGCGTTTCTGTTACTGTGCAGCACAGAGCCCAGATTCGACGTGCGTGCACGCTGGGCGCACCATGAACACACGCGTCATAGATCAAGGGAATGGATTGCGTGCGTGTGCAACGCGCGCCAGAGTACAGTAACAAAAAATATTGTACAACAGTAACAAAAACGCATATGCATTTGTAAACTGACGTTTTCAACACCAAGCAGACAAAAATCTCGCGGAAATCTTCCAAAACAAAGCTTCATTTTATATAACAATAATAATGTTGGATGTCTTTGAGGGTGATATGAGAATATACCGCACTCGTCATGAAAATACCGAACTCGCCTTCGGCTCGTTCGGTATTTTCATGACTCGTGCGGTATATTCTCATATCACCCTCAAAGCCATCCAATATTATATAAGTACTCTACCCAAAGGTGAATTTGATTGTGTTGCCTACCAGTCAATTTGTTTTACTACCCGAGCCTCTGGTTATTTCATTAGAACCATGACCATTAGCACTGCAAAACATTTCTTGAACAAACCACTCACCACAATTGCTCCATCCTCCAGAAGGGATGTAAAGCCGTTGGTCCAGTGTGTTGTGTAGTGGACTTAAAACATCCTAGAGCTGGCACTCCTCTGGTACTCTTTTGTAAAGAGTAAGGGATTTACCAAGTGTCTCTGGCCGTCAGCTGCCAATAGCACCACCCACCTATGTATCTCGATGTTTAGGAAGAGACAGCCTACGAGCTGCGAATTGAAGTTCTACAAGGGTAATTCCCAAAATTAGGGGTCCAAAAGTGTGACATGCTTTTTAAGATTTCCAAGTGTTTTTAGTGATTGAAAGTGGTTTTCCAGTAAAAAATAATTATTTTTATTTCAACAAATGCCACTTAAATTTAATGTTTGTGTGTAGATAGGGCACCAAGGTTAATGCAAAATCATTCTACAGCCAATTTTCATTGGCGTAGGTAACCCGGGACACCAAACTCCTATTCAATACCATGGAACAAATTATAAGCCTTTATGGTCTTTTGTTCTGAATATTGTTCAGGAATCAGAAAACAAAATATTCAAGAAAATGATACTGCCCCCTATAATCACAGGCTACAGTCCATTACTGAGAATTTGGGATAATGAGTGGTGATTTTTGAAGCAGAGAGTGTCGTACGTAACTTGGACACCAACATTTTGGACCCCTAATTTTTGGAATTACCCACAACCCCATAAAGGTAAAAGAGCTGACAAGATGACAAGTTCTGAACATAACTAATTCAATATTTTTTTCATACTCATTTTCATGTACAGATGCTGTTACAGAAGACGGTGCGACCGTCTTCAAATTTGAAACGCCATCCATCAAGTTTGCTGACGAGTCCTTCACAACGTTCTGCGCCACACCCCCCGGCAGAGTCAACATCAGGGGTGCCACTCCGGGCAAGAAACAGGGCAAGGCCAACCTGCTTAGCAGCAAGAAACACAAGAGGTACCGAGTTCTACAAGACATATTTTGTTCCATATTTCAGATTTGGGTCCTCGGATTAATTAGGTATTTTGTACTAATTCAATGTTAGCCTGTACAAATGTTCATCTTTTGAAACTACATAGATACATTATATTCCGAAGTTCCCATAAGATATCCAGAAACCTAGAAAATCATGCAGAACCTATGTCTTTTTGTAAAACCTTTTGAACAAGCATATTACAACCATTGGAAATAATTATTATTAATAATAATAATAACATTTGTAAGAACTCTGGATGCCGCAATAAGGCGACATTTCGGGAAGACTCTCCCCGGGGACCACCAAAATTTCGGCAAGAGTCACTCAAAATGACACCTTAGTTTTTTACCCAAAGCTTCCAAAAATGCTTCCAGACCTAAGATAATTGGTTCTAGACCTAATAAAAATGATTCTCGATTAAAAAAAAAAGGTTTTTGACCTAAAAAAATGATTTTTAAACTCAAAATATTAGGCGACACCAAAATGTCGCCCTAATAGAGCATGTCGCCCTAATATAACTTTTTTACACACAAATTGTCGCCCTATCCTAGCATCCAGAGTTTTTGTAATGCGCACATATGGGTCTTTCTATAAATTAGGTGGTCCAAAGTTGGTGTCCCCCGTTACATTTTACATCTTGTTTTTGTAAATTCAGGACACATTCTTTAAATGCTTTTCATCTCAAAGAGTGAGTACATAAAGTACAATTCATACAAAATAGTTTAAAGGCCATTTTAATTATTTTTGTACGAAAAATAACGCATATCAGGTGTAACGGGGGACACTATATGTCACACTTTTGGACCCCTAATTTATAGAAAGTCCCAAATAGCTGTTAAATAAGTGGCAACTTCGACAAATCTTGATGTGTTTAGTGAAGTCGGTCCTAGGACACTTCTTAGCTTAAAACCATCTTGACTCTAACTCCCTAGGGTATGTAGATTTTGGCGGATTGAGGAGTGTTAGGGTGAAGGCTAAGATCAACCACATGTCTTGCTTTAAAGGAACACACCAGCTTTGTTGGGCTATTTTGGGCTCGAAATCGACCCATACATTATTCTGAAGCGCCTTCGAGAGTAAATTAGATATATCCTGAAAAGAGGCCGTCAAATTTGGCCGTTTTTGAGCACTTTTGAAAAATACAATGTCACTTGACTTTTCGGAACCAAATTCTGTTTCCGAAAAGTCACGTGGTCTTGTGAGTTAGTTGTATTTCCAGCCGTATAAAAGTTTGTTACTGCAGAACTGCACCAAATTCAACTCTGATTTCCCCCAATATTTATAAGTAATTAACAAAAGAGAGACTATTTATACAGGTATGAAACAAAGTTAAACATACATGTATGAAAATTCGAACATTGTTTGTTTCGAGAGTCCGGAGAACGGGAGCGAGCGCGTGCTACGGCAGGCTACCGTGGAGTGTATGATATTTGCCCCGCGCAGCACCGCAAATAGCCTGAGTGCACACACACACGGGCCAGTGTTCTCCACTGCCGGTTTTGTCCGGGAGCGCCGCCCGGACAAAATCATCACAGGTACCGTTAGCGCCCGGACAAAAATTTGCCGCCCGGACAAAAAATTAATAAATTTTTCCCTCTAAAACACTATGAACTGATGAAAGGACAGTTTAATAACTGAAGCACAAGTGCATGCGAAATGCACTAATACGCGGCCGTATCAACAGAGATGCGCCAGCGTGTTTTACGAATCATACGAAAATACCACGGCAGCTTGATCGGCCGCGCCGGTGCACGTATCGTACGGCAGGGCGCAGCCGCGCAGGACATAATTAGCGCGCGCTAGCTAGCCAGAGACGTAAAGCTAGCAGAATCTAGCATAGAAGGGCGCCCTCTTTAGGCCGAGGTTCATCAGTTTAGTTTTTAACCGGGGTTTTTACGAAATAGAAAGCTGAAAAAGTAAAATCCACCGCACTGCTATTTTTATTCAAATGTATAGGTAACATAAAAATATAAAAAAAATAACTTATCAAAATGTTGAATAAAACTAAACGAACCGCGCGTTTAAAATAGCCAGTCGCGAAGCGCAGCATGGACTCGTGCAAGTCTAGTCGCCCAGCCATGTGACATGCAGCCATGCACAATCTAGCTTACCTGCTTACAGTGTCTTGCGTGTGACGGTCCAGCGAGGCTCCGTTGATCGGCCGGCCGCTGTCGTGAAGCTGTGAAAAACTATGTTATTGGCTTGTCTTCGTTTCCGATGATCATGTTTTAATATCCTTTTAATTATCCACGTTCATAAAAAGGTACATACAGTGTACTTATTTAAAATTAAACTGTCGAAACATTAAAAGCAATCACGCAGTGATTTGACCGCCGGCAGTTTGCCGAGATAAAAAAAAACGTTTCCCCTACCCCATTTTTGGGATACTTTTTCTTCCACGTACACGTGCATACATGTATTTTCATGTATATTTACATGTGTATACATGGTATATATACATGTGTATACATGGTATATACATGTGTATACATATGTGTATACATGGTATATACATGTGCATACATGTGCATACATGTACATGTATGAGCAATTTCGGCGCGCCCGGACAAAATTGGGACCTGTGGAGAACACTGACGGGCATGTTGCTTCGGTGTACGTTCGTGAAGAAAAAACATGATGCCAACTCCTCAAAAGAAAACGGACATTCCTATTCGGTCGTCAAGCTGTCGAGTGAAATCGTGAGCAGAAAATTTGAGATATCCTGAGCAGGAGAAGAGCGAATCGTTTGTGACAAAGTCGTGAGGCTCGCGCGTAGTTGCAACGGCTGGTAAAGCGTATAACCCGTCTTTTGACCGTTTTTGTTAATTTTGCACTTTTTTAGTAAATTACGGGATATTTTGATGATCTTTTTTCACAACGACCATCAAAAAAGTATTGTCAATGCTGCTACATCACTAAATCATGTAAACAGTAGGCCGGTGTGTACTTTTAAGCCTAGTTTCTGTATAATCGTAACACGCACACGTAGACTGGGCGCAAACAACTGCAATGCAAACACTGACGTAAACAATCAGCAAAGTTAAACTTGGTTCAACTTTGCCGACTGTCTGCTTTACTCTTTGCGTTGCAGTTTACGTCTAGTTTGCAGTACTCTCTGCGTTTGTTGCGATTATATGAAAACCAGGCCTTACTTGCATTTTGCAGATTTTGCAGATAAACAACTATGTCAATTTGCTCTTTCCTTCTCACCAGGCGATCAGGGGTAATACAGAATGATATGGTGACTCCTAGATCAGGCAGTATGTATGAATCCATCAAGAAGAGACTCGGCCACAAGCACACTCGGACACAGGTAATATGCACTGACGATTTGCAGGATAGGAATTTCATAGGGCACTATGGCCGAGTGGTGTAGCGCTCTGAATCAATCCATGACTTTGGTTAAAGGCCCTGTAGATGATCTGTTTTTTAGCGATTCTGCGAATAAAACCATTATAAATAAAAAGAAAGACATCAACAAACTCATCCGAAGAAATTTCAGCTTTGTCAAATGTACCACGTTTAAAAAAAACATGAAAATCCATATGCGTTTTCCTGGTCTTGGCAGGGTGTTTTAAATATTCGTTCTCAATTGATCGGGTACTATGTGGCTTGTGTCATGCGCTCTGTGGCGCACATCATATACTGCATGTGCGCGCGATCCATAAAAATGTATCGCGTTAGAACATGCACACGCAGTACACAGCGCCCATGCATTTTGGACCGCGTAGATGCAAACCAAAAATAAGTAAATCGTTTGCAAACGATCTAAATAATTTCATCTTTACGGATTATTTTCTGGTAAAATTATATCATTTTGAGCGGAAACCTTTCATTGTGTAGTTGCTATTAATTCAATCTTTACTTTCAGAACTTTTCCCCTGTAAACTCTTCGATTACTTTTTGGGGTCATTGCAAATGATACACTGGGCCTTTAATGCACAGGTTAATTGTGGGTTCTAATTACATGTATAAACGTTTGATTTGCCATTTACCGGTTTCACATGAAAATGCACCATTGCAGTGCGAATGTCGTAACTTTGCTAAAATGTAAACAAAAGCAGAAAAAATGGAAATGCGTACTTAAATAAAGACGTAAATCTCCTGCATCGTTTCAATATTTTTTCCGGGTACCTCCGAGGTTGGTCAGATAATTGTGGGTAGTGGTCAGAAAATAGTGAGGTTTCAGTCGCACATAGTTAGGCAAAACAAAGACTTTTAGTGAATTTTGCGTTATCAGTATGTGCGTTATTAGTGTTGTTATATTGTCAACACCGATAGCAACGCTTTCATACCGTGGTTGAAAACGTGCAGTCAAAAGTAAAGATTTTGGGGTTCAGCTAAATGTAGTCGTCATCCCGAAGCCGCATGATGTCGGACCGTATTTCACGCAGTGGCATAATTAGCAAAGATTCACTCTACCATTGTATTTATTTTGCTTTATAAGCTACAACTTTATCAATGGATCATTTATAAAACTGTCTTAATTTGTTTATTCAGCCAACTCCAATTCATCTAAACGACATGCCGGATAAATCAGTTGGTTGGCGGTTGGCCAACCCACCCGCACAGGATGATTCCACCGTAGCGGACCGCATCGCGCAGGGAAGCTCACCCCGCCTGAAGAAAACCCCCATGATGAAACGCAAGAGTCGGCGTCAGAAAATGCCCAGTTCGCCCGCAACGCTCTTCGTGTCACCGCAGAGCTCAGTCGCATACGTCAAAGGTTATTCACCAAAAGTCGTAGTGGTTGATTTGAAATCGGTTGATCAGAGTCGAAATCACACTTCGGAGTGCGACGGCTGCGGTAGTAAATACAACCAGAAAAGTAAGGCAAGTAATAGTAGGTATGAAATGGAAGATGCGAAGAATGCGTTAATTCAGTCTCCGGTTTCGGCAACAAAGAAATTAGTTGCTCGTGAGCCGTGCATGAATGAGGTGTGTCTTGAGGATTTATTCAAATACCAGCCTTTACAGCGTTCATTGAGTGAGAAAAGTCTGTCTAGTGTTTTATCTGGGGTCAGCGTCGAGAGCAGTAAGTCTGTTTTTAGCGTAGAGATTGATTATGATATGACCGTGGATAAAGAGTGTTCAGGGGAAGGTAATGATACTTTGGTAGGTCAGAGCTTGGTTGAGGAGACTAACGCGCGATTGCACTTAGGAACACCGCGAATGCACGCCTACGAGGCCGCGTATCTAGACGCTGATCCGAGCGCACCCTTAACGAGTCACCATTACACCAGCGGTGATTGCAGCGACACTACTGACGAGACTCAAAGCTCCATGGAATGTTCAGGTTCGGTGGCCAGCAGCACATGGAACCTCGAGAATACGCTAATCCCCGACACGACCTTAAACGCCGATGACGGTTACAATGAAAGAATCCAAAGCTTAGAGTCTGTCAACGACATCGGGGAATGCGAAACGGACTGTGGTCGAAGACTCGTCAAGTCACTTTCAGTCGACAGCGGCAAGGGACTGTCTCTGGACAACCTCGCGAATATTGAGGACGGAAAACTTCAAGAAAGGATCGAAAAGCGCATCGCGTCGGAGAGGGGCATCAAATCGGCAAAGAGTATCCCGGAGGGCCTGGTCAAATTGATGTCCGATCGTTTGTCGTCGATGGAGGACACCAG
Source organism: Henricia sp. BOLD:AAB3569 (assembly GCA_037783545.1). NCBI lineage: Eukaryota > Metazoa > Echinodermata > Asteroidea > Spinulosida > Echinasteridae > Henricia > Henricia sp. BOLD:AAB3569. The sequence continues at coordinate 1,219,407 of JBBELK010000132.1, forward strand.
TGAAGATTCTTCATGTAGTGAAGAAAACCCCCAGTTTAGGGAGACAAAAGCCTTTTGGAAATTAGCCAGGAAGGGCCAAATATTCAGTAAGAGTCTGTCTGACTCTCAAGTTAACTCGCCGAACAGAAAGGATCGACATGCCCTATCTCCCTCACCTAGGTCCTTCCACTCACAGATGCACCTTGAAAGAAAAGACCAGGAAAGAATGATAAGAGGACTCGTTAAAACCCCTCTCAACACCAGCGTCAAGTCCAACATCAATAAATTCAACTCGATGTCCAGGAAGAAGACATTTCCCAACAGGAAACCACTATCTGAGTTGCAATACACTAGCGACAAACCAGCAGCCTCCTTTAAAGAAGATTCAACAGCTCACAATGAAAATGTAAAACGGGTATCCAAGCGAGGCTCGCCCAAGACAAGTCTCTCGAAGTCGGTCAGTATCGACAGCGGCATGTTCAAAATGAACATGGAGTTCATCGCTTCACGCTGTTCCGATGACTCTCCTGAGAAGGCTTCTGATCACGGACCTGGAGTCCAAATTCCCAAGGATCTCCAGATCTCCATAGATGCCCTATGCACCCCAAAGCTCGCCCGCCGCAAGACCACCACAAGATGTAATAATACCAAAGAAACGCCATTAGAGAATGACAACCCAAATCAATCGGCACTTCACGACGAATCATCCCAAACACCTAAAATACCAACCAAGCTCAAACGCCGCTCGCCTTTGAGACAAATACAAATGTCGAGTGATGACATTACACCACCCATTGCAGGGGAATCAAAGCAACATAAGAGATATCCCTGTTCCCCAAAGAACCCCCTTCTAAGACCGAAATTAGTACGAAGACGGGAAAAATCTGTCATACCTAACCATGTCCAAGACGAAATGGAAATAGTAGAACTGTGAGGTAAATCTAAAGTCACAAGCGAACCTCGCTGAAAATGTTGCTATGTGCACGCCGTTTTTCAACATCGGATGAAAACTACCGTGATTAGTTCCCTGTAGAAGTCGACGACATACAGATTACGTGAAGTGGTATTTGGTAACCAATGCAAGTCAAGTCAGATTGTTCCAACGGTCGGGTGGACTCGACCAACTTTTGTTGTCTACACAACGTTAGAGACAAATTGTGGTTAAATGTGGGCATTGGTTCAGCTTACATGGGGTTGAAAGAGCCATTCTAATTTGCACATTTTTTTTACAAATTTTGTACAAAATTTGTACAGTTTGTTACAAAGAGTGGGCTTGGAGAATTTACCACCGTTGACAAAATCAAAGAGGCTCGGCCAACTTCTTTTGGTATTTCTGACTTCCATGTTGGTCTAAGAACTTAGCTACTTTGGTAAAAATCGTTCATAACTTGCTTTTTGTGGCTACATACATTTATTCATGCTTGTTATCAACTCCAAAATTTGACAGCATGGTATGCATTACAGGTTGTAATTAGTTGTAAACAGCAAACATGGAAGGTATCAAAATCTGCACAGGCTTAAAATGAATACTCGTCGGTAACTATTTAGGGCCAGTTGTGTTGTTCGAAACTCTTTAATTCCTCTCAAACACATGTATGTATGTGGTTCCACATACATGGAACTATATATGAATCTCAAGTGTCGACTTTCCGTAATAATGCTGTATTGCAAGAAGTAACATTGTTTGATGGACAAGCAGTGAATAAATTATGCTGGCGCATTTCCAAAATCTCAACTTGGCTGTTGCACACATTGTGAAATCACTTGCAAGAAATCGGATGGGACAAAACCTGGGTTTTGAAAACAGAACTGCTGTTTTGAAGACAATAGTATTGTTTTTGAATCATCAATTTGAAAGTCTTGTGAGATTTGTACGAAGTTTGCGATCAAGATCTGTGCATTTGTACACCAGGGTTGCAACCGAGTTAATTTGTTCCAAGTCAAGTTGAAACATTGGAAAAACGGGTCAGTTTTTTAAATAATTGATTTAGCTTGTGTCGGGGGGAATGAATGTTAATTAGGGTTTGTTTTGCCCTTACCCGACGTATAATAGCACTGTATACTCCGTGCTTTCCCGAGACACTATGAAAAACTTCATAGCGTGCTCGGGTGAGATTCAAACCCACGACCTCCTGCAAACAAGGCAGACGTCTTAACCACTCGACCACTGAGCTAGCCGGTGTTGAGTGGCCGGTTCGAATCATTTCGCAACGGGGATCGCAATTTATCAGTAATTGATATGGGTTCGAATCCCACCCGAGCAGGCTATGAAGTTTTTCATAGTGTCTTGGGAATGCACTGAGTATACAGTGCTAATATACGGTAAGGGCAAAACAAACCCTAATTAACAAGTCAGTTTGTTTGATATTTATTCGCGTACACATGGAACACTAATCTTTCAAAATAAAGTGTATTTAATATTTTTGGTCTAGTGTCCAAAGTTAAATTAATTCTTGCAAATTATTTTTCCCCCCAAGTCGAGTCTTCAAATGCCAAAAATGGGAATAGTGTGACTTGAGTGCAACTCAACAAGTCAAATTTCCACATTCAGTGTGAATGAATTGTCTAAAGTATTGCTTGCTTTTAAAAAGGCATGCCTTGGCAATTCTTTGTATGTGAAGTGCAAAAAATGTGTATACTAAATTAATATTTAATCATAGAGTGCATGTATTTTGTTTTTGAAAATTGGACCGGTAAGTTTGTTCTACATGTGTTATGCATGTTCAACCATATGCGTAGCATGATAGTGTATGCAAAAACAAAATGTACTGAAACGGGGAAAACTCCCTGGAGTGATCTTATACATGTAATTATTAAGTATTATTAATGTATTACATTATTTTAGTTAGATGGATGTATTGATCACGTTCAAATGACGTCACTTCCTACAAATCGCCACGTGCATCAGAATTTTGAGCGTATTTTTTTGTGACGCGCATCGGCTGCGCCGTATTTCGAACAACACGCGCGCGTGTTTGGAACATGTTACAGCGTGTGCGTGCGCGTACTTGATAGCGTTTAATACGCAGTAGCATTTCTTCCTACGAAGATGGCTCGACTAAAAAATAATTGAAAAGAAAAAGAAATGTATAAAATAAAATTTGGAATGCACAAATACGTAATGTGCTTGCAAATTTCACCGAAAAAAATAAATATAATTAGCATATAATCTGTGGATATGTATTATTTTTTTATTTTATTTGTTAACCAAAATGTGTCTGCATGTGTAAACTGTAATTTGTGTACATGTATTTAAGAAAATGAATGTTAGATGAGCTTGTGAGATGGAGAAATAGTAAAAACATGAAGGTTTTTCTAGTTTTTAGTTGATGATGAGGGTCGTATAACTCCTATTTATGACAACAGATAAAAATTTTCAATAGTATTGGTGCAAGATGTTCTTACTTTAATAGTTAATAGTGTCATTGATCCATGTGTAATATGTGTACAGAAATATCACAACATACACCAAGACCAATTTGTCACACATACATGTATAATTTGCCGTTGAGAAGTAAGTTGTTTTGTGAATTGAGTTTAGCCATTTCTGGTGAAAAGAGAAACTCGGGAGTTTCCGTTTTGTTTATTGTTTAGTTTTATTGCTCCTTTGTTTCAATTTTAATATACATCTATAAGAGCTCAAAAACCAATTTCTTTGAGAGTATTGTTTCCTGAATTAATATGAAAGGTAGTGTACTATGTAATTTTGTTAAGCCCGATTCATACTTGACGTAAATGTGACGTCAAACATAAATGCAAGTTCATGGTGTGAAAACTTCAATGTGACATTGAATTCATTTTTGCTTTCACGTGAAGTATGAACCGGGCTCATCTTTAAATATTATTGTGGTATTTTTTTTCGTCATTGTCCGTTTGGAACAGAATGAGACCATTCCTCTAAATACATGTACAACGGCTTGTTTTATTCACTGTAAATTTAAAATGGTTATTACAAATGGCACAACCTCTGGCTTTTATGACCCACCAAGTCTGCAACATGTGCCCCCAACTACTCTCTTGGACAATATGAGTCGGGTGTTGCAGTCTGGGCCAAATTTGAGACCATAATGGGAAGCTTTCATGGACCTGAAACATAATGATGCCATGGTTTGTTTACATACATGCTTTACTATGGCCCTATACTGTCTGGTACCCTGAGACTCCCCGATATATTTGCGTGCATGTAAACAAACCGTGACGTCATGTTTCAGGTCTATCGTTATGTCGACTGCGACATAATGATGTTGAAGCTTTGTCTGTCTTATCTATATTCACTGCCACAATAAAAAACGTGGCTGTGGACGAGACATACACCCAGCACGATATGGGCCCAAGGACTCGCCCCCTATGACTCGACACACTTCTCTTTTGTTAACGCACCAACCAAACCCCCTAAAAACTTAAAGGAATTCCAAAATGTTTGAGACATAATGGGGAAACAAGGGCGGGGTGTACCCTCGGCCAGATATCGTGCTGCATATCACATGACTTGATGCATGCGCAAAGCCATCATGTCACATGACAATGGAAAACTCCCTAATAATTATAAATGTTTCTGACATACTCACTGATTCTACTAATGGTCAAATCAGTGAAAGATTTCTGGTTATGGTTGCTCAACGTATACAGTAATTAAGTATTTTCATAATAAGGTTTTCAATTTGGAATAGAACCTGAGCACATGTACACTAAATAAAATGTATTTTTATGATAAAAGTAAATCTGCAAATTTTAGGAATCGACTGCTTGGTTGATTCTAAAGCAGATCTTTCCATTACATGTGTATACAGTTAAAACCTAGTATTATTTAAAGTTATTACAACATTCTGTTAATTTTCTTATGACATACCAAAAGAACATTAATATAGTCTTCCGTTCTGTCCATAAATGAAATGATTTCTTTTCTTCTTTCCTTTGCAACATATTTAACATGATTTTTCCTATACCGCAAAGACAGTCATGTACATAGACAGTTCAAAAGCAATAATGTACTTAGTACAAATAATGAAATAATACAATGTAATACAACACTTTAATATATGGGAGCATTAAACATTTCTTAGCCATTGTTCATTTCAATTTCTCTAAATTTACAAGGTACAATTACAAAAATTATGAAATACACTAATCAACAGAATTGAAGGATCAGAGAGAAATTGCTTCGTTCGACGAAGATTAGTTAATCATGGTTAATGAAGCGTGTGTTCACATTTAGCGACCGCTAACGAAAATCGAATGAAGCTGTGGGAGGCCACTATGCTGGTCGCACATGCGCGCCGCGCTTCAAGCGTCTAGACGCACTGTGTGGATTTTCAGTGGCGCATCAAAAACAACGCTTGCTAGGTGCATAAGTACAACCAAGCATGCCAAATCGCTTCGTCGAACGAATAGAGTCTGTTCACATTACAAATTTGCTTTGTCGAACGAAGAGGCGTGTATTCACATCAGGAAATCTCTTTGTCATTTTTCAAAAAGTGAAATATAAACAGAACACAAACCACATCAGTTCCACTGGAGCTCAACATACACTTCACCAAGTGCTTATTGGATCACTTGTGCCTGAACATTTTGAGAGGGAAAGTCTGATCCTTCAATTTCGTTGAGTAGTGTGCATGTATGGTATGCACTTTCATGAATTTTCCAGCAAAGACTACAAACAAGGTTTTTTCTACAAACAACTATCATAGGACAATATTAGTTATCCCACACACGTTAGTGGAATATGGCATAAAGTAGTGTGTCTGTGTCCAATATACCACAAGGCCGAAAGTTGAGTGGTACATGGAAAAACAAAATTATCTTCAAGCAAACTTGATGCACACATGGGTGGGTGAGGCTAGCAAGCACATGTAGAGCTACATCAGACACACGCATCACTTTTGAATTTACTGTAGTGTGTAACAGGGGTGAGACTAAAGAAAAAAACAAAAATTCCGGAAGGGGCGTGGCTTCCTTGGGGGGGAGGGGGTGGGGGATCGGAGAGACAGAGACCACGAAAATTTCGACTTTTGGGATCGTTTTAAACACCCTCGTGCAAATTGCAATGTCAAAAACATTTTAACCAGGTATCACAAGAACCAGTTTTGTTTTAAATATTTACCTTGTACAAATGTGGACAATATTAAAAAGAATCTAGCCAACATCGATTGTTGAAAATGGTGAAGCGGCGGGTAAAATCGGTTCATTTCCTACTGCTTGCCGCATTGCGGAAGCCGCACACGTATTACACACCACACGCATAAATGTTGCCAGTTTACGATGCAGGCAAAGATGGCGCTTGCTAAGGGATTAGTCTTGTACACGTCTGCTTCGCTACTCGTTGCAGTCTCGGTCTGCTCGCCGAGCGGCACAGTACATACATGTACATGGTACAGCGCTGTATGTCATGGCACTTGCGTGGCGACTAGACTTGCACAAGTTTGCTTCGCAAAATTACTGAATCAAAAATATGGCCCGCTGAAAGGGCAAAAAAGCAGAAAATAAAATGTGGATCGATAAAAATCGGAGATTTCACAATGAAAAACAGAAAACTCTCAAATCCGGACGTGTCTGTAAAATTCCAGACAAATCTCGCCCCTGGTGTAATACACAGCTCTGAATCAGTTCACATTTAGGGCCACAGAGTGCTTGGAATACCAAGGTGCACTGGGCAGATTGTGACACAAAATTGGAAGGGGGTACAATGGCTCATTGTCATACTGTTTTTTCCATGGATCCACCAACCAGAATCACAGTTTCAAGTTTGCTTGAAGATAATGAGTGAAAACGTCACGCTTTGTGTGTTGCCAAGGTTACTGGGTCTACACTAAAACCAATGAACTGTTTCCCTGCGCTTTAGCAATAGACGTTTCAGATTACCGGTACTGGCAACTGACGTCACACTTACGACGTCATACAGACCGTATCGAATAGCTGCCACCTTGTAGGGCAACTTTGACATTTAAATTGGTCAACAATGTAAGCACAAAATGTGCAACCATGCATCTTCTCTAGAAACAAAGAAACCGTTCTATCTACAAAATGGGAGCTTTTCGATACTGTCTATACACTTCCCCCAAAAATTATTTCTGTCGCGTTCAGTCTAATTGTGACAGGTGTGTTAACTGTTTGAGAACCTTGGTCTGACTCGTCTCCCGGATTTCTCCCGCTAAGAACATTTCGTCGACGACGGAGTAAACTTTGTAGAAGTTAAAGACAAGGTCCAGCTCGCAGACATTGTGGAAATATTCGTTGAGCACCTGGAAAATTGAAAGAAATCAAATCACTTGTCATGCCCATCGTTTCAACAGGGAAAAATGGCTTCATTAGCCTTTTGCATGTTTCGCATGAATAGCGTCGGGTGTACTGACGTACTTCCTTTCACATGCACACGTAGTATCCACTTGACCAGACTAAATTGTTGTTGCTATGTGGTGCATGCGGCAGGTGTGAAGTACAGAATCAATGCATGTTCACCGTAGGAGAGTGGCATAAAGCAGCTAGGTATTGGCATGTACCACGTAGCAAACACAGCACAGATTTTTCTTGTGTGACCCCCGGCCTAAGTTGAAAAATTTGCCCATTTATGAATAAAAATAGAACAATTGCAAGCTCGGAAGGATTTTGGTTAACAGTAATAACACTGTTATATGTACATACCTCAACAAAATTGTGTATTGCCTCCAAATATGATAAATTGCCCATTTATGAATAAAAATAGAACCATTGCAAGCTCGGAAGGATTTTGGTTAACAGTAATAACACTGTTATATGTACATACCTCAACAAAATTGTGTATTGCCTCCAAATATGATAAATTGTTGTCGCCAACATCTACACATATGCAGAAGTAGAGACCTGCATATCTTCTGTACACAATCTTGAAATTACGAAACTGTAAAAAAAGTGTAATACTTGTTATTAAACCTGTTATGATCCTTAGAGTTTTTGATAAAACAGTGAATATTTTGTAAACCAAAATATTAAAACAACTATTTTTTATTACAAAATTGGAAAACAGAATTTAAAAAATGGCAAATATATGTTAAAGCAGATGCGTGTGGCATCAGATGCCAATTAACAATTTTGTTGGTCAGTGCCAAGCCACTTCCATAGGACTGGAGTGGAAATACGTGCGACACCAGTCACGTCGCTATGTCCGTATACGGCATACACACCGGGTCACAAAAGTTCCATGATGTCCGACCAATCATGAATAGTTAGATTCACAAGCTGCAATATTGAGGGCACACTCCGTGATATACAAATTTGTGCATGCAAATTGTGACCATTTTTTAAACCTACTATTTCTTTGGGAGACAAAAACAGTATCAAGAAATGTTTCATGTCGAACAATTCATCAATAAAGGGATACTTCATATATAAAATCAAAATTAACCTAATTACATCATTGTGAGTAAATGCTAAGTGTTGTTTTAGAGGCCCTCAAAAGTTGAAGATTTTTGATATTGCCACAATTTTTGTATATCATTTTGTATATCAAAACGAGTAAAAATTTACTGAAAAAATCCACAATAACTTTAGTTCCACGAACCCTCTTGCAATAAAAGACTCCTCATTTTAAAAGTTTTTTTAAAGCCTTTTAACACGAAATAAAAATGTATTTGATTGGAACACTTGAAAATTTTTGTGAATCTGCCTATCACACAACCCAAATATTTGCTCTCAAGCACAGCACATATGGACACTCACTTCTACAAAATTGGTGTGTTTGGCATCTCTGACTGTCACCAGAGCGTGAACTTCCTCAATGAGTTTCTGTTTTTCGTCATCGTCAAACGACATGTACCACTTGGCCAGGCGGGTCTTGCCTGCACGATTCTGGATTAGGATGAAGCGAATCTGAAACAAAACAATCATTATAAAAATGTATTATTTTTCCTCCAAGAATCTGTTAAAGGTACAATAGTGCAAATTATGCAGTATGAAAGGTAGTTTGTAACCAAAGTGTGTTCCCATTCACTTCCTTGCCCTAGCCACTGGCCACATTAGACAGTGGCCGCAATATAAAGGTTCTACCTTCATATGATTGTGTACAAAAGTTCTGGCACCAAACAAATGTGGCCACTTTAGGCAAGTGCCCTCTTTACAAAGTTGGCTTCAATTCTGTCGGTCGCACATCCTGGCACTTTTGTGACCCGGTATCATATGCCTTTGTGTACGGGTATAGCACTGTGACTGGGATGAAAACCAATTCGTTCATGCTTAGATATGTGTACTGTATGTGTTGTGTAGACAATAGCTTTGTTCCTTCGCTTGTCGCCGTGACCATGGGCACACTGTTTTTTTTACTCTAGCCCTACTGGAAGGGACGTTGCAGTGACCGACAGAATTGCAGGTTTGACTGTACCTCAACTTAAACCTCGATATTTTATAAGTTTAAAAGTACCATCACTCATCAGATGGTGTGTCAAGTGTATTCTTGGCCACTTTGAAGGTGAAAACGGGTAGATTACCATGCAAAGACACCCAGGATTTTCTTGTTATGACATACATGTAAACTACCGGGTATGTAAAAATGTTAGTTTAATGATAAAAATCCAAAATTAAGAGGGAAAAATATGATTTTACTGAGAGTTGTTACGTACATGTGCGCCCCAATATCGCCAACGGTCCCAACTTATTGTTTAGACTTTCTAACAAAAGTTGAAGCTGGCCCAACTATTGAGATAGTTCCCAACTTATTGTAAAGTCATCTCAACAATAAGTTGGGAATGTGTTGGCGTATTTGGGGCGTAACAGATGTTCCATAGGTTTAGTGCATTGGGTCTCAGCAATGGTGGGTGTCCGTGCATGGTAATCTTTCTGTCATGTAATACTAGCCATTTTGACATTTTCGCATCCATCCTGTCGGAGGTGCAAATGCTCGTGGTTGGTAGGACTGGAGTGAAAATACACATGTGACCATGCAAATGAACAAAGCCGTTGTCTGTGCAACACGTACACGTATCTAAGCACGAACAATTTTGTTTTCACTCCAGTCACAATGCTATGCCCGTAGACAAAGGCATATGACATCAGGTTAAAAAAGAACCAGGATGTGCGACCGCGAGAATAGTGCCCCCAAGCGCTGCATATGCGTGCATAAAAATCAACATCAATCAGCTTTATTTATCGTCATTGGCATTGCGAGCGATTTAATTAGTAAAACGGATAAATTGCGATATTGTATCTAGCAGGCGAAGCCTTCTAAAATATGTTTTATGCACGTATATGTGACGCCTGAGGGCGCTATTTGTTCCTCTGACAAGATGAATGCGAATATGTCAAAATGGCTTATCTATCGAAACTACACTGTAGCGTAAAACAACAAACACTGAAACAGTGTTGTCCTAGCACAAGTACATTGTAAGTGGTCCCGGAAAGAGTACTCGTAATCGAATGCATTAAAAGTACAATGCATAACTTGACCGGAGGACAACTTGACCTAGATTAGTCTTGCCCATGGTCCGGGTGTCGGAGCGGGAACGACGTAACCCATTATGATTCTGCATTCAAGTTGAATGCAGAATCATAATCATAATGCATGCTGACGGTACGGCCGGATGACCCGTTTTGCCAGTTTGCACGCTACAGCTACCAGTTTTACCCTAACATTCCCCCTTACAAAGTCAACATATTTAATGAAAACTACGATGTTATAATGTAACCTTCGTTTATTATTTGAATCAGAAAAAACATGCCCCAAAATATGAAATTTAAGAGCTTTTTACCATTGTGAATGACCGAGATTGCGGACAGTTCCACCTTGCAAATTTCCGCCCTCCAGTTGACTCGATTGAATAGTTAGGGATGTCAACTATTATTGTTTTTCAATAAAAATATACATGCCTTCATATTTAATGAAGGAAACATTTAGAAGATAAAACAGCATGTTGCATGTTTACGAAATTTAAATTCTAAATGAGAAAATAAGGTAAGGCATAATTTTGAAGTAAGCAAAATATACCAGCAAATAATGCACACCCCTCGGTGTATTTTGGAAGCTTCTTTCACTTGTTTAGTTGTTGTGATTATTTACTCAAATGAATGAGGAACAAAATGGCTGCCATGCACGAAGCACGCACACGTGTGCGGTTAAGAGAGCACGAAGTGGAACACGTAGGTTGTTTTTACTGTGAATGTTCATGATGTTTGTATTAACATCCACGAGTAACGTTGCGCCTTGTAATGCAGGGTGAAGCTGCATGTACATGTACTTTGTGTGTGCCACTTTTCCATAGTTTTTAGCAACTTCAAATTGTTTTGTTGAAGCTTGGAAATGAAGCAGACGACGCACAAGACAGTCACCAGGTCACAACACTTTGCTGCATGCAGCCATGCATTTAAGGGTTTCGAGTCATGTCGGACCCAAACCAAGTCGGACCCGAACCAAGTCGGACCCGGACCAACTCGGACCCACGACCAAGTCGGACCCACGACCAAGTCGGACCCAGACCAAGTCGGACCCGAACCAAGTCGGACCCGGACCAACTCCGACCCACGACCAAGTCGGACCTGGACCAAGTCGGACCTGGACCAAGTCGGACCCGGACCATGTCGGACCCATGCATGACCAAGTCGGACCCCTGCTAGGTTAATTTTAGACGTTAACAATCCAATCTGCCGAATGTGCTGAATATATTTGTTTAATAAATATATATGTATTTCTTATTAAATGTGCCCTATTATATTTAAATTTTCGGATTTCCAGACTTTTATGTGCAATTTGTATAAATAATGGGATTTGAGTTATTTGCACCTCGTGAGAACATAGCGGACGACACGGGTGTCATGGGTGTTAGGCTGGATCCGAATTAGTGGCTTTGGCTGCGGCTATTGCTATGTCGTTGCTATGGGCGGACAATGACAGTCCTTATAAACAGCATAGCCACAGCCAAAGCCACTAATTCGGATCCAGAAGGGTTCTAACCACATATATATATTAACATTGTTAATAGATATCTGTGGTTCTAACCGTTTGCTGACGTGAGGCTATGTTCGGACACTTTCAAAAACCCAGAATACATCCACCAGAAGGCCCACCAGAAGATTATATATCGTGAGTCAGTGGTAACCGAAACGTTACCCGAGTATTCCGGGTGTTTAGCACGAGAAATACCGAATCTTCAGGTTGCATCGTTCTCAGATCCGAGATACCCACGGGTTCTCACCACTGACTTGACCATCTCGTATCCACCCCATTGGAGTAAACAACTCCCTAACCTCAAACAAATTTGGAAAATCCATCTCCACCAAATACAATAACGGAAACCTCCATTTAATCCTGGTGGAACACGCCACTGATCCTGTAAACGCTATGCACAGGAAGTAAAATACAAATCAAAAATTATCAAAAATAATTGAAATTACCAAAATAAACACTATACCTCAAAAATCGCTATCCCACCCAACGGATTCTTAAATTTAACGTGTACGAATGACACAAAATCCCAAAAATATAAACTGTGGAAATAAAAAATAAACAAAATAACACAACACATCGGTAAAACTCTAACTATAAAGGACTACAACACATTGCAATTAACTCGATTTTGATTGCAAATATATACCCGAAAAAAGGTCCTTTTCCAAAAAATAAAAACACAATCCGATGTTCAATTTCCACTTTTGGGTCAGGATTTTCCTAGCTGCTGAACACGAACGCCCATTGGACAACGGAACCAACCCATGGGAGGTCACGCAGAGCAGGACGCATCGACAACGCATAAAAAGCCAAACCAGGCCAATTAACTGCAACAATGACGTGGTCAAAACGCACGGGGCTTATCAAGCCAGCAAAGTGTCTGAACTTAACTGTATACACAACAGACACATCACCAACTTGATATGACAGCCCTTATACCAACTAAAAACGCGCAAAAGAAGCGCAAAAAATAGATCTCTAAATTTAAAACATGAAATAAACACCTTGACCAAAACTATACCCAATATATGTCAAGGCTAAACAAAACTCAAATAAACTAAGAGAGCACTAACTTCGAAAAAAAGCAATGGATGCGAACGCAAACTGAAAACCCCCAACGAGAAACAACCTGTGAACAACTACCAACCTATCCAAAGCAAATCTTTCAGAAACTGAAAAATATACCGCTTTGGGTAAACTACTAAGTTTTTGTTCCGACAATTGCTAAAACATTGGGAAAAATCTACGAGCGCTAGATAACCTTAAACCACCCATAAATAAGAGTGGCCAACATATTAAACACGCAAAAATCCTTTCTAACACCAAACGGCAACAAAAAGAAGCCATGCCGGCACACACCTAAACAAGCCAACGGATCAAAATAATGAAAGGACACCTAAAAAAGACAAAACTCCACTCAGTCTTAATACCAGCAACAAACCAGAACTATAAAAAGAGCAGTCACTGAACCCTAAACAATCCTGCTCTAACTAACAGAAATTTAAAAAAGCTGGCTCTACCGCTCTAAAGATTTACCCAAATGCGAGGTAATCCAATTCATTTTGAATCCACCCGCAACTGATGAAGGGCAGACGGATGCCCAGAAAGCTAGCTCTTGCTAAACCTAAAGAACTGAAAAACGTTCTTTTACTCGCACAACCAAAAACAGGGGAAACTCTCCCACACCACCAATGTAATGTACAATAAACCCAGCAAAAACGGTACAAATTGGATACAAATAAATTTTGGAATAAAATAATATATTTTATTTCAAACAATCAAAACAAGTCAACCGGAACGCATGTGTCTCTGAATGGGAGAACGCCACCACCCCCCTCTTTACTTGAGTCTATAGGCAGTCTCCGATAATCGTACCAATTCGTAGGGGAATCGTGGCAAAAATCGCACAGTGGGAGGCCCGCTTTAAGCGGGCCACCCACTGTGCGATTTTGGCCACGAATTTCCTACGATTAGCTACGATTTGGTACGCTTATCGCAGACTGCCTATAGACTCTACACATGACAATCGTACCCAATCGTACCTAATTCGTGGCAAAAATCGCTTTAAATCCCATGATTTATACAAATTGCACATAAAAGTCCATCCTGTTGCAAGAGGATGATACAAGTCTGGACATACGAAAATATAAATATAGGCCTACTAGGGCACATTTAATATGAAATACATATTTATTAAACAAATATATATTCAGCACATTCGGCAACGTCTAAAACTAACTGCATGCACCAAATACATTGGGTCCGACTTGGTCATGCATGAGTCCGACTTGGTCGGGGTCCGACTTGGTCGGGGTCCGACTTGGTCCAGGTCCGACTTGGTAGTGGGTCCGACTTGGTCCAGGTCCGACTTGGTCGTGGGTCCGACTTGGCTGTGGGTCCGACTTGGTCCGGGTCCGACTTGGTTTGGGTCCGACTTGGTTTAGGTCCGACTTGGTTTGGGTCCGACATGACCTGCTCCCCATTTAAGTACTAGGCCTAGGGGCAGAGGGGCGGGGGTACGGGTGGAGACCCCAGTTTCAATTTTGTATCTGGGAAGTGAGGATTAACCTTGTTAAGGTATTTTTTCGGGTGTCGTTGAAACCCGGAGGTCGGAGGTAACCCGGAGGTAGAATTTGTTGTGACCGTGTAGTACATGCTACAACCTACCTCCGGCTTGTTATTTTAATGCTGCGTAGCTCCGGGCCACCGTCAACGCACCAACTACACGTTAGCAAAAACAATCTACCTCCGGGTACCTTTGGGTACCTCCGACCACCTCCGACCTCCGGGTTTTATAAATTTCCTATTTTTTCGTATATATTGAAAAGAAAATTACCTCCTGACCTGGAATCAACAGATTCAGAGCATCAAATTCTAAGATATAGGCCTACTTCCCACTTTCTGAGATAAATAAATGATAAAATTACTGCATAAAGTAATGCTCAAAATTACGGCACAAGTGGTCCGTGCGAAAGAAGCGACAACAGAGGACGCTGCGCGCGCGTAAATGGTTATCTTGTGCACTAACTGAAGGCAATTTTTGAAGGAGAAAATATGATTTTTCAACACAAAGGTAACATTTGCGACAAAAGTGCTAGTGGGAAGTAGGCCTATATCTTAAAATTAGATTATCTGTTGATTCCAGGAGGTAATTTCCTTGAAATCTTTGTTCAATGTATACGAAAAAAATACCCTTGTTAATTTCATTAATATGCCGTACAAAAAGATGCCTCATACTGCCTCAAACTGCCTCCTGACAAAGATGCCTCGATCCCGACAAATCATGAAGATGCCTCCCTAAGATGCCTCCCGACAAAGATGCCTCCCGACAAAGATGCCTCCCGACAAAGATGCCACCAGACAAAGATGCCTCCCGACAAAAATGCCACCAGACAAAGATGCCCCCCGACAAAGATGCCCCCGACAAAGATGCCTCCCTACAAAGATGCCTCCCTACAAAGATGCCTCCCTACAAAGATGCCTCCCTACAAAGTAAAGATGCCTCCCTACAAAGATGCCTCTCTACAAAGATGCCTCCCTACAAAGATGCCTCCCTACAAAGATGCCTCCCTACAAAGATGCCTCCCTACAAAGATGCCTCCCTACAAAGATGCCTCCCTACAAAGATGCCTTCCTACAAAGATGCCTCCCTACAAAGATGCCTTCCTACAAAGATGCCTCCATACAAAGATCATGCCTCCCTACAAAGATGCTTTCCTACAAAGATGCCTCCCGACAAAGATGCCTCCCGACAAAGATGCCTCCCGACAAAGATGCCTCCCGACAAAGATGCCTCCCGACAAAGATGCCTCCCGACAAAGATGCCTCCCAAAAAGATGCCTCCCATCAAAGACACCTCCCATCAAAGACACCTCCTGACAAAGACACCTCCTGACAAAGACGCTTTCTGACAGTACAAAGATGCCTTCTGACAAAGATGCCTTCCGACAAAGATACTTTGTTTCTAAAACTTCAAACTAACCTGTTTATTGTCTAAATAAAATCAATGCAAATTTTTAATTTTTAACAACCTGTCTAATTATTCCCTAATTTCAGCCTTACAGTTCAGATTTTCCTGGAAACTATGTCGGCTTTGACGATAGTTGGAACCATGAGAAGTTTGTGGAGGTAATACAAAGCATAATTAAAAACAATGTTTTTTTTTCTGCATGAGATCTGCAGTTGTACTGCTACATATATAAATTTCAGATTCACCATGACCTTAGATGTTTTTGAGTGTTGGAATTTATTGAATTTTGAAAAGGTTAAGATTTCTTTTAAGTTCCTGATTCGTGTTTGTCTTTTTTTTCACACTTTATGTATACATGTAGTTAATACTGCTTGTCTACTTATGTATTTTTTATTCATGTTTGAACAATTTCATAATGTGCAAAGCAGCTTTGGGTGATTGAAAATTAATCTTGGAGGGGAACATTGGTCTAGTAGATAGCAGGTCAGGGTTGTAACGAGTCTTCTTAATTCTGCTCAAGTCCCAAGTCAAGTCAAACTGCCTTCGAGTCCCAAGTCAAGTCAAGTCAAACTGCCTTCGAGTCCCAAGTCAAGTCAAGTCAAGTCAAGTCAAGCCAGGCATATTAGTCAAGTTGGGTCAAGTCAAGTAGTCACGACATTAAATTTGTTAAACTAATTTCAAAATGAGTCTAAACACTCAAACTCACATTCATGTTGCTTTGGCCAAGGTTTCTTTAGTGCTGAGATACAATTCGGTCCCCAAAATGAAAATAAAAAGCATATTTTTTGGCAGACTCAAGTCAAAAAGTCTGAGTCAAGTCCTTTGAGGCTCGAGTCTCAAATCAAGTCAATTCATTTAAGGTTCGAGTCTTAAGTCAAGTCAAGTCATTTAAGGTTCGAGAGTCAAGTCAAGTCATTTGAGGTTGAAGTCTCGAGTCAAGTCAAGTCATTTGAGGTTCGAGTCTCAAGTCAAGTCAAGTTAGTGAAAATTGAGACTTGAGTTGACTCGACTCCGAGTCTCAAGTCCAAGTCATTACAACCCTGGTAGATAGCACATTAAGCCCTCAAATGAGAAGTCCGTGATTATATCATCGCATTGTGTCCTTAGACAAGACACTTTGCTCCACATTGTCTTTCTCCACCCAGGTGTATAAATGGATGCCGTCAACTACTGACAAATTGGGGAAACCAAACTAATTGGTGGGGGTCAACTCGGTGATGGATTGGCATCCCATCCAGGGGAGCAGCAATGCTCCCTGCCACTCCACACCATACAAACCAGGGATGAGTACCGGCTGTGTGACCTAGTTCATGTAGGCTTTAAAGGCCCAGTGGATCATTTGCAATGACCTCAAAAAGTAATCGACGAGTTTACATGGGAAAAGTTCTGAAAGTAAAGATTTAATTAATAGCAACTATCCGATGAAGGGTTTTCGCTCAAAATGATATAATTTTACCAGAAAATAAGCCGTAAAGATGAAATTATTTAGATCGTTTGCAAACGATTTACTTATTTTTGGTTCGCATCTACGCTGTCCAAAATGCATGGGCGCTGTGTACTCCGTGTGCGTGTTCCAACGCGATGCATTTTTATGGATCGCGCGCACACGCAGTATGTGCGCCACAGAGTGCATGACGCAAGCCACATAGTACCCGATCAACTGAGAACGAATATTTGAAACACTCCGCCAAGACCAGGAAAATGCATATGGATTTTCATGGTTTTTTTAAACGTGGTATATTTGACAAAGCTGAAATTTCTTCGGATGAGTTTGTTGATGTCTTTCTTTTGATTTATAATGGTTTTATTCGCAGAATCGCTCAAAAACAGATCATCTACAGGGCCTTTAAAATACAATTTTTAGCCTTCTTTTTCATTTTTTGTAACAGAATTTTCACATAGATATCGTCAAATTGACTGAGACAGAAATGGAGTTTGACATGGTTGGCATTGATGCTGCATTGGCCAATGCTTTTAGGAGAATTCTACTGGCTGAGGTAAAGTATTAGTAAAGTACATGCATCGCTAGAAATGCATCCAGTAACTACCATAACTGGGGTGCTCCTATAGCATTAGGTATTTATGTATACAAACTGTACATTTTGTGGTGCTGTTAGTGGAAACAAAATGTGCACATATTTGCAGTGACAATACAATGGTAGATTGAGGGATCCAAGTATCTACACTAGAAAAACACACTAGATACTTTAGAATTGTGGTGGATACATAAAGATAGAAATAGATTAATGCTTATAATACAGGGGCAAATTTGCAAGTCAACAAAATTGTTTCTAAATTTAATAGAACAGAGTTTTAGTTGCCAGTTGCAAAGGCCGAAATTTCTATTACAAAACTGGCTGTTATCCGAACTATTTGACAAAATATGTCAATTTGGCTAAAACACTGGCTATTTTTTATAATAAAAATGTGCTACTGTAGCTGGAACCCTGCTCTAAACTTGTGTTTTTGACAATTATAAATCCCAGATTTACATAAAAGTGTAAAGTGTGTGATTTGGAACTGAACTTTTCTTAGTAGTTCTCTTAGCCAAGACATAATATGTCCCATATTAAACACTTTGTGTCAGTTGACAGTTAGTCAAGGAGTACATTTACATGAGGTAAACAATTTTTTTGATTTGTTCATATAGCCTAAAATTTTTAATAACCATTTTTCCTCTTTTTTGTTGGTATGAATCATGTAACAGATACCAACCATGGCCATTGAGAAGGTGTTTATGTACAACAATACCTCCATCATTCAAGATGAAATCCTAGCGCACAGACTGGGGCTGATTCCCATCAAAGCAGACCCCAGAATGTTTGAATATCGTCAAGAGGGTACGTACACGTAGGAGGCAAGGGACTGTAACTGCTGCTGTTTTCATATGATTCTAAATGGAATCAAGTTGCTGAGATTAGCCGACTGAGTGATAGAGTACATGATTGGTAAACTGCTAAAAATGGCGTCATTTCCATTTTCTATCACATGTTGATAGAACTGACTTGTAGAAACTTCACCCACATAGATGCACTAATACTGCAGAAAACCTGAAAAATATAGGCATGGTTTTTGTGTATGAATGAATAATAAAAAAGTTGTCTGCAGACATTTTTTAAAAACCACCTTCAGTTTGCAATTTCTCCCGTGCAAAGGTACCATTTTACACAAGAAAATCATGTGGTGTTTGTTACCATTGCTATCAACACGTTTAGTCCGGTTTTTCTTGTCAACTCGTGGAGTAAATTTTGGGTTAATGATGTGTATTAAAGCTTTAAATAAAATAGATTACAGGATTGTTAAAATGGCATTATCTTCAGGGGCCAATTTCATTGGGCTGTTTAGCAGAAAAATTTGCTTGATCCAAAATTTGTTTTCTTTATACAATGGGTTTAATGGTAAAAATCTCATGCAAGGTGTAATAAAATTGGTTGGTGTTCTGCTATTCTTGCTAAAAACACAACTTGACGTGTACAATTTTGACTATTAACCCATTTTTATAAAGCAAACAAATTTTGGATTAAGCAATTTTTTTCTGCTAAATAGCTATATGAAATTGGCCCCAGGTTTGATTGAAGTCAGCTCAGTACCTTATCCATGTTCTGAGAAAACAGTGAAAAACTGTGTCAATACTTTCAAGAAATTGTGTGAAGCAACCATCCTATTTAGCCATGATGCCAAGGAAGTCATGGGCCAACTGTGTTACAAACATGGTGGCCTGTTTGGCCTCAGAAAAAGTATATCCTTTATTATTATTATTATTTCTTTCTGGTATTCATACCAAGGATTCCTCAATAGTGCTCATTGCACTGTCACTCGCAAGCGTGAGGAAACCCATGAAGAATTAGAATTAGAAATTACCAGAGACACCAGGGAATCCCCTTGCTCTTCACGAAAGAATGCTCTGGGATCTTTAAAGTGCGTAAACACACTGGACCAACGGCTTTACATCCCTTCCGAAGGACGGAACAAGTGTGATTAAGTACCTTGCTCAAGAGCACAAGTGCCACGGCCCGGAATGAGGCCAACTCAACAGGGCATGGGGCCATTGGCCTGGGATCAAGACCAGGGGCCAGTTTCATAAAGCATGTTAATTAGCACTCGTTTAAGCAATGCTCTCAATTTCCTAAAACTGTTTTAAAACTGCTTAAAAGTACCTATAGCAAATTAAATACCGCATGCTAACCTACCGATTTCTTTTGCTAACACGACGCCATCTTTTTCGCCCCGCCATACTTGGCAAAATCCGAGACACATATTCTAACAGTACACAACATTTAGCTGTTGTTGAAATTGTCCAGTCGGCGACAGACAAGGGTCTTCTAGTGGTAGTGATAATCATCACAAAATGGAAACATTACCGATGATGGTACTTGAAAATTTTGACATTGACATAAGTAAAGCAGACGATGAACGCATTTAAACAAAACAGACGACAGCGTTGGGCGCGCACTTTCTTCACGCGCTTAGAACAACAAGTTTTATGAAATACACCCTTATACTTGAGCATATATTCGTGCTATGTTTAATCCGAAATGTTTGATTAAGCGTAACATGTTTAACCACTTCACGACGGGGAACTGCATATGCAGTTTTAAGTGTGAGTGTCTTGGCGGCGGTTATGTAGAATTAGCCCATGAATTAGACCAGGGCAGAGCTGGTCTCTCTTATCTTGATGGCTTGGGGTAAAGTCAGTTTTTGGTTTTTGACCTGTGACTTGACTCTGGAGAAAATGACTTGGACTTGGGAAATAATATTGATTTACGACTTGAAATAAAAACTAGTCATCAAGCCTCCAGCCCCAGAGACATATACATGTGTACTGCATAACCAAAACTGCTATTGCAGTCTCCCACTCCAGGGGAATAAATTGGAAAATGCCTAGCCGTTGTGAAGTGGTTAATAAAATTGGCCCCTGCACCTTAGTAGGAAAACTGATTAATTATGAGATATAAATTCCCATTTTGTCCATGTTTGTGATTGGCAGGGGACGAGGAGGGAACGCCTGAAGACACTATTGAGTTACAGCTCAAGGTGAAGTGTGTTAGAAACCCCAATGCTGCCAAAGATGCCACGGATCCTGATGAGATATACAAACATTCCAGAGGTTGTCAATTAAAAAGAAGAAAAAAAAAAAAATGGAATATAAGTTTATTACTCTTAAGACAAAAGTTAGCATCGGAAGAATTAGCCTTTTGCGTGTAACATTTGCATAATGGCTGGTGCCCCGAATTCTTCACTTTCAAATAGAGGTGCAGTTTAGAAAGTCACATACTATTCTGTATTTCACACCTGCCACGTGCACAACATAACAACACAAATTTAGTCTGGTCAAGTGGATATTAAGTGTGCATGTGAAAGGAAGTACGTCAGTACACCAGACGCTATTCATATGAAACACGCAAAAGGCTTATTTTGAACTAAAAGGCTTATTTTGCATGTAAAAACTGAAGTTTTAAGAAATGCATTTTATGTTATGACTCTGCAGTATCTTTAATGGTCCCTTCGCCATTTTGGGGTCTTTTCATAAATTAGGGGTCCATTTATTGTGTCTGTTACATCTGACAGCTTGTTTTTTTTAGTGTAAATTTAGTACATAAAGTACAATTTATAAAAAATGGTTTGTTGAAGGTCATTTTAATGATACTTGTTTGGCAATTGGCACATATTGGATGTAACCTAATTTATGGAAGGCCCTTTTAACAAAATCTGTGGGTATGTTTTTCTCAATAGTTACTACAGCGTACCTAAAATGGAGTCCAATTGGCAATCAACTAGGCATGGTAAGTTTTAGGCTTTATCATCATTTATGGGCTGCTGTGGAAAGATATTTCATTTCCTGAAAAAAAAAAGACGAGAGTGCACATATTAAAAGTCCAAAAACTTTTGCTTCATAAGAAAAGCCTCAACAAAAATGTTGATAGCAATGGTAAGGCAAAACTAAATGATTTTTTATCTTGCTAAAAGGTACCTTTTCGTAGGAAATTACTGATGACAACTGAAGAGGGTTTGAAAAAAATTAGCGTGCATGGTAATTGAAGTGATATTTGAAGTGATATTTTTCTAGAAACAAACGTTCGCCCAAAAACAATCGACCAACGTTTAGTTATCTAACAATTACTGTCAATACTTATAATTATTGGCGGTTCGCCAATAGTTCAAGTCTGTCCCGTGTCTGGCCTGCAGCGCGCAGCGCACAGCACGCCCTCCGTACTGGTGGCCTGTCCAATCTGTTTTCTTCTGTCTCAGAAAGTCTTCCAAAACAGAAGAAAAGAGATTTGACAGGCCACTAATCCAGAGGGCGAGCAGCATGACGCGAATCACAGACCAAATACCAAGTCAGACTTGGGCAAGTCTATAGACAAGGTGCAAAAACGGCCGTACAAAATAACATTTTTCACAGGGTTGCCAATGTCTAAAGTTCAAAGTATGATATTTGTTTTGTTGAAATAAAGTTTAAAAAAAAAAAATTCGAAGAAAAACCAAATTGAATTTGCTGAGAACCACGGACTGTATAGATTGTCAACGTTTTCTTAAACACTGCTGTATTTTTAACAGTATTCTTTTTTGTAGCTACATTGTTATTGTATTGCCTTGATGTGATAAATGAACACAACAGTGTATCCTCATTGGGATTTGAACTCTACCACACCAGGCAGATACTCTATAAGCTGAGCTATGAGGCCCACTAGTACTGGTATATATACCCTCGGGTTTTGCAAAGAACCTTATACTGTGAGATGGATGCTTAATTGAAACCCCATATTTTCAACTTCAAAGTTTGGTGAAGGAGCAATATGCTCAGTACACGATGACATCCTGATAGCCAAGCTGAGACCAGGCCAAGAGTTGGACATCAAGATGCATTGTGTTAAAGGGATTGGCCAGGACCATGCTAAATTCTCACCCGTGGGTGAGTAAGTTTACAGTTAAAAAAAACCCTGCAAATTATACTTTGAACGAAAGATCAAGAGGGCCGAGAGATGTATACCAAGGGCGTGTTTGTTTCACGACGGATCCGAATACAGATCCCTAGTTATTTTACGCGCAGAAACAAACCGTAACTGCTCTCGACTAGGAATTCAAGTCACGTGAACTGGATCTGCGCAGATCTGAATCTGGATCCGTCCGAAACAAACACGCCCCAAGTAACAAAAGAAACGCAAAAATGTTCTCCACTTTGATTGAAAAAAGCAGTTGTTCTGAGAGTTTGAATTTTCAGCACACTGAAGCTTTATGCAGTCATGCATTTGCTTTTATGTAAATATTTCGATGTCAACTTAATTACAAAAGAAATTTTCAAATTTTGATTGAACTGAAAATGTGCGCTTCTTTGTTGCTCGGTACATTGTATAGATGTGACATATTTTAATGGTCATCAACATGTATGTACACCTCTTGTGGCAGGACTGACTGCACCAGTCTCCATTAGAGCCTCTGAGGCAGGGTGTGCCACTCTGCCTGAATTGCCTCCCTTAGCGCCTGCACTTCTAGGGCTGTTTTTAAGTCCAAAGGTCAGCTCTCCCAATGCAGGTTTAATCAGGTTGAAACTCAAAGAAATGGATTTTCTTGAGAGCTTTTCAAACATACACAATCCTCCCCGAAACAGAAAATGTCACATTCCATTGCTGTTGGATTCACTTTGTTCAAACGGGGGCCAATTTCATAAAGCTGTTTAACAGAAAAATTTGCTTAATCAAAAATGTGTTTCCTTTATAAAAAATGGTTAATGGTCAAAATTTTTCAAAATAATATCTGCTATTCTTGCTAAGAACACAAGTTGAGATACAATTTTGATTTTCAACCCATTTTTATAAAGCAAACAAATTTTTGATTAAGCAAATTTTTCTGCTAAACAGCTTTATGAAATTGGCCCCAGGTCAACTCGGATCTGGACAAAGTCACTGAAGCAGAACAGTCTTGAAAGCGATTCCACAAGCTCACTGAATTCAACAAACTTCTTTTCTGATCAAGAATCAATATTTTAAGACAATTGCGTTTTTTTTTTTTAGAGAGTATACTTGGCCATTTTTAAGCGCAATATTTGACCCCGGAGGCTGAAAAATGTACCACAATTTAAAATTTTCCAAGGCTCTTTAATAAGCAGACACTGGACCTTATGCCATACAATGTAGGTGCTCTGTGCTCTGTGCTGGCACTTTCAGCTTTTTGGGCCAACTCCTAATGACATTCCTATTATCATGATTATGTTTAACTTGTGGCTAGGCACTCAGTGGACTTATCTGAGGTACATATATATTATATCTATAAGCATTTAAGAAAATGTTGGAAGACATCATGCCTATAATCTTGTTTTGTCATATTACTGTGCAGCTACAGCCTCCTATAGGTTACTGCCTGAGATCATCCTAACAGAGCCAGTTGAGGGTGATAGAGCAGACAGGCTCGCCCAGTGCTTCTCCTCTGGAGTTATTGAAGTCAAAGAGGTTAATGGTAAGTCTTGAGTACATAAATACTAAAATAGAGGAGACTAAAGTGCATTTGGCCTATTGAATATAGACTGCCGAAGTAAATACATCATCTTTTGTTGCCTAGACAATGGCTCTACACTAACAATCACTGAACCGTGTCCCTGTGCTTTTGCAATGGTACTTTTTCCAACGGCCATGATGTTTAGAGCCAATTACCATGGCAACCCACGTCACACTTCAGCTGTCTATTGTAGTAGACTCAGTAACTCATTGCATTGTTTCATAAAGTTGGTGCATTGACAACAAGCTGATTGACTTTGTCGAAGGAGAATGTTAACATAGGAAAGTATGGAGGCATCTTCAGGAATCAGTGTTGTAGTACTCGGGTCCAGGACTTAGACTCAAGTCCGACTTGAGTCACAATTTTAGTGACTTGGACTCGACTCGAGTCACATTAGAAAATGACTCGGACTTGGACTCGACCATGATGACTCGGACTCGAACATGGTGACTTGTGACTTACGAGTCACATATTTTAAAAATAAAAAAAATATATATATTTGCCCACTAAATGCAGGATTTTTGGGAAAAATAAACAGTCCGATGCGTGAATATGTACACTGCCCCAATAGGCCGGCAAGGAGCGCATGAGTACATCATCATTTCACATATTGTGTGAACGAAATATAGCAGATTCAGTTTCATTAATTTGTGGAACAAGTGACTCGTGACTCGTGACTCGCACTTAAGGAAAGTGACTCGTGACTCGGACTCGGACTCGATATTGGTGACTCGACTACAACACTGTTAGGAATTCGTACCTTTGAACAAATACAACAAAAGACAAATAAAAACATACGAACAGTCAAACAAATTTTATAAAGGAAAGTAATGATAAAACAAGGAAATATCAAGTAAACGTGTTGAAAGTGAATTCATCATGTTAATCGAAAAACAAAATAATCGTCTGCTATCTTACATTTGTTGACCACGGAGTATTTTGGTTTTCGTTAAATTTGTAAATATCTTGGGAAATAGTCAAACTTTTTGTTTTGTTTTCCACACAATGACAGGCGTGAAGCAAGCTGTAGTTGCACATTCCAGACGTGACACCTGTAGTCGAGAGGTCCTCAGACACGAGGTATGTGAATTCTTATTCCCTAAAATAGTAATGTGCACTCCAAAAAGTTTGCATGACTGAAGTCCACAAGTATACCAGAGAATTAGAGAAAAATTTAACATATTTACTAAAAGCTCATTCAGTACAGATATAATTTACCATCATAATTTCAGAATTAATGTGCAAACTGTTGAAGCATTACAGCGTCGGAGTAAATTTAGCCTCTGTGCTGAAAAGCCTGAAAAAATAATGAATCTTATTTCTTTTCTTTTGAAAGGACTTGCGAGACTGTGTGAAACTTAACCGAATCCGGGACCATTTTATATGTAAGTTTCCAAGAAGACAGATTAAAAAATTTTTTTTTTTTTATAAATAAAATATGTTCTAAGCCTTCAAATTTTTTTCTGCTCGGGGCTGCCGAGCAGAAATGACACTTGGGCTTCTTAGCATGTTTCATAGCAAAGTCATTTTCTTTGAGGATGGGAGCCAGTTTGCTGACTTTAAATGGTACATATAATAAGGAAGTTTAGATACGAACGTGTTTTCGCGAACTGCATTGAGCACCTGGTCGTCACTTTGAGGACATTTTTAGAACGAGACAAAGCAAAAATCCACAAATGTGACTTTCGTGGCAAGATAACTCTTTTGCTGTGACCAAAAATTCGAACCTGGGTTCTTAGACCGCCTAATAAAGATATGACCAGTGCTCAAGCCATTTCGCATCTACGTTTGTGTTTTATAAACGACCCTAACACAAAGTCAAACAGCATACTTTTTTTTACTTCAATCAAAAAACCACTGCAGATTTATAGAATTTTAAAACTTCATTAGCATTTAAAAGGAGCCGACAATTTTCTGGGCCCAATTTCATAGATATTTTCAGCAGAAAAATACTGTTTAGCAATTTTTCTTGCTTAGCAGAAATTGGTAGAGTACCACTTAAATGTAGTACAAATGAAATGGGATTTTATAACCTGTTTGTTAATTGACACTATTTTTTTGTGTTAAGCAGTTTTCCATGTGGAAAATTTGCAAACCTGAGATTAGAGAAAATTCATATGGTTCTCATCGGGATTAAAACCAGAGACTTCTGACTCTCTGGGCATATGCCCCACCGCTGAGCTATAAGGCACAGTGGTATACTCCCTCAGGTTTCCCTGTAAACCCAACTTTTCTCTTGGTGTTGCAGACTGTGCAACTGAGCAAAATAACGAAAGCAATGTTTAGTATGGTGCCTAATCACCAAAGTGTTGTATTAAACCCTGTTGGGTTCTCAGGGAAAACCAAGGTGCCTCATAGCTCAGCTAGTACAGCATCTGCCCGGTGAGTCAGAGGTCTCGGGTTCAAATCCTGATGAAGACAATATGAGTTTTCCTTCATCCCATGTGTTTGGTTATTTCATTTCCATGGTGGTAAGGCATGGGAATGGACGGGAAGACTGGCGGAGTGTACGGCCATCGCGCGTGAGAGGAGCCGGTGGAGCGAGCTGGTGCATGTATCCACGGCCCCCGACTCTCGGCAATGAGGATGGGAATAGGAGAAGGAGAATGAGGAGGAAGGCACCATACCAAATATTGCTTTAATACCCGATGCATGTGCCTCAGCTGCTATGAATAATTATTTCTTTGTAAACTTTAGTTTCAGTTGAATCAACTGGTGCTCTACCTCCTGAAACGCTCGTGTCTGAAGCCATCAAAGTCCTCATGGCAAAAAGCCGATCGTTTAAGAATGAACTGGAGCAGCACAGCTCACAACAGAAATGATATCTTGATATCATGAAGGACAGGAGTTTATTCCTGGCATAAAACAGCTCTGAAGAGATTATGCTGGTGTCGGGGAAACAGGGGCTGCTTTTGAGCGCTCGTCCCTGGTGCTCCCAGGTGGTGGAAACGTTACGTCACACACATGCTTACACACGCTTTCGGACGAGCACCATGGAGCACCATGGAGCACCTGGTGCCGCGCTCGAAAGCAGCCAGGGTTGGCAATGAAGTGGTATGGATCACTGGATTCAGTATGCAATAGCAGCTGGCTACATGAGAATTGAAGCCACGCGCCGGCCATCTTAGTACTCCAAAGACAGTGGTTTCCCTAGACTGCTCTCCAGTCCATACAGTCGCTCACATTCTACTTAACACGTATAAACTGGTGAAGATAGTTTAACCAGTCTAGGCATTGGGAGTATTAAGATGGTGGACGGTGGCTTCAAATTTTGAGGGCGTTGCTGCATCCAGTGGTTAGGTATTGATGATCAAGATGATGTACTTCTACGATGCCAGACTGTGTTGTGGTCAAGGCTTTCACAACCCCCTGCAGACATTAAAGGTGTGTTCGTTTAGTTTCCTCGGGTCACCCGAGATAATGCTCTCATACAAACCACCAAAGTTGGGCTTTCTGAGAGCGAATACGTCCTCTCTAGAGAATTGCTTGAGAAAAGGTCGATGTTCAAATTGTGATTGTCACGAAAGACCCTGAAGGACACGGCTAAATCCATTATTTCCAATGGACAAAGTTTGCGTGTTTTAGAAACATGTATTCATGAGAAACATGTATAAGGCCGGGGTCACACAGGAAATCTCGTAATTACTCCATCATGAGACGATCATGATAGAATGAACGACGAGAGCGGTCTCACGCCGATCTATCATGATAGTATCACAATAGAAAAAAACTCGATGATGAGAATTCTCGTCGTTCACCCATCATGATTCTATCCTGATAGATTTGGGGTCACACGGACAAAATCTCGTAATGCTACTATAGTAATACTATGATAGAGTGGAATCTCGTGAGTTGTGTGACCCCGGCCTAAGATAGTATTCCGAGCAACATTTTGTTCAGAAAGTTTTTGTTCTTTCACTCATTTGATTTTGTAAACATTACTCAAGCCATATTTGAATATTAACTTAAGTTTGAGTTAAGGGTGGATGCACACTGAACCTTTTCGTGCATAAATTTGAGAAAAAGCGGTGTGGAGGGAAATTAGAGTAAAACGACGCACTAAAAACTACAGAATTATAAAACACTTTACAGCTGTAAAGTTAATGCTCAGTGCCTAATTTCACTCCAAATTTCTTGCAAACCGCTTTTTTCTGAAAGCGATGTGCATCAAATTTATGTGTG
Source organism: Henricia sp. BOLD:AAB3569 (assembly GCA_037783545.1). NCBI lineage: Eukaryota > Metazoa > Echinodermata > Asteroidea > Spinulosida > Echinasteridae > Henricia > Henricia sp. BOLD:AAB3569. The sequence goes on from JBBELK010000132.1 coordinate 1,247,936, forward strand.
AAAAGGGTCCACCCCAAGCTGAGTCAAACCAAAAATCAATAGAATACATTATGCGTAACTTAAACATTATTGTTCAAGTTAACAAGGTTTCACTATTTTCAAAAGGTATTGATTTGGGGTTTTAAGTTGGACTTATTTCACTGCACCATGTATAACATGTTTTGTTTTTTAATATGTCAGGAGTGTTTTAGAGAAGATGTGATTTTCAATAAACTGGAAAAAGGACTCCAACTCATACGCTGTGGTATACTTTATTCAAGTCTTGGGACTCTAGTACATTCTTATTGTGCTGTTTTTAATACTGTGGCAAAAGCTACGTTATTCAATACGGCGACACTGGCTCTACCGACTGCATATTATTATTAAATAATGTCAAGAAAATTATTCATGTACAATCTTTTTTCTTCAAACTACGGACCAAATTTTACAGTCTACATGCGTTTTGAGCTGTGGCAGGATTGTTACAAGAGTAAAAAAATTACATGTTACTGCAAAAAGTACTCAAATTTCATTTAAAAAAAAAAAAGAAAGTACTGATAAATACCATTAGAAATGTGCAAATAATGGGCAATTACAAAATATCAATAATTAATGGTCAATTTCTCGGTGGTCATTTTAAAGTCCTACAATTTTCTTTTACGGAGGGCGTGAATGGTGAAAACAGAATACAATTACAGCAACGAGTACAATCAAATGCCTTAAATTAAAAGTTTTAACAAGTTAATTTGACGACTACAAGTAACAGCAAGACAATCTGTTTTATTTTACACTTAGATTACATAACTTGTACTATGAATGCAAAATTTAACCCCACTCCCATCTGCCATAGTATAAACATGCATGACACTTGGTAAAAACAGCTTTATTTTTTTTACCATGGGCAAAACTTGCTGGGTGGTTTTTTTTTCTCTGCTAAAGCAGCACCATGAAACTTGCTTTTGTACATGTTTGAAATTAAAGATAATTTCACTAATTTAAACATTTGAAAACGTCATGCAGGTGAACATAAATATGAAACATAATACACGTACAGTTCATGTATTGTGCGACAATTATCTTTTTTTTGTACAAGTAAATATTAAACAAATTAACCTTACCAAGCCACAAAAAAAAACCGCAACATTTTTCCACTTTGATAGAAATTCTCAGCACAGGGAAGTTTATGCAGTCATGCATAATGAAGCTGTTATGTGAATATTTCTTTAACTTAATTACAAAAGAAATTGTCAAATTTTGATTAAACTAAAAATTCACGTTTCTTTTGTTGCTCGGTATGAAATTGAATGAATACACGAATTACATGGCTACAATGATACATGTAACTGATTTTAATAGCCAACTACCAGTGCTTCTTATGCAATTTTGGAATTGCCAAGTAATGCTTGGGTAACTAAGACAGCCCAATTTCATGGTTCTGCTTAGCCAAAAATACTGCCGAGGCAGAGTACCAGTCATACATTATGCAGATGACAATTTAGCTGGTAACCCATTTTTGCTAAGCCATCAGCATGAATTTGGGCCCTGCTCACATACTACACTTTAATACAAACTGACTTCAAAGCAGTAAATTTTACAAATCAACTTAACTTAATGTAAAATGAAGCAATTATTAAATAAAACATAATGGCAACAGGCTTTAAAATGATGATTGCAGATGCTTTATACAAATTATTAATTAAAAACATAAATAAAACGAAAGCCCTCTATCTCAATTTTCAATCATTCCAAATTCCAACATTCACATATCAGTTTAGCCAAATACAGTTAGAAATCGAATGGTCCCATTAAAGATTTGAACCAGAGACCTCCGACACATCAGGCTGATGCTCTATTAGCCGAGCTATGGTGCAGAGTGGTTATTACCGACTCCTCAAGTTTTTGTAAAAACCCGTTCTTTTTTTCTCTCGGTGTTGCATGGAAGTGCAACTGACCAAAGTAATGAACACAGTATTTGGTATGTAGTGCCTCATTACTACAGAAATAAAAGCACCAACTATGGTACGAGACAGGAAAAAAATCAGACCTCGTCTGGATTTGAACCCGATACCTCTGGCCAACTGAGCTATGTGGCACAGTGCATTACTTCCTCAGATTTCTCCAATGTCCCTTTCAGAGTTGCAAGAATGCAAAGTAACATTAAGTCAACAGGTGTAAAAAAAAAAAAGCCCCATTAGTTATTTTACAGAGAGTACATTTTATTTGAGAATTTAACTAAAATAATGCGAGAGAATCTCTACTCTTGACTTGCCGATGTTTTCTCGGTTACACAGTACTATCAGAATAAAATACTATACAACCAACAAGTTTAAAAAATACAAGCATTGTGATTCTAAAGACTAATATACACAAGTCTGAATCTACCACAAATTCCACATTTTAAACAAAATAGTTACAGATCTTGTGACAAATCTGTTCCTCACAAAAAGGACTGACTAAAATAAAGTATTAATAGGTACATGTACTAAGGGTAAAGCATTAGGAAATCTAAACACAATGCAGTAAAGGCCACTATAACACACAATATTTTGTCCTTATACACACACAAACGTACAGTTTCCTCATAAATACAACTGTGATCCCAAGCACTTGGGCTCACAATGAATGCAGCCGTGTTACAACAATTTTTGTGAATCTTCAACCACTTGTCAATCAACTACTTTTGTAATTCAGAAAAGTGGTCGAAAATTCACAAAATGTGCGACCTATTCACAAAAGTGAGTAATGGTAAATTCACAAGAAAGTTGTAACAAGCTGTCAAACTCCTTAAAACCTTTCCAAATTTGACGTTTTCCCTCTCATCAATCCGTCTTCACTTAACAATACACATTCTTTAAATACGACGCACAATATTACACTGATCAAAATGGTTACACTACACTAAGCATTATTCAATGTACATTTGTTAGTTTTTTTTATACACAAACACTGGTTTTGTGACCGAAGTAGGCCCATTTAGTGCAGAAAATGTTGCCTTTTTGGAATGGAGTACTGTTTTGGGCTCAGTTTAATCTGACAAATATTTGTGTGAACAATTTCTTCAGAGCCATTTCATGAGTCCGAGTCAATTTCCATTGTGATTCAAGTTGGACTCGAGTCCAACAACACTGCTGATCTGTATTTTATTCATTTCTATTTTCTACCAGTTTTACAGTATTAGTTTTCACAATACACACTCAATTACGTAAGACTTTCAGTCCACGCAGTTATTCACATATCCACAGAAAATGTCACATTTTGACAATTTCAAATTCACCTGTCCAGAAAGTAAACAAGAAAAGATAAAAACGAGTTCCATTTTATTTACAATGAAAAACTTGGAAAATTAAACAACGGTAACAATTACATGTACAAAGTAGCCATTGGCTGTCAGCATGGTGCCTTGCCACTATCTGGTGTTTAATCACTGTCAGTATTCTAGGAACCAATACAGCATGGCCACCGCACAATTAACAGTCAAATTAAAAACTACTTACAAAAACCTCCACCCAATGAAAAGATCACGAGAAAAATCAAAGACTGCTATACACAACATGCCTACTCTTCTAGCTTAAAATATACACGCAATATTACACAAGACTCATCTCCTTCATTAAACACAACGCTACGCCTCAACATCAACAAATGCATAAATTATGCGACAATAGTGTCTTTCTAGAAAACAGCTTTTTCCACACATTGTTTCCAGAACCATTCGGGGGAAAAATATTTTCTAAATTTCCCTGAAAATGGTTTGGGATGTAAAATGCATGAGAGAATCGCAGAAAAAGTTGCCGCAAATTTCTAGAAAATTACTCTAAAGTAGGGTGTAAATTATAAAAGCTACTAGCTGTTATGAAAAGATTTGGTCTTTCCCAGTAGAAGCACATACAACGCAATGGTACAAATAGGCTGTACAAACAAAATGAATTGTTCAATGAATTAGATTTGCAAGCTGCAATCATCCATAGTGCTTTTTAGGTTGCGAATACAGCTTGCATATTCTTGCCATAAAGATTTGTTATTAAATACACCACTGTGACAGACATTCGCAAATCGTAACCCTTACTCCACATGCATAGAATCCAGGGAAATAACTCATTGTTGCATGAATCATTTCAAAGGTATTAATTTTAAGAAAACTAACTAATATTAACAACACGTACAGGCGCAATTTCATGGTGGTGTTAAGCACAAAACACTCATGCTCGGCAAAAAACTAGCAGAACACCAACCAAAACCAATGCAAATGGCATAAGATTTTAGCTGGCAACCCAATTTTCAAAGCGCAATTTTTGTGTGCTGAGCTATATTTTCTGCTTCACAATGCCATGAAATTGAATCAGGTACATGTACAAGATGTAAACATAAAAAGCCACCGATTAAAATATGTAATTACATGTATTCAGATTTTTGGAGTGCTCATCGGATCTACCTATAGGCTTACAGGAAGCACTTTATGGTGTGCATAGACCGTGTACAATTTTATTCATCATTTTATCAGGTGTAGATATCGCGTAAACCTTATTGAAGCTCAACTACTACAGGACAGTTTTAAAGGGACTTGAATTAAAAGGTTCTTGTAAAAAGTACTTTAGAGGGATTTCAAGCACAGAGATTAAAAGGTAAGAGTATAAAAAGAAGTATAAAAGATATAAAAATTAGTGCAGCTTGAATGTGTGACAATTTGGCACAATTACACTTGAGTGTTAATCAAATAAAAACTGTAGAACAAGATATATGTGCTGGGGAACGGAAAGAAACAATTATCACTTTTAATCCGACTTGATGTGTTTAGATGTCATTCTTGGAGTAGTGACAATTTATATAGTTTGCATTTTTTGGGGATACATTCACTAAATGTGTCTCAGTTTCTCAAAGCAGCCCAGCAAAACTGGGAAATGAAACAAAAGTAAATCCCCTGTCGCATACGTCACATGACAGGGTTACGACAGGTCCACGACAGAAAATCTTTTGATAGTAGTGAGACTGTCCTACGATATTTGGGTGTCCTGCGACGAAAACAAGCATCGTAGAGGTAAAGGATTGTCGTGGGGTTTTGGTCCGGACCAAAATCAAAATGTTGTCATGGGATTTTTCTTCGCTCGTGGTCATGTCGTAGCATAATCGTACAACTGCAGGACAATCGCAGGACATTCATACGATTTACCAACGATAAAGTTTTCCCACGACATGATTTTCCTTTGTGACTGTGGCTAAGATTGTAGCCTAAGATGCTTCTAGCCCACCCCAACATCGTGGCCCAATTTCGTACGATGAAAAATATCCTGCGACGCATGTGACAGGGGCTTTAGTGTGGAAATAATGCTGGCACCATTGTATATTTCTGCAACAGAAAGAGAAAAGTTGGTCTTGTACTTTCAATTTGTTTTTAACCGGCTTGATAACTCGCAATTTAACTGGAATTTTTGAATTATCATATACTACACATGTCTGTCCAGCATATTGCATAGTGCCATTACCGCTGCCGTCAGAAAATCATCAGAAATATCTTGACCACAAAAAGGGAAGACTTTAGTGCAGATAAACTGTTCTTGCATTTGAATGCGATATTGTTTAAATGATTTCCATTCGATCACATAAAAACATCTGTAAAAACGGAGAATTGTGCACCTTTCGAGAATACAGCAAACAAGTGTTGTGCAGACCCTTGGGTCTTTCCACGGTAAAGGGGGCATTTTGGCAACACAGACCATATTTTCTGGTCTCAAAAAATTGAAAATAAAAAAATTAGTTTGTTGTTCTGAAGAGAACTTCAGCCCAAAAAGGGTTACAAATAGTGTGACAACATGCCTTTCTAGAAACCCTGTGTACAAACTTCCAATATACGCTCGTAACCGGGACAGACACTTGTTACATTACAGGCCGTCCCGGTTATGAGCGTATATTGGAAATTTGTACACAGGGTTTTTAGAAAGGCATGTTGTCATACTTATTTGTAACCCTTTTGGGGCCCAAGTTATCTCTTCAAGTTATTTTTGTTTTTTTAGACCAGACAAAGGTGTTTTCTGGAAAATATGGTCCGTGTTGCCAAAATGCCCCCTTTACCGTGGAAAGACTCATACATGTATGCTTTTAGATTTAACACATTCTTTGGTCAATATCCCTGCAAACTATTGTTTACGTCAGTGTAAAGGGTTTTGGTGTGCATGCATGCTAATACCCAGTTTTCTTCGCGTTTTATTTTTTGATTGTGCCAAAGTGTACAATGCTAGACATGTTTTTGGATGATACCAGAGCAATTTTATGGATTAGTTTAACGTGCGCTGTGTGAGCCGTGTGAACATTTGTATGAAAAGGCAATCAATTGGAAAATTGCATTGCTGTGAGCGAGTACAGAAGATGTGGAATGACTCAACTTGAGACAAGTTATGAGTCAGTTCCCTAGTACCAGGCTATTAAACTTAAAATACTGGTTAAGACAATGATGCTCTATTGATGACAGCAAAGCCTATTATAAGTTTGCTCAAACGCTACTATCTGGTGTTATACTCTGCAGTGCCAGTACGATATCGCTAAACGAGTACCGTTCTTTCGCGCTTTCTGCCCAGCACCGATGCATGAGAATCTCGACCTCGTCTGGGGTACCGGTTGGCGTCTCAAGGGCGACATTACCATCCAATAGCGCCCTCATGAGGCCATCGTTGTCCAGGTCCTTGTATGGCTGCTCGCCCTGTGCGAAGATCTCCCAGACGAACACTCCGTAAGCCCAGACGTCGCTCTTGGTGGATAATTCGTCCTCGAAGATGGCTTCGGCCGGCATCCAGCGGATGGGTACCAGTTTCTGCTTGTACTCGTGGTAATCGTTGCGGTAGAGGTCGCGGCTGACGCTCATCAGGCTAATTTTGGTCTCCATGGTGGGACTGAGCAGGCAGTTACGGGCGGCGAAGTCACCGTGGATGAATCGATGGCTGGAGAGATGCTCCATGCCCATAGCCACTTGGCTGATGACGTCCAGCTTCTGGGCCAGGGTCAGGGGTGGGGGAACGTTGGTTGTCCCGTTCTCACCACGTGTGGCATGGAGGTACTGCTTCAAATCACCCTGTGGGTGCACAAAAGGGAATACTAGTAAACCCGTTTGTAGTGGCAACCCTCGGGACTGTAAAAACTGGCCACTTTGAACAGGTTTGGGACCAAAGATAGATGGCCACTATAAGCATATGGCCCGTTTATCAAGGTGTCCACAATAGCAGGTTTGACTGTACAAGGTAATGAACGAAGTTCAACGTTCCAGAAATTCAGATTTACATTTCAAAGACTTTTAGGGCTTGTAATGCTTCACCTATTCAAGTTATTTGATTTTCAACATGTTCTCCTAGCATGGTAATGCCATTCTCATAAGCAAGCTAGATTAAACAAAAAAACTTGGTTATGTCCGAAACCAAGGGTTTTTTGATGTACTGTGAAAAGGTCTGTTTACTGTGGGAAAAACGTCTGTCCATTCAGTTTGTCCACTCTATGAAAAGATTTTTCACACTGTCAAAAGGTTTCAAGTTCTGTGAAAGTATTTCACACTGTGAAAAAGTCACCAATATCGAGTCCGAGTCTCGAGTCACAAGTCACTTTCCTCGAGTCCGAGTCACTTGTTCGCCAAATTAATGAAACTGAATCTGCTATAATTTCGTTCACACAAGATGTGAAATGGTGACGTACTCGTGCGCTCCTTGCCGGCCTGAAGGAACAATGTACATATTCAAGCATCTGACTGTTTTTTTCGCAAGAATCCTGCATTACGCGGTCAAATAAATTAATTTTTTCTTTTTAAAAATATGTGACTCGTGAGTCACCATGTTCGAGTCCGAGTCATCATGGTAGAGTCCAAGTCCGAGACTCTAGTCCTACAACACCAGATGAAATTAAAAGAAGTTTCCCTTCCCTATGCTAGCTTACAATTTAAAAGACAGATTACATGATTGGAAAACTTTTAGAGACAGGAACAACTTTACATAACTAAAGAATGATATTAATAAACTGCCTTGTAGAATTTTCAGCCACATAGATAATACTTCAGAAAACCTGAAAAATCTATGCATAGTTTTTGCGTTGAATAAATGGTAAAATAGTTTTCTGCAGATCTATTTAAAAAAAAAAACCACCTTCAGATGGCAATTTCTCCCACAAAGGTACCATTTTACATGAAAAAAAAAAAAAAAAATCATGTGGTGTTTGTTACAATTGCTATCAACACTTTTAGTCGGAGTTTTCTTGTCAACTCATGAAGTAACATTTTAGGTAACTGCAAATGATGTAATGGGGCTTTATTAAACATACTGTACTTCTCCATCACTTACCCACTCAAGGTATTCTGTGATCATAAGTTGCGGCTCGGCCTCTCTGCAAATGCCCAGTAGCTTGACGATGTTATCGTGGTTGAGCTTACTGAGCATGTCCATTTCGCGTCTGAAGTCCATCTGCTGGGCTTCATTCTTGCTATGCAGGGCTTTCACCATGACAGTGGTGGCTTCAACACCCTCTGTGATGCCCGCTGCTCTGGCTAGGAACACCTCACCGTACGAACCATTACCTGGAGGTCAAATAATGTAGCTTACAGTCAATTTGCATTCCATGGAAATAAGTAATTTTAAAGTGGTCTATGGAATTAAGTAGGATGTCACACAGATTGGGTGGAAAACTCATGAAAATACGAAAACAATGGAACAAGAGGATTTTGTTTTTAAGTGATAATTTTGTTTGTTTATCTTCACTGGCTCCCTCTCAATGACCATAGCGTCTTCAAAATGCTCCTCTTCATTTAAAAAAAAAATAATTCATGGATCTCCATTGGTACATGTATATTTAGCAGACCTCATCCAACAATACAGACCATCCCGCAGTCTTTGTTCATCCGGCGAATTCCACTTGATTGTACATTTCACAATAAACCAGTCTAATAAACCAGTATAATAAACCTTTTCACACACCGTGTGAACAAACACTCAACTGAGCTTCAACAATGCACTTCCTTACAGTTTAAATCTTCTCTCAAAAGGCACTTGTCCATATCCCGGTTTTCAATTTGATTTTTTTTTCCCGAAGTAATATTTGTCCAGCGCCATGAGTGCCTTGCTTGGCAGATGCCGATGCTTTATAAGTTTCCATTATTATTAATATTATTTAGCCAATAAACTGATTCTTAATCTAGTGCACAACTCATTTATAATCTGGGGCCAATTTCATAGAGCTGCTTAAGCATAAAAAATTGCTTAAGCATGAAAAACTTTGCTTGACAAAAATTTCATGAGATTGTCATGGTAATGAAACAGTCTCTAACACTGGTCATACACTGTTTCTATCACATGAGGATTTCACTGGTAAAGTTTCCTACAAAGCAAGTTTTTTGTGCTTAAGCAAATTTTTGTGCTTAAACACCTCTATGAAATTGGCCCCTGGTTTAAAGCTACTTATGACATGGTCGGTTTAAAACATTGACAGTCATCCATGAAGGTACTCGATTTTTGGTTTCATAAGAAAGAGGACAAGGTGATGTAATGAACGGTGCATGGTTTCCTGTTTCCCCAAATATTCAGTACTTACAGAGTAATTACAATTTTAATCTCTCTTTTTTAAAGGACACCCTGCCGAGTACAAACTGCTGGTTGGGAAGGTGCCAGACTACCGGGTAATTATACTTGCAATCCTGGGGCGGATTACAATATGCGGTCCAAGACCAGGGGCCAATTTCATGGCGCTGCTTAGCACAGGATTTATTTGCCTTATTAAATGGATTACATGTACAAGCCAAAAATATTCGCCAACTTGTGTTCTTCGCAAGAGTAGGAGAATACCTCTCAATACACATCACTTACGATTTTGGCTGGCAATCCACTTTTACAAAAATAAAGCAAAAACATCCTGTGCTAATCAAATTTTTGTGCTTAGCAGCGCCATGAAATTGGCCCCAGTCTATAGGCTTAGCCGGCTAATGCGGCATCCACTAAGACCAGTCTATAATTATAGCTCGCTTGCAATATTGTGGTCTTAATGTAAGACCAGTCTTAAAATTTAAGCCTGTGGCAAGTAGGCTATAAACAGTCTATAATTTTCAGACACGGCGCTACATCTTGTAATTTGTAATGAAAGACGACGAAGGGTGTTGTGAACAGAATGCACATTTTGCCTATTGGTACCTTCTTAATGCTATTTGATAACGTTCGCGGTTAGTTTCTTTGCAAATCCTTTAGAAGTGCACCGCCATCAAGTGGCTTCGTGAGGACGTTTGCTTAGCCTGAAGTTACGCCAGTTTAGCCGGCTGCGTCCTCTTCCATTAAGATGTGCGTATGTTTCAGATGGCGCAGCCGTACTTCAGTTAGACTGGTTTATTGCAATGGGCTAAACCAGCGACTAAGCCGAGACTGGCTAAGTTGGATAGCCGGCTACAAAAAACTGGCCTTAGACCAGTGGCTAAGTCAATTTTATTGCAATCCGCCCCTGGTCTTGACAATGAGATTTGGAATGCATGCATAGCTGGCGCATTTCCATTCAGCAGTTTGTATTCTATTGAGCTTGTGCCAATGACATCATTTTGGGAGTAAAACAATGCCGCATCGTTGTGGAAGAAATGTGTGTGCGCGTTGTGTGTGTCCATAGCGCGCGTAACGCGATATGATGAGGCTCCCATTGGTGAACTAAACCACGTTACGCCCACCAGAGAGACACACACACAACGCGCACGCACATTGCTTCCACAATGACTCAGCATTATTTGACTCCCAAAATGGCATATTCGCACGTGTTCGAAAGGGGTCAATATTAGTGATTCAGGGAATGATTGAACCGTCCTGCCACGTGAATAAGATCTATTGATTCCAAACTCACCAATTACAACCAGCGTCTGCAGATCATGTCTTGGAAACTGCAGCTTATCGTAACTGCCGCGTCTCCCGGCACCTGCATTCTTCATTAGCGGATTCATGGCCATGTCGCCATTGCTCATCCCGCCAGCCTTTGGGTCGTCGTCGTGGTAAGTGGCAGCAGTCTTTTGATGCGGGAGACTGCCGTTTAGCTTTGTCGTTTCTCCTGCCTCAGGATCCTGTGCGTCTGCTTCGGCCGCGGCGGCAGCGGTGGCCTCTTCCTTCATAAGGCGTCGCTGCTTGAGACGACGTTGGCGACACCACCACATTAAGCCAACGACTAGGATGATATAAGCTAATGCACAGCCGACCGCGATTCCGATTGTACGGTGCATCAGTTGTGGGGTGAATGGGGCGGAACCTGGTGGGTTGCCCTCTGAAATGCAAAATAATATTACTTAAAGAAAGTATACATGATTGGTAAACTGTTACAGATAGTTTTATCCCCCTGTGTGATTGAAGATATGCATGATTAAAACCAACCTGAGCAAAATCCAGCTCCGTACTTGTCTCCGTACTGTCTAACTTTTGAGAAAAAGGGTTTGCAGTCATTTCGCCCCAAAACCACGGCCTATTCCATACGCGCTGACCAGGGCGCGGGTACGGCCGTGAGCCATGCTCAAAAGTGTTTGAGACGACTGGGCCTTTAAAACTGCCCATGTGATGTGCTTTCAGCCAATAGGGATGTGTAAACTGTCTAAGGTACTTATGAATTTGATAAAAAGCTATATCCCACGATTGCCATTGGGGATTTATTACACAGATTGGTTTGATGGTTGATTAGCAACAATCCTCGGTTTATGCGGTTCTGCCAAATTTCTCTGGTAGATTTAACTCTTTCACTAGGGATTTTTTCCGGGTCCGTGATGTAATTTGTTTATATTGCCAGCGAGCTGCTGGAAGCAGCTTTCCTGGGCCAATTTCATGGCGCTGCTTAAAGCGCTAGCTAAAAACGTGTGCTTACTGTAGCAGAAAGGCTAACGTTACTGCTATTTCACGGCCGCAGTGTGCTTTTAAGCATGTGCATGCTTGAAAACTAGTATTAAGCAAATTTTGTCTCTGAAGCTTGCAAACGTTCAGCAGTACTTAAGGTTACGGTCTCCATTAAATAGCTGGAGCATTCGTTAGCACAAAATCGGCTGCTAAACAGCTCCATGAAATTGGTCCCAGGTTAGACATTTCTCAAGCTGCTGTGAGTGGTGTGCCATAGCAAAAGAGTTACAATAAACAAAAATCAATTTGTCTTACTTTTGACAATGAGCGTAATCTCGGTATTGCTCAGCCCCGCGACACTACCAGCAACACACTGATAATTGCCAGCATCTCCGGCCTTAATTTCTTTAATGAACAGTGAGCCGTTGTCCAGTTTGGTCATACGTGGGGCTTCCAGCTTGGTGGGACTAATAGCCATCCAGTTGATGATTGGCATTGGGTCCCCGGTGGCTTGGCAGTCAATAGTTAGCGAGTAGCCCTCGTAACCGGTTACATTGTTGGGGGCGATGATGAACTTGGGGCGTACTGTGGAAGACGGCAAGTAAATACAATGTATCAAAAAAGAGTATATTGAGCTTGTGCCAATGACGTCATTTTGGGAGTCAAATAATGCTGCGTGTCTATAGCACGCGTAATGCGCTATACTAAGGCTCCCCATTGGTGAATTAAACTGTGTTACGCTCACGCACATCGCTTCCACAATGACTCAGCATTATTTGACTCCAAAAATGGCGTATTCGCACATGTTCGAAAGGGGTCAATATATGGGTTGGACCATGAAGTTGGGTCCCGTTTTGTGACATACATGAACCATACCATGTTTTGCGACATCTACATGTCGGTCTTTCCACGCTAATGGACCTATTTAAAAAATAAGTCAATCATTCCTTTCAGATGTCTTCAATTTATCTCAAACTTAAAGAAATTCCATTGTAATGTTCCCAGGAGATAACTTTTGCCCAAAAAGGTAAGAAAATGCTGCCACAACATACATTTCTGAAAAGCTTGTGTACAAATTTTCCATTTACGTGTGTGACGGTGGACAGACAAATGTTACAATTTTGTCTGTCCACATTACATACGTATATATGGTCAACATTTATTTCAGAATGAAAAGCATATCCCACGGTACTACTTTATAGTGTGCCATACTTTATAGTGTGCCAAACTACAAACCCAGTAAAATGTCTCAACATACATGTTAAAAACATACATGTATGGTGTGTCCATGTAGCATACTGTAGGTAAAACAAAAACCGCATAACCAGTGACAGATTGTCCAATTAAAACATGAATGAATGCAGCAGTGCATAATACCATATATCCAATGCAACAAAAGTCGGCATTTCGTACGTATGTACTTTAAGCACCGACAGAAGTGTTTATTTATCCTTATGGGTCATTCCAGGTCAAGAGCCAACTTACTATAGACGTAAATATGGATGGTGATATTGATGACCTCATCACCAGCTGTAGCTACACACATATACTGGCCGCTGTCCGATTTCTTGGCCGGATGAAAACTGAGTTTCCCGTCAGTCTCGTTGATGTGAGAGTCCCATTTGGTGAGGCGATTAGGTAGTTTAAACCAGCGGATGATGGGCATAGTGCGGCCGGTGGCTCGGCAGATGATTTTGGAGTCTTCGTCGAGCTCTAGTTTCTTGGTGTTGGGGACGGGGGAGAACTTCAACACAGCTGCAGGAAATTGAATAATAATTTGTGATTATCGAGTTTGTGTGGTCTAGTGTGTATAAAATTGGACTCAAAATCGGGATGTTGTGGGTTCAAGTCCCACTGTGGCTAACGTGTATGTGCTTCTGGGCAGACACTTGATCTCAACTGCCTTAAGGGCAATGTCACAATCTACACAACTCACAATAAGTTGTGGGGTTTATGCAGATATTTTATTGAGGGTATGCATTCTACTTGAATTATTTTTTATGAATGAGTGATTATTTTTAGGGATTATGACCCAGGGACGGTTGGGGTGAATAATTTTGATACAAATGTGGACAAATGTCCATGACAAATGTCCAATTATTTTGTATATGACAGATGCAGCCTGTCACAGGAATAGGTGTAAACTGTCATTTGAAGAAAAAATATCCAAAATTGAACCACACCAATATCCAGCTAACTTATTGTGAGTAGTATAAATGCTGATAGATGGAGTACTATGGCCAAGCAGTCGCTTAGTTGAAGCAAGATAATTACCTGTTGGCAACAATATTAACGGCGACAGGACTTTGGTGATAAAGCACTACACAAAACCAGCTATTATTAGCTAGCGATGGGTATGAATTTAGTTGGGAAATCACTTGCTCTTTTCCCCCCAACAAATTTATCCAACCGACCATTCAGCATTGGCCCACTCGATGGTCAAGTGTTTAAGACTTTGGGATACAGTAGCAGAGCTGCCAACCCTCCCGGATTTTGCAACAGATTCTTTGGAAAATGACTAATTTTGTGAGTCCTGACACGAATAAAAACCCTCCTGGATTGTCAATTAACAACTTTGATCATTTTTAGATGTGTTGGAGTCACGGAATGAACCTTTTTCCCAGATGTCCTGCCCAAAATCCGGAAGGGTTGGCAGCTCTGCAGTAGGTTGTGGGTTCGAGTCCCACCCAAACATGTTGTAAAGGTTGGGCTGGATCAATATTGGGTTTTAGTCCTTACTTGATCCCGTGGGTTACTCCTCCCCCTCTAAAACTTAACATTTCTTCTCATTTGTTCTGCGTCCCGAGGCCCTGTTGAAATCCGCCCCATTTCACTGTGGAAGCAGCGACATAAATCTTGTCGCCACTCTGGGCCAATCAGAAACACAGATTGTAAACAGTACACGCAGTGCAATGTAGCAGTAACGCTGACATGTCCATGCTAGCTGGGTGCGCTCTGTGATTGGTTGCTATTTAAAGCATACAGGGGTATTCCGTTCCATTAGTCCCTAATTTTGCATCCCTCTTATTATATGAAAAACTGCGAAGTAAATGAAAACGTCGCAGGACATTTCGGTAGGAACAAAAACTCAATCTAATTTCGAGAAAGTTTAGAAATTGTTTCTTTTCAGCATAACATGGCCAAATTGTTTAAATTTTGGCCATGCCAAATTTTGGCCATGCCAAATTGTTTAAATTACATCAAAATGACTTTTTAGCGTTCACTAAACATAACAGCCACCTAACTTCACAGATTTGCGTGGATTTCCTCAGGGGATTGTAACAGCGCTTAGTTAAGTAAGGTTGTTTTTGCCCTTACCCGACGTATTTATTAACACTGTATACTCAGTGCTTTCCAAGTCGCAAGTCTAAATCAAATTCTGACTAATTGCAATCCCCGTTGCGAAATGATTCGAACCGGCCATTCAACACCGGCTAGCTCGGTGGTCGAGTGGTTAAGACGTCTGCCTTGTATGCAGGAGGTCGTGGGTTCGAGTCCCACCCGAGTACGCTATGAAGTTTATCATAGTGTCTCGGGAAAGCACTGAGTATACAGTGTTAATAAATACGTCGGGTAAGGGCAAAAACAACCTTACTTAACATTCAATTTCCCCGACGCAAGTCTAAATCAAATTCTGACTAATTGCAATCCCCGTTGCGAAATGATTCAAACCGGCCATTCAACACCGGCTAGCTCGGTGGTCGAGTGGTTAAGACGTCTGCCTTGCATGCAGGAGGTCGTGGGTTCGAGTCCCACCCGAGCACGCTATGAAGTTTTTCATAGTGTCTCGGGAAAGCACTGAGTATACAGTGTTAATAAATACGTCGGGTAAGGGCAAAAACAACCTTACTTGACATTCAATTTCCCGGACGCAAGTCTAAATCAACAGCGCTTAGCAGAGGAAATACCCCGCGATCTCAGGATAATGATGATACTGATAGTATTATGTAACTAATTTTTGACTCTGGGAGACTGCTCTTGAATACAAAGTCACTGATACTAAGTGATTTTACTACAGCTCCTTCCAGTGGGTAGACATCTTGTGTGCAAAATATCTTGATATTTATTTTAATACATTTCACATCCCCAGGGCTGCCAACCCTCCAGGAATTTGAGGAAGACATCTGGGAAAACAGGTTAATTCCGTGACTCTAAACACATCTATAAATCCCCAATATTGTTAATTGACAATCCAGGAGGGTTTTTATCCATGTCAAGACTCACAAAATTAGTCATTTTCTGAAGAATCTGTTGCAAAATCCGGGAGGGTTGGCAGCTCTGCATCCCTGTTGTAATTGGGTCCCAAGACTGTGACCCGCAGGTCCCGAGACTGTGACTTGTATGTCCAAGACCAAGACTGGCAGGAGCAAGACCAAGACGAGAGTTTTCTTTAAGGATCAGAAAGGCTGAACTCATAAAGGCTGAAATCATGTAAAATGGATTTTCTATATCGATATGTCAGGAAAAGATTGTAACGAGTTTGAGGTTTGGCAGTGATACACGGGAGCCATTTTGTTTGTCCTTTGTTTTGCATGGAACTGCTTTGCTTAACAAAAAGATGTATTGAACTTGTGCAAACCACCGCACACGTGTGCAGACTGTCATTTTGGGAGTCAAACTTAAGGCATCTCATTGGTGATTTTCTGTATATCTGCGTTTATAAGGCGCAAGACGTGCTTAATCATTGTGACGTGGTTTATTTGACTACCAAAATAACAGGAAATGCACATGTGTGGTGTTCTACACAAGCTCAATAGCTAGCACTGAGCACACAAATTAGCCAAGTACAATTTTCTGCTAAGCAAAAAATCTTGACTCCACAAAACGACTCCAGTCATGTGTTATTTTCGAAAACATTTGCCAGCATGTCAGCAAAATAACACGTACGTATAACACTCAGAGTAGCTTCTGCGACGTCAGACCCGGCTACTGTAGCAACTTGGCACACGTAAACACCTATATCGCTCAGTAACAGGTTTGTAATGTGGAGTGTTCCGTTGTCCAAGACGGTGAATCGTTCATCCTGAAACAGAAAGAGTAGAATGTTACAGTGATATATGGATTTAACCAAGGTAGGACACCAAGATATTTTTCAACTCCGATGATTACATTTCAAGTCTTCTTGACTAGTTTGTTTTCTGGAACAGGTAGCCGATAGTTTTACCCGCACTATTAAACCTATACGTTATAAATTTCAACAAATCAAAGTATCAAAATGTCTGACTTATAGAAGATCACACTAGTTTATGAAATCAGTCTCGTCATTTTTGGGCAATATCAATAGATAAAGGTGTTTTTCGATTTACATGCCGAGGGTAATCGTTTCCGGATAGGTCTTTGGAATCACCAGGGTGATTTCAGGGATCACCAAACAGTGTTTGTGAATGAATCGGATAATACCAATTTCATACCCGCCAACATTGCAGAGCAAAAGAATCGGACTGTAGTGAAACTTGCAATGGTCGGGTTGGTACAACGGTCAAGTTGACTTAGTACTACACCCGTTTTTATGTACACAACACATACGGCACGCGCAGGAAGTCAGGTCAAGTCGACCATTCCGATTGTTACGATTTTTAACACTTAAAAATCAAAACAAATACGATAAAATCGGACTTGTTGGCAGGTATGCAATTTGATTCTTCAAAAGATTTTGAGACTACTTTTGTTTCTGATCAACTCCAAGCCTAAGTATGTATGAGCCATGTCAACTCATGCTACATGTAGGTACCTTCAATTCTCGTCCGTCTCCATGCAACCACTTAACCCGTGGGCTGGGGTTACCGTCTGCTTGGCAGTGCAGTCTGCTGTTGGAGAATTCCTTCTCAGATGTGTCTTTTGGCCTCAGGGTGAACTCTGGCACAGCTGTCAAAATACAGATCGGAATTGTCATTTTGCTTCATTTCTAAACACTGGAAATACCGTATGTGCTCCAAATTTAGAAAAGGTATGCAAGTTATATTAATCTCAGCATGAGAAATCATTACATTTACACCGTTTTTACTACACCTTTCATGAGTTAGGGTTAACCTTGGTCTTGGTAAAATACAGGGTGTCATTACAAAGGTACATATATCCAGAGGTACCTCTCGCCATATTCTTAAACCCACACAACCAACCATCAGAACCCTTCCGACGTGGCGGAAACTTGCGCCGCACTTACATTTCACAGATCGTAGTCGATCTCAACGCCATCGGCCTTAATCATAATCAGGCTGTCCGTGCTGCACACGATCGGGCAGGATGGCTGAGACAAATTTCGAGAATTTAACCTATATTGTCCATTGGTCACAACGTCTCCTGCCAAAGGGCTCGAGTAGCGTCAACTATATATATATCCAGATTAAAATTCATATTATTGCCGGCAAAACTACTGATTTTTTTTCGGAAAAAAACAAATATCTGTGGTAGGGCTGAAATGTCCTCTATCCAATGGTATTAGGTTCATTATGTCATTGCCACAGATGACTGAACAAGCAGGGTTGCAACGAGTCTCCCTCTGCTCGAGTCCCAAGTCAAGTCAAGTCAAGTCAAACTGCCCTCGAGTCCCATTGTCAAATCAGGCATGTTGGTCAAGTCGGTTCAAGTCCAGTAGTATTTGTTCAAGCTAATTTCATAATGAGTGTAAACCCCGAATCTTGCAAACGTGCAAGGTATTTTGTTGTTTTGGCCAAGAATGCTCTAATTTAAAAGAAAGCTTTAATTCTGAAAAACGATTAGGTCCTCAAAATGACAAAAAAAGCATAAAAGTTCAATTTCATTTTTGGCAGACCCGAGTCAAGTCAAGTCATTTGAGTCTCAAGTCAAGTCCAGTCATTTGCGGTTCGAGTCTCAAGTCAAGTCAAGTCAAGGAAAATCGGGACTTGAGTCGACTCGAGTCCGAGTCATTACAACCCTGTGAACAAGCAAGACAGTTGCGACAGATACTGAAATCAGCATTTGGTGAAGGACAGTCTAATGTAGAAAGGTTAGAATGTCTTTTCGACATTCAGTAGTTTTGCAATAAAATGGATAAACAATTTAGGGAAAACCTGTACTTAACCCAAGAATTGTTCCCATCATTGTGGTAAAATTCTTGAAAGATTGAGTCCAATCAGAATTTGGCTTAACTGATCTCTGGGAGGGGTGGTTATCTCAATGGAGGGTCTATCCCTCTGTAGGGCTTGCTAAAACTCATGTGGTAGCCAATCCTAACTAGTAAGGAGCAACTGCAATAGACCGTATAGAATAGCCACCATTTCGTGGGGCACCTTCCGTTACTTAAACCATTCAACAATGGAAGCACAATATGTGCAACCATGCATGTCCTCAAGGAACAAAAAAACTGCCCCACGAAATGGCGGCTATTCGATACGGTCTATACTGTGTTTTGAGTCCACCTACCTCAATTGGTAGGGTGTCTGCATGTTAAGCAGAAGGTCCGCAGTTTGAATCCTGGAGCAAAGTTGTTTTTCACTGCATCCAGATTTCCCAAACGCAGACATTTTCCACATTTGTATAGAATTTGCGCTTAATCAATAAAAGACAATTTCATATTAATTCCGATGCACTTACTGGCAACAATGACACCAAGTTGAGCCGTCTTTTCTCCAGCTACGTTAGTGGCTTTGCAAGTAAAGTTTCCATTGTCAGCTTTTTCGAGTCGTTTGAAAACCAACAACGAGCCCCACTCGGTGTGGACCCTATCTTGGGGGTTATCGCTGACTGGATTTCCGGATTGGTCAAACCAGCTGATCCGTGGTATAGGGATCCCACCGGTGACACCATAGGAGTAGGTGCAGTTTACAGAGAGGCGATCGCCGTCAGGAATGATACGGGCACCGAGGTTGGGTAGGTCTTCCACTTCTGCACAACGGAATACAAAAAATGAGTGATTAGGATGCTCCTTTTCTATTGTGTTCCTATTGTGTCTCAAATAAGCCATTTCACGATAATCATGTGACATGGGTTTTTTAAAAATAAAGTTAAGTGAAGGCTGATGACAACAACCAATCCCGCCCTCGGATGAAGTTTCCTGCAAGGGTGATTTTCTTGATCCAGTAACCTTGTCTGCATACATGTATACATGTACATGTATAAGTCTATCCACAGTAAAGGGGGCATTTTGGCAACACAGAACATATTTTTTTAAGGAAATACCTTTGTCTGGTCTCAAAATAAAAGAAATAAGTTTAAGTTGTTCTGAAGAGATGACTTAGGCCCAAAAAGGGTTACAAATAGTGTGACGACATGCCTTTCTAAAAACCCTGTGTATAAATTTCCAATATGCGCTCGTAACCGGGACGGCCTAAAATGTAACAAGTAGCCGTCCGGGTTACGAGCGTATATTGGAAATTTGTACAAAGGCCCAATTTTTTTTACAAATAGCATGACAACATGCCTTTTTAAAAACCCTAAGTTATCTCTTCAGAACAACAAACTTATTTCTTTTATTTTGAGACCAGACAAAGGTATTTCCTCGAAAATATGGTCTGTGTTGCCAAAATGCCCCTTTACTGTTGATATACTCATATGGAAATGTTGTGAAACAATAGAATATTTATCCCGTCTGTAAGATTTCTTTGTCCTGTTCAAAACACAGACTTATACCCACGAGATGAAATAACGGGAAGTGTTTTGTACCGGACACGTACAGCAATTCTTCGGCTTCCATTTAAGTTGTAATAAGATGCTCCGTCATGTTCACAAGAACAGAGTTTTCCATTTTCCAAAACCCCTCAAAAGCCATGTCCCCTCCGTAACATTCAATGTTTTGTCTAATTACCGCTAAATGAAGAAGTAGATATGTGAGATCACTGTAGCTGAAGTCAGATTGTTTAGTAAAACGACTACGAAGAATACTTTTCCAGTATTAGTGTGGACAGCTTGTTAAATCTACAAATGTCCTGTCCATAAATTTTAAATGGCGCATAAATTGCACTAAATGTTAATAGAATTAATTACTGTAAAAGCCAATATTTTCGCATACAGATATTTTCGCGCATTTCAACATCACTGACATTTTCGCGAGTTGTTATTTTTGCGGATGGAAATTATGTTTAGTTTCAGGGATCGCCACAATTGTTGCAAACAATATTTTCGCGGGTTGTTATTTTCGCGGGCTCCGTCTGGTGCACGAAATGCGCGAAAATAAAACCACCGCGAATATTTCAGCTTTTACAGTAAAGGTTTTTGGGGAAGGAGTGGTACATTAACAAAAGTGAAAAGTGTGTCGACGTATACAGAGCTGCCAACCCTCCCGGATTTTGCAACAGATTCTTTGGAAAATTACTAATTTTGTGAGTCCTGACATGGATAAAAACCCTCATGGATTGTCAATTAACAACCTTGGGGATTTTTAGATGTGTTTAGAGTCACCGAATGAACCCGTTTTCCCAGATGTCTTTCGCAAAATAGGGTTGGCAGCTCTGCGTATACATTGTAGGACAGTAGGGGGAGTCATTCTGCCTCAAATCGAGCTGGGTATATTACTCACTTGCAATCGTTAGTTGTGCCTCCACGTCTGGCTCTCCCAGTTCACTCCGGCCAATACAGATGTATGTGCCTTCATCTGCTGCCATGACGTCATTGATGACTAGTGTACCATTAGGTAGAATCTTGGTGCTATGTTTCCAAATATAATTAAACGCAGTTGTTATAATCTTTACTAGTTAGCAGGACAGATACACAAAGGTTTCTGTGTTCTTGTGATGTCAGACACAACTCGTTCTTATCTATGCGTTTGCGGAAGCACTATACATGTCTTTACATTTCTTGCATTCAAGTACGGTACATGTATCAATCTTGAATATGCAAAACAAAATTGGTGAGATTCAAAGCTTCGGAAAACAGTGTCAAAGTCGTAAAGTGCCGAGTGAATTTCCGCTGTTGGAAATGAACTCCATTTGGCTATTAAACGCACTGAAGTTTCAAAGTTGCAAAACCATAGAAATGCCACTAGCAGCTACATGTATAGCTAGGTATGCGTATGGATGTATCGTCGGCTTGTGAAACCTTTCTACGATGGTTATTCAAAAATATGCAAATGTAAGATATACATAGAGCACTATAAACGTCACCCTTTGTGTGTTACCAAGTTTACCGAGTCTAAACTGAAAGTAGTGAACTGTTTTGCTGCACTTTAGCAACGGATGCTTCAGATTACCAGCTGTCTAGACTTAGTTACCCTGGCAACTGACATCACACTTTAGCAATCATTTGGCTTTATTGATGTACAATGTATGTCATACCAATTTGCTTTCTGAGAAAGTGATTATGTCATATTACCTGGTTCCATTGGCTAGATGCACGACATTATTGCCGTCGTTGACAGAGCCTCGGAAGTACCACTCTATCGTTGGATCTGGGTTACCGCTGTATTCACAATGGAACTGTGCCGTTCCTCCAATCACTGCTAGTACATCCTCTGGAGCCACTTGATTGATGGGGAAGTTGGCATCTTTAACAGGAAAAAACCAATTTCAAGTTAAACATTTAGAACATTAGCTAAGCAAAACTCCCAGGACATTTCACTAGCATGCAAGTAGTTGACTGTTACTGATAACTGATAACTATACAGAGTACTTGAGATGTCCAACCAGACCAGCATAATGTCAATTCTGAAGAGAAGGAGGATGAGGTGGCTAGGCCATGTCAAGAGGATGGATGACACCCATATCCTGAAGCAGCTCCTGTTTGAAGAGCTTGCTCCTGGAAAGCGACCACGTGGGCACCCGAAGCTTCGCTTCAAAGATATCTGCAAGGACACCATGCGGAACTTGCAGATCTACCCCACTACCTGGGAGCGCACAGCGGCAGACCGGAATGCATGGAGGACTAAAGCACGCGCTGGGGCAACCTCGCATGAAGCCCTTCTCCAAACAGAATGGGACTTGAAGCGACAGCGCAGGAAGGAGAGTACCTCATCCCCAAGACCCGTCGAATATAGGAATGATCAGCCATGAGCGAGCTTGCCGAAGGAAATCCGCTGGCGACAGCTGCTAAGATCGTCTGTCAAGACGCCAAGAGCCAAAGAGAGAGACCGACTTAATAAAAGAAAAAGCCATTTGAAATGGTCGCCTGAATAAATTCCACCGATTCCAAACTACACGTAGTTCTCTGCACGTTAAATGTGCACATTTGCAGGCGTTGAAATAACCAACTGCAGTTGGTGCTCATCAAGACTGTAATTAATGCATGCAAAATGGTAAACATTTCACGGCCGTGCACTTTTTATTCAACTGCCATTGATTCCCTCAACAAAAGATGCGCATAAAAGTGTCAAATCTCACTTTAAGTGCCGCAATTAGTTGACGATTAGAAAACAAGTCTTTTCATCGTTGTAAAAAATATAATGATGTTTAAACAAACTGACAGAAAAAATGGCTTACTCCTTTGTCTGTCTGTCCCGTTACATCATGTATAGAAAACTTTGCACAGCAAAGTTTTAGAACTATACAACGTATCTTGTCAGACTATTTGTTACCCAATAGACCGTATCGAAGCCGTTTCGTGGGGCGGTTTCTTTGTTCCTTGAGGGCATGCATGGTTGCACATACATGTATTGTGTGTTTCCATTGTTAAATGGTTTAAGTAACAAATAGTGCCCCACGAAATGGTGGCTATTCGATATGGTCTATTGGGGCTTAAGTTACCTTCTTGAGTGTAGTTCTATTTTGAGAGAATATAAAAGCTTTTGTAGGAAAAATCTCCAGTGCCAAAATGGGCTCGAGAAAGACCCACATACACAATGTACTGTATGTCTTCCTAACAGCATCTGCTGCAATGTAGTATTTGATTTTCTTATTTTTTAATAGAAAATATCAAACTTTACCTAAAATAGTGAGTGTAAGATTCCCTCCAGTGCTCCATGAATCGCCAGCCCTGTTAGAACCCCGACAGGAATAGACGCCACTGTCCTGTGCCCTCGCACTGCGTAGTCGCAATTTGTTGCGCGACAATTCAAAGTTATCGTCGACTTCTAATTGTTGCCTATCGCGATACCATTCAATGTCTGGGAGTGGGTTACCATCTATCTTGCAGTTGAGTGTGACGCGAGAACCTTCCTTTACTTGGTCGACGGAATCGGGCGATTTTAGTGTCACTTTGGCTGAAGGCTGTATCCCTGCAGAAAATAAATTTTAAAGGAAAACACAGAAATTGAGATATTTAAATCTTGCTTCTGACGTTTGTAAATCATATACACTGGCTTTAAATCTGCTCTGTAGAATGCTCTCCACTAAGTACTGCTGAAGTACTACCGGCATTCAATCATTTTGCAAACATATGAGCGCATTAACGTTATCGATGGGTTCCACATCTGTTCCGGATGCTTTAAAGAAATATTGCCATGTCATTAAAATGCATTTGAATTAGTGAACAAATTACTATACATGTACATGTATGTGTAAACAGAACAATTCCATGTGTGTAATTTCTTGAAATGGAATTTTTGTTTCCGAAAATATTTCTCGACATGTATACCTGTTGAGAGAAGATTGTGCCGAAATGTTTCATTTTAACAGTGGCTTTGGCATGAAAATAAGATGAACATGGCAAATATTTTAAATTTTTTTAAAACTATGCAATAAATAAAAAATTAATCCATAACTTTCCATGGGCCGTTTTCTGTCAGAAAGCCATTACACCTTGGCATACCTACATGAACAAAATTATCAGCGTTAATTTTATTAACTTAAAAATTTTCTTTGAGCACACAGCACATCTTTATCCTAAATCTGCCAAGGAGAAAAATAATAGCTAAAAATTCTTGTTCAATTATGGCCAATTTACAACAACACCGTAAGTCGTAAATCAGTCCTTTCACAACAATCCTACGTGAAATATGTCATGTTTGATGTCACGTCTCCCAGATTAAAATAAGTTGGCATAAATTTGAGCCAAGCAGCTGGTGATTTGTGTCCAATGAAAAAGTCAAATGAGGGCAATTTCAGTAGGTCATAAAAGTGCACATACAATGCTCAGTTAATGTTTGGTGCAGTCAGAAAGGTTAAGAATTTTGATGTCTTTCACGGATGTTCTCAATTTTTTTCAGTGCTTTGTGCATGACCATACTGGTACATGATTTTGTTTGTCTGACAAAGTGGCATACCCGATACAAGTACATTGTATGTGTAGACAGTAAAGGGGGTATTTTGGCAACACAGACCATATTTTCGAGGAAATACCTTTGTCTGGTCTCAAAATAAAAGAAATAAGTGTGACAACATGCCTTTCTAAAAACCCTGTGTACAAATTTCCAATATACATGTACATAACCGGGACGGACACTTGTGTTACATTTTAGGCTGTCCCGGTTACGAGCATATATTGGAAATTTGTACACGTTTTCTTTTTAGAAAGACATGTTGTCACACTATTTGTGAGATATCTCTTCAGAACAACTGAAACTTATTTCTTTTATTTTGAGACCAGATAAAGCCAGGTATTTTCTGGAAAATATTGTCTGCGTTGCCATTGCTAGACACTTTTAGTAATTAAGTTTTTCTTGTCAATTCGTGAAGTAAACGTTTGGGTAACTGCAAATACATACATGTTCATGGTGCAAATTCAAAGGTTTTTCATTTTTCTCTTTTTATGGGAATGAGCTCCTCCCTGAAATAGTAAATTTATTTTCAAAGTGCCACATTTGGAAAATACATTTTCTATGGAGAGTAGAGCCTTCTAACCCTGGTCCCAAACTGCTCAGGATATTACCAAGAAGACCATTATACATGGTCTGTGTTTTCTTGTTTACATGTACCGGTACAGTGTGAAAAGGGGTTAGCTGAAATCTGTGTCAAACATGGGTTCAACACAATTTTATACAATTTAACAAACCAGCATTTGATGATTTGAGTACATGTTTATCAATCATGTTACCCCCCTTGAGGATCGTTATTTCTAATTTAAGAGTCCTTATCTCCAAACGGGGTCTATAACTGTAGTACTTAATGTATGTGCCATTGTCAATTTTCAATGTGCCAGTTAATATCAGTCCAAGGTGTCAAACTTTGATTTTTGCCCTTTATCAAACCTAGCATCAAGGAATGTACAACGTACAGTGCATGCAATTTTTGTGATGTACTGATAATGCATGAAAGGTCCACATCATGGTAAGATCAGCCCTCCCTTCCACTCGAGCTGGCTACAAAAACTCTAGGCATCAACTGGGTCACTTTAAAAAAAAAAAACCATAAAAAATATGCAACAATCCCACCGTGTTCAATGAGTTTTAAAGGGTGTCCCACAAAAAGCACAACAGTTGCAGAAACTGTTAATTAATTAATGTAAAAAAGCAATTTGGTAAACTGCCCTAGGCTCTAAAGCCGTGTCCGCATTGGACTCGTTTGTCGGGGTCTTTTACAGAGACGATGGTAAAATAAAAAGGCTAAATTTTACTGCTGTCCACATTTTGACTTTTTTTGACAATGGAAAGTTTTACCGAGACCGTGAGAGAGCATGCGCAGTGTCCCTTCGCAGTATGACCTTCACGGCCCGGACGTACGCTTCCCGAGCACTTTTACCGACTCAATGTGTCCGCATTGGACTTATTGCTCGGGAAAAGTTACCTGGTAAATTTTCCTGGCAACAGTTGGCAAGGAAAAGTAACTTCTGGACTTTAACTGAGAGGAAAACTTCCTAGGCTGTCCGCACTGGATTAAAAATGCAAACTGATCCCGAGCTTTGGATCAGACCAAAATCTCGGGGCAAATTTGGTCCCGAGAGCGTTTACACTCGGTTTGTTATCCGGAGCAGATCCCGAGCTCCGTGTTCGACCCCGAGCTCCGAATCAAGCGTAAACATGCTGTCACAATTGGTACCAAAATGAAGCTTGGGCCGTGGGGCATTTTTATGATAACAAAAGTATGTGCCTATTTTAATAGTATTTTTTTCCCCCCCACAGTAACAGTTTCCGTAACTGTTGTTTTTTTTTTGTGGACACACTGTAATTATTAATGACACTGACTAGAAATCTGAAAAGAAATCAATTATGATCAACTGAAAAGTTGCATGCTCGCTCTTCATAAAATGCAGACTATGACTCAACTCCAAGCATACATGTAGGCCTACATGTACATGTATCATGGCTTGAAGCACAGCGTGCACAACACTGCATACGTGCAGTACACGTTGGCCGCTGAGCCTCAACACGCAACTGCACATTCTCGGTGAAAACAAAACATCCCTCAAGCTGTGACTATCTCTGACAAAATGAGCTCCCCTTTGGCTAGTTAATTTAATTAAAAAAGCGGGAATCCCTTTCCAAATCGCAGCCAACTTGATTTTCATGATGTAAAATTACCCCACGCGATGGCTTTAGGGTAAAAATGAACGATGGAGCACGACGATGTGATACGCTCATGAGGTTGCGAAGAAAAACATGCTAGTGACAGACACGCCCCTGCCCGACTGTAAGAAGATTGCATCATGTTAAAGGAGGGTGTCCAGATCACATCTTTGAACCGCTCCATTTATTTTTCCCATGGGTGTTGAGATTTTGATGCCATATCATTCTGAAATTTCACACTCAATCCATATTTTTGTCAAAGATATCATAAAAAACAAAACACCGATGTTTTTTATCCCGTTACATAAAGCAGTGCTTTTACGTACAAATTGGAGACTGCACATTTTCTGTTTGGAGAGGTATTTTATATGATTGTTAGGTCTCATTTGGAAGCTGATAATTTTGCCAAACCTAAAAAATGAATCATATTTTATTCAAATGTTTTCCTCCAAAGAAATCATTCCATACATTTATCTTTCCATTATCAGAGCAGAACTTGGTACATGTACATATATTACCTGCACCTGACCATACATGTTAATGTCAAAATCATGACAGTAACAAAGGACTTTGATTTCAAAAATCAATGTCCGCAAGTTCAACTCAGAACATCTGTGTGTCGTTAAAGGTGCATGTACGTGTATGTATGTATGTTCTGTTCCGACATCCCTGATAATTTTGTACTTTTTTCATGAGTTTGTAAGGTGGCGCTCATTCTTAATTGGTTTTTGGTAAAAATTGCTTACTGGTACAAAATCTATAATATGCAACTTTGTGGCAGTTTACACTCATGTCCTAGTGCAAACAAATTGTCCTTGCAGCAAAGCTGTTGTGACTTGTGCTGCACTGAAGCCATTCTGTTTCTTGTCATCGTGGTTCCATGCACTATGTAAACAAGTCGCTTATGCACAAAATGTTAGCAGTGGACCAGATAGAAGATGTCTATCAGCGTAATGGCATCTAGCTAAAGTGACACTAGCCCATCAGTTTTGTGGAGAAAAAAAAATTGTTCTCCCAAACACCAAATTGGATCTTTGTCGGGCAATAGACTACAAAAGTATGATGTCAGTTGACAGGGTACATGTACATGTAACCGAGTCTAAACATTGACTGGTAATCTAGAGTGTCCATTGCTAAAGCACAGAGAAACAGTTCACTGGTTTTAGTGTAGACCCAATAAACTTGGCAACACAAAAAGGTGACGATGTTTTAACTTTAGTACACTGTATGCAACACGGAGAGAAAAATTGGGTTCATAGGGTAAACATGATGGAGTATACCGGTACAATGTGCCTTATACATGTACATGTAGCTGAGCTGGTAGAGCATCTGCCCAGTGAGTCAGAGGTCTCGGGTTTGAATCTTGATAAGGCCCATATGATTTCTCTCTCATCCCAAGTTTGGTTACTCTATTATTGTTCATGTCCTCCAACATGGCGCGGCCCCTAATGTGGCGCACTTTACGTTCAGCGTTTGCCCTTAACTTTTTTCCCAACTGGCCACCAGGACCAGTTGGCTTAAGTTTTGACTGGCCCGTTGGCGTTTCAAGTGGCCCGATTCAAATTTCAATTCTGGTTGTTCATTTTACACACAGTCGACGTACCTTTAGTGTTTGCAAAAAACACATTTAAGTGAATAAACCCCATATGCGGCTTGCCTATGTGTACGTGTATAGAAAACGGAAAATAAAATCTGCCAATCAACAAAAAGCGGCAATATTACCAAAAAAGGCGCATTAAGTAAAATAAAAATGCGGAAATCCGTTGAAATGTTGAAATTTCACATGCCTGGCATATGTCTATTTTAATTCAACTGGACAGCCGGACCATTTGGGGAGGCATTCTGGCTGGCCCGAAACGATTTCAACTGTCATTTGGGCAACGGACCAGTGCTAATTCGAACGCTGACGTTCCGTTCTCTCGGTGCAATAAACGATCCGTTGCACTCGGCATTAAAAGGAAATAAAGTTCTCAAGTACATGTACCTTCATAAATTCCAAAACTAAAATACGGAGAAGAATTGTTCATTTACTAGAAATTCACCGGAATGTGAAGGCATCACTGTTCGCTTCAGGTTGACATGACACCATACACGGAAGCCTGTAATAGGCGTGAATAAAACCAGGCGTACTGGCGTGATGTACAATGTACTGTGTCACGGTGTGTGCGTGCAAGCGGTCTTTATGGGCCACTATAGCATGGTTCTCAACATTTCAGCCAATCAGCGTCGAGTGCGTCACGTTGGGGAACAGTCCGGGCGATTTCGGGAAAACAAAGTGTTCATCGTTTTGTCCCGATTGTTTGTGTTATTTTGTTGATGAGTCAAAATATTAAAGTATTAATTTTTCCTGGAGCCTATGAATTCTACTGCACGGTGTGTAAGTTTCAACTAAATCTCCTAGGGGATTTTGCTATAAGGTGAGTGGATTTCCAGTGAGTTGTCGAAGTGCGCCAAGTTAGAGACATCACTATACAGAGCTCTACAAAACGAGATATTTTGAAGAAAAAAACATGTTAATCTTCTTTGGGCAGAACGTGCCTTTAAGCTTTTCCACTGATATGGACATGCCAGAGGGGCTGTGCTGCATGTTGATTGATGGACTGACGATTGGACAAAGATTTGGATATTCCCTGGCTCCTCACATGTACTGTAGGAATTATTTGCTGTTGGCAGGGAGACTGGCTGTCTGCAAAACTTGCTGCACTTGTGAGATGCGAGCCACAGTTGTTGAGGATGAATTGCTATAGTCTCCCACACAAAATTGTTTGTTTGAAAGGGACGGAAAGTACATAGAGGGTTCAGTTGTTCGGACTTTGACACTTTATTAAATAACAGCTATATGCTCATGTACATGTACCGGTATTATAGAATAAGGTGCTTGGCACACATGTGTGCGGAGCTAAAAATGATGTGATAAAATATTCAATAAATCCAGCTATATGTTGCTGCTAGTACTTTCGAAAGGGAAAATGACATCACCCATGCAACAGTTACATTGGCGACGTTAAGATTAATTATGTTTTCGGACTCCAACACTCCAATAATTATGTTAAAATTTTGCAGTGACCCAACTCATGCCCTCTACTAGGTCGTAATCAAGTCCTGCATAAGTCTGTCACAAGTCCAGTTTAAGTTACAACACGGGCGTACATGTATGTCATCAATTTGTTGCAGTGCTACAACAATTTTGATCTCTGCCAATCTCTCTGCACAACAAAGAACTAACAAGAACCACAACAATTTTGCCAATTTTTTTCCCACGAATCCAAAAAGTGTGTTTCTATTTACCGGATAATGCCAGACAAGACGGAAAATGTGTTCAGTAGAAACACGTCTTTTCCGCTATTTTCCGGTAAATGGCGGGAAAAATTTTCCCTGGCAATTTTCCTTCTTGAGGAAGGAAAATCCCGGGGAATTTATCCGGTAAAGCCTCAATGGAAACACGCACCGTTCCGCCCAGTGCGCATACAATGTATGATTGCAAAACAGCTGATCCAATGAGCGTGTTTGACCCCTAATGTGATCTTTATCCGACAGACTAACGCATTCATGACGAAGGCCAGCAAGCTCCGTTATTTTCCGGATAGAGCAGCTCAGTAAAAACTTTGTATTGCCCTGTGTACCCGCCATTTGCCGGTAAATGGGTTTACCGATAAAATTCCGGATCTTCAATAGAAACATGTTTCCTTTTCCTTTAAAGTACATGTTCGGCTTGTTGAATTTTACTGACAGTGCAATAGACAAAAAAGGGAACATGGGGGATCGGAGGGCGAGACATTTCATGGCTGACTGGCGACCAGCTAAAGACAGCAGTTAACCTATGAACCCAATTCATCTTGTCTGCAAACTCTGATGCATACATGTAACTGTAATGGCTGATCCCCATACACAAATAAAAATCAGCTCCCAAATGAGAAATATAGTTTACACTGTGGGTGCTTTTTGTTTGGATGATAAATTGTTTGGAAAAACAGGCAAGACTTTTATGAGGAAAGGTCAGGTACCCTGACCTGCATGTACATGTAACTGTACATGTGGAAAATGCTTGGCACTGACTGTATGGCTGGGGTACAGTACACAGTACAGAAGAATGAAAATTACCTTACATGTCTTTATAGGAAAATATTTGGAAAAACAATCTTAATTCTCTATAACAACTTTTCTTTAATTCAACTGTTCAATTTTCTCCTCTCTACATGTACATGTACCGTAACATGTATGTTAGTTTAGTTGAAAAAATGACACCCCAGAATGGCTTCGAAAATGTTCTAACACGATCAAAGCAGTTTTTATACACATTCTATGAAAATAAGACTTGTCCTTTAAAGGCTTTATGGTCAGAACATAAAAATTAGCACACTTCAAAGAATATCACTAAAGCCGCAAAACAGGTTTCCAGAATGCCAATGAAGTAGTGAAGTATTTTCTATACAAAGGACCATATGGTTTTTCATCCCTTCTCACGTTGTCATTTCAAGTTCAATGCTGAATGCATTCGTATTGCGTTGGTTACTACAGAGTTGTGCATCCATACAACACAGAGGGATAAATTGGTTTTTAAGGAAAACCAAAGAGAGTAGTCTATACCCCTGTGCCTCATACATGTAGCTGAGCTGGTAGAGCATCTGCATGGAGTGACAATTTCTTGGATTTGAATCCTGAAGAGGACCATACGATTTCTCTCTTTTCATGCCTAATAAAGGAAGCCAATTTCACCTCTACTGGTAATTGAGTTAGCCTATTTGTGCCCTGACAAATGGTCAGGTTTACCCTCAGGGCTAACTGCACTGGTTTAAATCAGCCTCCTCTAAATTGTAACAGCTACTGGTAGGCCTACATACATGTACACTGCATAAGGTGTAGCAGGAATCCAGTTTGAATGTGAAAAAGGTCTGCTCAGTTTCTAAAAATAAATTTGACTAAACTTGATTACATGTACATGTACCTGAAAACCTTAAAACCATGTACCGGTAATAATGGGATAACACAGTTTGCCTGAAAACCATGTACCGGTATTTTGGGATAACAAAGTTTGCCAATAATCTATTTGACGAATGCATACCGGTAGGACCATCAATCGAGAATGTCTTAACACCATAATCTAAATTTTTTGGATATGGTATTTACAGTGTTTTGCGATGAAAATCTTCATTTGTTCCTTTATTTTTCAATTTTGGGTTCTATTCGTGAACAGTGTCTAAACAAAATTAAGTTTGCCAAGTTTTGTTTGTAGCAGTATTAAAGCGTCTTTGATTTAAAAGCATAAAATTTGTTTAGTCTTAATTTCCATTTCGCCAAACCTTTAACTTTACTGTGAACTGGGCAATAGCCGACCGACGCCAGAAATATTCGAGTGTGGCCAAGATAAGAATCTATGCATGGCATGGCACTGAACCCACTTGAACCTGCTGCAACCTCTGAAAATAATCTTCACTGACATACAATAAAAATGTGCTTTATGCAGTACTGTGTGATTAAAATGCACACACTCTTTTTCTAGGCTTGCCTAGGGGAAATTCCAAAGAAGAGAGACCCAAAAATAATAGAAAACAGCACAAGTGCGGTTAACTGCTGTGGGCCAAAATCTGAATGACTCAGGCATCAGATGTCAATAGTGTAAAGGAGAAAAAACATGCAGCAATATCAATGAAACAAGCAAACAAAATCGGCAGGAAAAACAAGGAAAAGAAAAATGTGCCGTTTTTGTCCATGTCCTAGTCATTTGCCTTTGAAGACGACACTGCTGGGGTCAAAACACTAAGGCCACTAATTTTACAGTGTGTAAGAAAATTTAAAATACTTGTAGTCCTGTAACTCCAGCTCCAAAATTACAATGTACATTGTACCAGTGTATGAACGTGAGCATACCGGTAGGCTGCATCCAAATTTGTGGCTTTTGGCTGTGGCTGTTGCTATGCTGTTTCTAAGGACTTTCATTGTCCGCTCGTAGCTACAGCATAGCAACAGCCATAGCCACTAATTCGGATCCAGCCATATTTTAAATTTCATCTCAAGCTTTCAAGAACCCCAGCTGAGTTTGCGAATAAGCTAGTTCGGAATCTCGCGCGCGCAATGAACGTCTATGGGATTGTGTCAAGGTCATTTGAGATAAACACAGGTCATTTGAGATAAACACAATGCATACCGCTTTGTTTATCTCAAACCAAAGTCGGGAGACGCATGCGCAGTCGAGACTCCGAACTGGCTTATTGGGGTGTCTCAATTTTCATAAAATTTCAAATTTTATGCCCTTTCAAATTTCAATTTATATTACATGTACATGCCCTGTAACAAGCTTCTCAACTACATGTATCCATCCATGTAGCTACATGTATCAATTTTTTCACATGTTTAATAAAATGTCTTGTGTTTTGGGCATTACCAATCTCATGTGCAGTCACAAATTTAATTCTGGAATGGTCGTTTTAGAAATGTATAAGCCTACATTGGCACTTTGATATCTAACAACAATGACCCTGCTGAAAAGTACATGTAGTTTATAACATTGCCACCTCTCAAATGGTATGGTGTACAATGTTTCAAAATCTGTAGAGATATTTTAAAAATGTTAACTCTCTGGTTGACGTACAATGTAGGCCCTATTTCATATTATTTTGAAACACCTTAAAGCCCCAATACATCATTTGCAGTTACCCAAAACTTTACGATTTGACAAGAAAAAAACGACTCTTAAGTGTTGATAGCAATGGTAACAAACATCACACAATTTTTTTCCTGTGTAAAAATGGTACCTTTGTGGAAAAAAATGTCAAATGAATATTTTTTTTTAATTGTCTGCAGACAGTTTTGTAACCATTCATTCAACACAAATACCATGCATGGATTTTTCAGGTTTTCTATGTGGCTGAAATTTCTACAAGGCAGTTTTATCAACATTATTCTTTAGTTTTGTAATGCTGTTCCTGTTTTTAAAAGTTTTCCAATCATGAAATCCGTCTGAATATATCTTCCCATGCTTGTCCCAGCCAATACAAATCGGCACATGTTTAACAGGCTCCGACTATTCCCTCATTATTTACAGTATCAGTCCTGAAGGCCAGACAGGTACTGGAAACCAGATATTGATTAGCCCCAGCAACGAGCTATGGGGTATGAGACCATCAACAAGTGAACATATGAGAATCCAGCATTCATGCTTTGATCTTAATCAAGGGATAGGGGCAGTTACAGAATGAATCTTGGATCGAGTTACATCCAAATTGCTGTTCTCTGTGGGTTGATCACGGGCCAGAGTGATTTAGATGCATTTTCTGGCGCGCCAGTGGACTTTGAGAAAATGATGAGAAAACGGAAGCAGAGCCACTTGGCAAATTTGTTCGCCAAGGGAAATTGAAAAGATTTTAATATTTAAAGAAATAAAGAGTATTAACGTGGGCTTAAATGTAAGGTAGTACATAGGTTAAACAAATTATTAAGTGGCCAGGAATTTATTGTCGGGGTTTTTAGCAGTACTTTCTGATGGGCTTAAACTCCAGTTTTAGTATCTTTCAGATTTTTATTAACTTGTTTTAAGGCCGTCTTTATATAATTTTAGTTTATAGGCCTACATTGTACATTTGGCAATATTGGTTCTTATTTGGGTAAATTCGTGGTTGGGCATAAGTGCACCATTATGTGACCATGGAGGAAGAAACAAACCTCCATGATGTGACCAACTGAAAATTTAACGTAATGTAACAATTGATAATTTAAATTTTAAAGGCTTAGAATAGTGATTACTTACAAGCTTTGTTAACAACCAATGGGTCTAAATTTTCTGCAGGTTAATTTTACATACATATATGTACATGTACAGGCATTCTTCAAATTTGTAATACGCTGAATTGAAAAATTGCAAATGATTCATTCTGGTTTTAAATTAATTAACATTGTGTACATTCAAATGAAAGTATTTAGAATTTTGTTTGGTCTGTCACTATTAAAATACCAAATTTAATTTCAACATTTAATTTCAGTTTTTAAGGTTCATGTAGGCTAGGCCTATGTGTAATTACTGTAAAAATAATCAATACTGCAATAATTATCTTCTTGGCAGCTTTAAAAAAAATCATCCTTTCACACCATG
The DNA here is from genome assembly GCA_037783545.1 of Henricia sp. BOLD:AAB3569. NCBI lineage: Eukaryota > Metazoa > Echinodermata > Asteroidea > Spinulosida > Echinasteridae > Henricia > Henricia sp. BOLD:AAB3569. The sequence goes on from JBBELK010000132.1 coordinate 1,283,070, forward strand.
ACAGAGCCTTGGAATTGATACATTTTCATTTTGGCTGTTCTTTGCCCCTTGCGACTGGCCATGATAATTCATTCAGCAGGACACTGCATGGTGACTCACACTGGGCCCATTTATTATGATCCATCCCCGACACTGGCTCATGTGTGTACTGGGTATCTTGCTTGCTGGGGAGTAAATGACTTGGAATTTTGGCCTTGCAAATAAATCAAGGAGGATTCACCACATGTGCTCATCATGTCTTTTTATTTTTTAATCAAAGGGTAAAGATGTGTTTACATGTATAATTGTGCCGATTGAATTTTTTCCCCAGTACGTAACTTTTATTGAATATCATAAGTTGTTTTATGTAAACTGGAAGACAAAGCATGCTGTGAATGTTACAGAAAAGCTAAAAGAACAAAATCTAAATGAAATATAAGGAAAAATGGGGAGGGTGTAGTTTATAGATTTAATTTTAATTTAATTACAGTACCTACACGTAGTCAAAAGCCATTAAAACCATGCAATGCTAAGTGTAAGACCCCTGATCAACCTCCTTTAGCTATAAACCATCTTATGCCAAGATTGCCTTAATGAATGGAATCTTCGATCGTCCGTTGAATATTCGAATAGCATTTTACCAAATTGAATATTCGGTGTGTGCTTTTTTCACTCCAAACCAAACATGTCTTTCAGCTAGGTAGAAGTGAAAACCCATTTTTCCTTTGCCGAAAACGGGCCACTTTGAGGTCATATTTGCATCCAACCATGAGTTCAGTTGCAATAAAGTTCTACATGTACAGGGGCCAACAATAATTTCTGCAAAAACTCTTTGGGCGAAAGACTGCTATGCAAGTTACAACATGAAGTCTCTTGTTTGAGCACAGTTCATTTTGGGTGGAAATTTGGCAATAAAAAGGCTAATGTAACTTCCTGTGAGCTGTGAGTTCAGATGTGCCACAATCAATTAATTTCCCGGCAAAGATTTACGCATAGTAAAATAGTAATATCGAATAGTAAAATCTTATGCTGGATTATGCTCCTCATTATAACTAATGGAAATTGCCGCAACGGTAGCAATACAGAATGTGTGCACAAGGTACATCGTTCAAAAGCAATGAGGGGCCATCCTATTGAAATCAATTAAGCAGAAAGGTAAGATTCCCCCTCGCAATAATGGACATACATGTACACAGCTGATATTACTGCATGATTGCTAACTGTTTAATGAGGTGTGAAAACCTGTAAGTGCCATTAAACACTTACAGTGTACATGTAGTGAATAGTGCAATTTACATTTTTTCTTTATGCTGGGAAGGACAAAAAACAATTAATTATCTCTGAATTATACCAGGTACCTTTGAACCAAGCATGTGACACCAGCTCACTCATCTGGCATTCGAGATGCTTACACCGTGTAACACCAAAGTATTCTTTTTAGCCATCACGTGATACACGAGTCTGCCCCGATGGCAGCCACCACTACTGTACCTGAGCTTGCGGCAGGGTCTGTGGTGTAGGGCTCGGTGTAATGATGTCACCTAGTTACCGCGAGTAGTAAAACAAGGCGGACAGTTTGGAATCGCGATGCGAGTATAAAGAAAAACACAGATTTATGACACAAAATAGGAGGAAATAGAGCTGTAAATACATTGTGCTTATTAATCAGTAGATGTCTGTGGGCATTGACAAAGTTTGTTACGGTATTTTGGACAACAAATCTCGTGTAGCGCCGGGTTAATTTTTCCTTATGGGTCAAACGATAACAGTGTTTATAAAGCCCCACTCGGCAACAACCTTTGACCTGTGTTCCCAGAATTTAAAGCGAAACCCCATGTCGTTCGTTTTGCATCTTCTGGAGGCTTCCCTGGTGTAAACCCCGTGTTACACTGTGTAAGTATCTCAAACACCCCTATAGAAAACCAGTGCATGTGAATCATCCCACCCATTGTGCAATTCATTCAGTTTTTCATCAACTGCATATCCCAAGGACTTGTGGACAGTTGTTTGTGTTCAACAATTTATTGATTGAAATGTGATCTTCACCAATTGATGAAACCAATAAACATTGAATTTAATCAAGAGATAAAGAAAGCGCATTTGTACCTGTGTCTACTTATTTGATACTCCTTTGCCCTATTGCTGTGGTTGGTAGTATGAATGAAGTTTCTAACAAAGATCTCGGGAATTGCATTGAGCATACATGTACCCGGTATGTATCGGGTAGTTCCGATAAATTACGCAAAATCAGTTGTACACTTTGTAGATTGTGCTGAAACTACAACATGTACAGCATATTTTTTTGTAAATTAGGATTACCATCTCTGAATGAGATTGCATTATTAACATGCATGGAATCTTTCTCCAGACGGTGTTGTACATGTACTTAAAAATGGAATGATTACAACAAATTTATATATGTACATGATGTGCTGATGAAACTTGACCCAAGCTTGTCAAGTCGGTCATTCAACACAGCACTAGGGCAACTACAGTGACAGACAACTGAAAAGAAATTAATTTGTGTAGGTACATATAGTGCTACGAGCCTACGAGGGGGGTGGTGGTGGTGTTTCAGTACACATATACATACTGTACACGTACATGTACATCGTGCAGTGTTCTCCACTGTTCGACAATTTTTCTGGGCGGGTTCAAGAGCAGTGCCCTCTCGCAGCGAAAACTAACCAACCCTTTGTTCGCCGCGTGAGGGAGCTGTTCAAAACACATCAAATGCATCCAACTGAGATGGCTGTTATTGACCGCAGATTGATATACAAGTACATACTGTATGTATGCACGGTAACTGAATGATGGCAGCAACCAACTCATTTTTTTGCGACTTTACACCTAATTTTGGAATGACTTGGCCATACTTCTGAATCAATTTTAGATGGGAAAATTGATTATTTTTGTATGGGTGGCCGAGTAAATTTTTGTCCGGGTGCTAACGGCTCTTCTGATGATTTTGTCTGGGCGGTGTGTCCGGACAAAATACATGTACAGTAGCTACAATGTAGTGGAGAACTCTGATCATGTTGGCCTGGTATGTTTTCGCACTATTTGTTACCATTTTAGAGCTGAAGCAGGCTGAAGAACTATCTCCTCAGATCGAACAATCTAAAAATAGTTTATTTTGCTAGAAGATAAAATCCAGTGTACAGAGATTACATAGGGCCTACATGCATATACCATAGGTTGTCAAGCCTCCTTAGTACTGTGGAAAGGTTTCCGTCCTCAGCTGAGCAACATGCTCAACTGACTATATCCGCCTGCCAATATCTCCAGAGAGAGCTGGAGTTGAGATTTGAGTTATTATTGCAAGCCAACAGTGTACACATCCACCAATTGCCTCTGGGGGATTTCACCAGTCAATTTCTGGCAGCACCTCTGCAATAAATTACAGTCTAATTGAAGAATTTGAGAGGGTAATTTTTTATAAATGTACATGCATGTACATTTATAATGTGGAAAATGAATACTGTATTAAGTACAGGTACATGTACATGTAATCACTGAAGGTTAAACAAGAACAGTTTTTTTCCCATGCAGATTTTAGTACCACGTATGAATAGTTTTAACCCGAGTAATTGACCGCGAGTTACAGATGTCCGAACCTGTAAATGCCGGGGAATTTATTTTTATTTATTTATATACCACATCCAACAGCGGAGGGACCGCCAATTACAGGAATGGGAGCAAGTGTGGTTGAGTGCCTTGCTCAAGGGCACAGGTGCCACAACTCGTCACGGCCAGGAATCGAACCTACATTCTAGTACTAGCACAGGAACTTAAGTTGGACGCACTAGACCGCTCGGCCATAACACCCCACATATCCGTTAAGCGTCAAAAGAAGTGCGCATACACGAGATAAAACATGCGACCGCACAATGACCGATCCAATGCCTGTGCTTGACCCCCGTACATTGTAAATATGACCGACAAATTCACGAAGCGTGATGGAAGGCCAGCAAGCTCGGTTTTTCCAATTCTTCGGTTTTACCGTCCAAAGTTGTCAACATTTTCACGGTTCTACAGTACGTACGGTTCTACAGCATCAACATTTTGTCGTCACTACCATGAAATGTCAACATTTTACAGTGCATGTAAAGTCGTAGGCAGCCCTCAACACTCCTCCCCTTCCTTTGTAGAACCGTGTAAATAGGGAGCTTTCGATTACATGACGTCGACGTGAAACACAACATAATGATGTCACGCAATCTACTGCGCATGCGACAACCTTGTCTGTTCGTTCTTTCAAATTTCGCAACGTGCCTTAGGGTATTTTGGCATTTTGTAGAGAACAGCGACATGGGGTGGTCCAAAGACTCAGAAAATGCATTTTCGAGTCACATGGTTGAGTACGCGTCGTCCTGACAATCGAAATGGGTTTAAGTAGCACGGGAAATTTTGTGCAAAGAAGCAGACTGTGCAAAGACGCTTGTGGTCAGCTTTTTTCCCCTAGTGTCCGTCTCCATCATGTAAGCTCCCTAATGATGACAACTTTGGATGGCCCCTTACTGGATAATGGGTTTGCTAGTAAAATTATGGATATTCAATAGAAACAGCTGAAAAAGTGATGGTCTCACAAAGGTCAACATGTCAGTGCTGGTAATGTTTGGCCATAAACCAATCCAAATGGCTTCAGTGAAATAATAGTGTAAATTTTTTTCAAAGTAGGGGAAAGTAGGGTTAGGGTTACATGGAGTTGCAGCTGTACAATATAATTCTCTCAAACGCATTTATAAGAAATTCTCAGATGAGACGGGCTTTCACGGTGATAATTTACAACTACAGTGCGAAGCCATTTCAGATGCTGTGCTTATTTGAATTTAGCATGTTGTAAGTGTGGTGGTCGCAAAGTGTCAAGTTGTGCTACACGTACAGTGTATGTTTCTGCTGTACTAAACAATATGGATCTTCATTCCGATTGGCTGATGGTGGATCCTATTCCCGATTAGCCGAGGATAAGATTGTTAGTTTCAGTCTTGTTCTGATTGGCCATCAGGTGGCAGTTCCATTTGCTTTCCACTTCAGTCCTGATGAAGTCTGTCACATCTGACGAAAGGTCGACAATTCAAGCAATTGAGCCTTTGCACCGGCGGCCATGACAGGGGCAGGTTTCCATATTTAAATGATGGGACAATAGTTCCACAAAGTGACTACTCGTGTATGACGCACGGTGACAATGTGACTGCTCCCCATCATGGCTACAGGTGGCAAAGGGTCTATTTGATGGTGTGTCTATTTGATGGTGTATCTATTTTTCCCCGATACATACTGGAAAGGCCGTCATACCTATTTGACAACCAAAGCTGAATTAATTTGCCACGCTCGTTGCAAAATGCAATAGTGCCCCCAAGCCATGCCTTGCAAAAACCAGGGCAAATATGTACATAGGCCTACATTCTGTACATAATGTACTGGTCATACATGTATTTCCAACAAATGAAATACATATGGTACCAATCAAAAAATTATACCAGTCAAGATATATCTACATGTAGGGCGAATTGCAAGTACGGTACATACCGGTAAATCAAACTAATAAAAATGTATCTATGTGTAGTACATTTACACAAAACAAAATATAGAATTGCAAATTTTATGTCTCAATCCTCTGCCTTCCGACAACCATTTGTACTTGTAATACGAAAATGTGTAAACTTGTAAATTTTTGGCTGAAATGGAGCGAGAAGATTATTAACTCCAGACAGTTGGGTCTGTAACCAGAACACTCCACAATCACCTAGCTACTGTAAAACTAACTGGAAAACCTGACCAATATGAATAAAATTGCTTAAGAAACGGACATCTAATCCCGATGACTCACGCAACACTTTTCCTCAGAAAATTCAAAGTGGATTATAGGGCATGTACATTTGTATGCATGATATCCAATTAAAATTCAGCATGAGGTGAGACACTTGAAAATTCTGACTGGTAATAAATCATTGACGAGGGGCAAGAATATTCAAAAGAATAAGCAATGTATTACACGTATGTCAGGTTAAAAAGTGCAGTAGGGCTAGTAATGTAGCTGGAATTCCAGATTCATGAGAGATAAACAGTCTGCCCCCATGAAAAAACCACGAGTTCTTTCAGTCTTTTATATAAACCTGAAACATATGTCTTGACTCCAGCTGTTTGGAGGCACAGAAATGCGGAGTTAATGAACATTAACACCATTTAGGATTTTGAAGAATTTCAAATTTTGAGCTGCAGATTTCCATGTACCAGATATCTTTAAAAGGTACAGCAAGTCATTGTGGTTGCAGAATGCTAGCTGCATTAATCTTGTATACAGTACATACCGGTAATACATCTTTCATTGTTTGGTGAATGGGAATAGAGCAAAACTCCTTGTTCTATGGTTAGGGATATTGTGGGGTGTACGTAGAATGACTTTGTATAATGATTAGACGATTTTTATCTGCCTGACAGACACCTTGTCACAGGAATAGGTGAAAACAGTCATTTGAAAAGAAAAATTCCAAAATTGACAATATACGTACCAGTATCCCTAACTTATTGTGAGTAGTGTAGTTAATAAAATCGTTTATAGATTAACTGCTTTTGGTGTTGAACCGCTCGAATGCACTCAAAACTAATTGGGAAGTCACCAATGTTTCCTTGATTAAATCATGGAGGAATCCTTCAACGAATTAAATCCATAGGGACCATTTACATATGTTTCTATTGATCATCCTGTGCAAAGATTTCTCAAATGCGAGTGCCGCCTATTATGTTTTCAGTGATCTTTTTTGCGTATTTATTTGTTCCATTTTCACTTAATCTAATAACACATACCGGGTACTGGAGTGCAAACAGGCAGCACTCTAAATGGTGTGGGCAATGACAGCTTTTGTCGCTGATGCACTCTTACATGAAATTGAAAATGAATATTGTGCTATGGCGGTATTCATATTGTAATAGGGGCCTATACAGCTACTGTTGTACATTGTTGGGCCATTTTTTGTGCCATTATTTGTGTTCAACAGGCCTTTTAATCTGTCATTTGTTAGGTTCAATATTACGACTCACTGAAAAATAACAATGAAGGGTGTGAAAATACAGTGAAAAGGGCTGCTGATTGTGACTGACAAAAGGCCGTTTATAGTTGAGTTGTGCCGTGCCAAGATCGCCCTGGATCAGTCTGGTGTTTGAATGGCACTCCGGTCCAATCACAATGTGTCTTAAATGAACCAGAAGATTACAATGGCGGACTTGGGATGAGATGTCTGCATCTGCCCAGACGTTTGTATGGCGAGCAGGGTTTCCCTCTTATTGTTGTCACTCACTGGACTAATGTACATGTAGTAAACCAAACTACCCGGTAGTCCATACACCCGACTTGTACACTTTCAGATGCATGTGTTTTATACATGAACTCAAATAAAACATGTAAAATGCTCTGAAACAGAATTGTGATATGTACAAATACACTTAACAGACCACCCGAGGTGCAGATTTATACTTAAAAGTTTAAAGATAGTATACATGATTGGTAATTTGTTACAAATACCACCAGTAGTTTTATCCCCCTGTGTGATTGAAGATAGCATCATTGGATTAAAACCAACCTGAGCAAAAATCAGCTCCTTACAGTCAAAAAAGGGTTTGCAGTCATTTCGCCCCAAAACCACTTCTCCCTGAACCACGGCCTGTGCACGAAGTGGTTTTGGGGCGTAGTGGCATTTGGGGCGATGTAGTGGCACTCGGGCGAAATGGTTTTGGAGCGACTTTAATTTTCGTCTCATTTTCAAGATACCAAAAGGTACATGTACAATGACTTCCATTCTTATAACCAAACTTGGGATGAAAGAAAAATCGTAAGAGCCAAAATCTCATCTCATGTTTCGTGGTTTCATTTTAATGCTAATCAGGCACCATACTACATGTAGATGTTGCGTTTTTATAAAAGTTGCAATTTGTTTTCCAATTGTTCCGCTCCGAACTCGGCAAGGCAGCACGCGGCGTACATTCACAATGGAAAACAAAATATTCGTAGCCATTTTGAAGGTAAAAACTGTTGCATTTGTTGGGTGTGTGTTGGCTGGGAATTAATGGACATGCGATAGCCGATACCTGCTAACCCGCTTGGACGTTAAATATAGCCCGGCGCGTCCCGTTATTGAAGCATTATTTAGGGTCCAAGTTACTCCGACTAAATCATGTAGTGAGAGTTTACTGCATGTGCATGCAGCATGCTCTGCATGTCTGTTCTCCAACTTCTGATCTGTTGATGCCAACTTCTCTCCTCCCCCCTCACCCCCACATTAGGCAAGTCGATGAGAGACCGAAATCCCAAGAGTCCAGACATGAAACATTGGAGGTGGATGGAATCGGCTCACCCTTGGGGCCCAAAGGTTCTGATAGATGGGGTTATCTCTGCATTGGGGCAAAGGGAGGGGGTGCAAGGCAAGGGATTGATGAGTTGTGATGATAGTTGTATGTCATGTCTGTCCTGCCTCCCGGAGTGCTTGTAATTCCAGCAGCAGAAACATTCATGTTTCAACTTCACTTTTAAAGGCGCATATGTGCCCCCATAACTTTAGCATGCTTAACTACTAGGCACAATTACAGTTATCCATTCAGTAAAAACAGCCTAAAACAGAATGGATAACAGTACCGAAGCATTTCTGAAACTGTAATTGTGCCTAGTAGTTAGGCATTCTAAAGTTATGGTGCTGGCACATATGTGCCTTTAAAAGTGGCACCTACATGTAGTGGCAACTGATGTTTCCGGCAACTGGCAACTACTGGCAAAGTTGCCGCGAGTTGCTCATGTTCTTTCTGGCAAGTAGTTGTATCCAGTTGCGATGATGTACGCGTACTTGCAACTAGTTGCTGTCAGTTGCATGCGTGCATGTGATCACGTGCGCGCACATCGACAGCAACTACATGTAGTTGCGACCAGTTGCAAGGTCAATGTATGCTAGGTTTTACTGAGTTGCTGTGTCGATGTGCGTGCTCTGGAAATGTAGACCTGGCTGGATGCTTCCAGTTGCCGCTAGTTGCGCAGCTACATGAAGGCCTAATCGGTTGCTGTCGATGTGCGTGCTACACACACATCTACAGTACAGCAACTGATCAGTCGATGTACACGCTCGGCTTGACGTAATACTGTAACCACAGATTTGACAGTTATCTCAAATTCCACCCCTAGATGCCCATATAACCCCAAAAGTATGATTGTACAGTAGGTTGAATCTGTATCCGAGCTAGATTACCAGTTGTCATTTTGTGTCAAAAACACAAATTCGCTGCGTTTTACGAGTTTGAAGCGTCCAAGAACTCCAGTCACCTCCGGAAACCCATTCACTTGTGTACACACTTACGTATGAGATTCTGCCAGCATACTAGATTTTTATACCGTCATGCACTGCACCATGTACCGCGCGCAGTGAATTATGGGGAAACTGTAAAGGCACGTATTGGTCACGACAACCCAAGCAATACTGTATGTGTACATGTACACATACACGTATACAGTATTGGGTCTACAAGTACCGTGCAGTACCAGAGTTTTTTGGAGCAGATTGAACAAAGCAGTCTCTGCCAACCCCAATTACAGCCAAACTCCTAAAAAGGATATATGTGCACTTTGCAATTCTTATTTTTTTTATCCAAAAGGGTCCCACCTAAAAATGGCCATTCTCAAGGGATTGCAAACTGTAGAAAATTCAGAGCCAGGGATTTAGGAGGCCATTGTGTGGAGTCTGACTGAAGTGGAAATGCCAAGAAGGGAGATTTGATGATTGATGGGTGCTCCGCTTTGAACTGCTGGCCCATCTGGCTCATACACAGGTACATGTAGGGGTGAAAACTAATAAATTAGGAGGTCAAAGGTTATTCTTGGGACTGATACAGTGTTTGCAGTTACATTTTGTATCCCTGCCCTCAGGGGTGGAAACCAGGATTATTCTTATTTTACCAAATGAACAGCAATGGCGCTGCAAATGAAAGCTACATACATGTACATGTATGTACTTGGAATAGGGAACAGGGAATTTTCACAGATACATCTTTTTTTGCATTTTGAATGCGAGTTTCAGTGTTTAGACTCATTTTGAAATTAGAAACAAATTTACTGTCATGACTACTTGACTTGACCCAACTTGACTAATATGCCCGACTTGACTGGACTTGGGAATCGAAGACCATTTGAGTTGACTTGTCATGGGACTCGAAGGCAGCTTGACTTGACTGACTTGGGACTCGAGCAGAAGGAGACTCGTTACAACCCTGGGAGCCTCAGATGTCGTACGAGCCGATACTTGAATTCTTTTGTGCCATACTCTGTAAGAGCATTCAATTTCAATCTTGCCAAATAATAATTTGTTAGTCACATGTGTATTTTAAATGGCTAAAGTACAAAAAGCAGCATTGGGTACGAAGAAATACATGTACATGTAATGTCTGTATGTCTGTTCGTAAATTTTTGTATTTTTTGTGTACATGAACTTTTAATAAGTTTAATGTTTTATTTTTATTTTTTTTACAGCAGACGGAAACAATTTATTTTTAAATGAAGATGGACAATAAATAAATAAATAAATAAATGTCAATTGTATATCAACTTGTGTTTTTAGCAAAATTAGCAGAACACAAGTCAATTGTAATACCCATTACGTACATGTATCGGGCCTTGAAATTAACGGAGGCCACTGCCTCTGCTCTTGGCCTTGGTGCCCTTTTGCAATCTTCCCATAGACTTTTTCATTTTCCAATGGAAGTGCCCATTTTTAAACTCCAAAAGACAACTCCAAAAACAGAAATGGCAGTGTTCTTTTAGTGACGAATTTCAAGCCCTGATGTATATTTTTGACTGCTAAACAATTACAAAAAAAACCGAATTTTTGTATTTCTATTAAGCAAATTTTTCTGCTAAACAGCTTTATGAAATTGGCACCAGGTTGTATCTAAAGCGCAACAACTTTACATAAGGATTTTCATGCAAGTTGAAAAAAAATCAGTGGTCCAGTTGGATCAGACTGAGGTTTACTGTACACATGTAGTTCCAGCTATAGTTATTGCAATTCAAATCCCAAAGTGGGTATTGAGCTACATGTACCAGCAAGTGAGATCCAGAATCAGCCAGTATTTGATATGTTTCCAACTACTAAGAGGGTTAAGAATAATTTCTCTCTCTCCCAGGACTGATATTCAAGATATTCATGTCTGACATGTGTCAGCCATAATCAAGTCAAGCATAGCGCTATAAATCAATCTAACTTCCTTGCTAAACAATTCCGACAAATAAGCATCATGTCAGGTGGGGAGCACAGTCATAATTCACTAGGTTGAACTCTGGACTAATCCTTTCTCAATTTCGAGTGGCCTTTGACATGGATGGGGTACAAAGGTCAATCAAGGCCATAAGATTGTGTTAACAATTTACAGAAAGTTTGGGTTTTTCTAGCATTGGGACAGGTTGGAATTTAGGCCTACATGTACCTATATAAGGCCTAGGATGTGATTGACAACTTTGAACTTTGTCTACATTTTATTACTTACTGTACCTAAACAGGTACAGAATACATGTATAGGCCTATCTGAAATTTACCAACAATTTGCTTGGTATGGTATCTGACCCTGCCTCATAAGTGGTGTTCCCATTGGACTATTTTTGGTTAAACTCCCGTGGTTGTGCGGGAGAGTAGCAAAATTTAGTCCAATGGGGACGCACGGAGAATTAGAGTCCCTGTAAAGCTACCGCGACCACGATGTAAAACTTACAGGGTAAAAGAGTCCGCGGAAACTTTCCGCTCAGCCGCGGGAGTTTTACAGGGCCCTCGAAAAGTCCAATGGGAACAGCGCCACCCTGTAGAACTACCGCTACCGCTGTGTAAAATGCCAAATGGATGACGTCACTTCCTGCATTGTGCAATCCCACCACACATTGCGCGAAAATTCTTGTTCCGTTATTTGTACTGTACATGCCATGTACGTACGTACGCACGTGTTTTTTTCATGCTCATTTCTTCGCAAATATAATGGCAAGTTTAATAGAAGTTGTTCGAAATTTGATTGGGTTTCCTGAAAATGAAACTCCTGTTAGGTCAAAGGTTATGTAAACTACGCCCTCAATTGACCACATATGGCCAGCCAAATAGCTAAATTTTCCGCTCGCGTCGTGTAAAATATATGGTAGTAGGAACGCACGGGAGATTTACAGGAAGGAATGTTTACAGGGAGTCGCGGAAAGTTCCCGCGAGGGCGCGTAAAAAGAAGTCCAATGGGAACGCGCCTTAAGTCACCATGGAAATGGAAAGGAATTGTGCGCACTGGTACTGGGAGAGAGGGAAGAGCGTTTGACTGGAACAAGATATCACAGTTACGCCACAGTTTTTCCTGTTTCTACATGTATTGAGGAATTTCAAATTGTCATTGAAAAGATGCTTGACGTAATAGACCTTTATCACGGTGCGTCCATCTTTGTCTTGTTCCCCATAGTATGTGTTGGGTACGATCAGTGCGTCTGCGCGATAGTGCGTGTATCTCCCATTGGGAATCACTGTCCATGCAGCGCGCTCTCTTGATCGCGCAACACCTGTGTCATTGTGATGCACACAATGAACAATTTCATAGCAGGATCGACCAAACTATTTTTTTCTGCAAGCCTCGCTTTGGTTACGTTCATTTTAATAGGAGAAAGGGGAAGATGGCCGCACCATCGGGGAAAAAGTACCATTGCAAAAGCACAGTTCAGTGATTTTTACTGTAGAGCCATTGCCTAGGCAACTAACAAAGACGTATTCACTTCGTCAGTCTATACAATTGCTCAGAATCTACAATGTAAAATGAGGCTGCCAGTGTTAATTTGACATTTGTCAAAGTCTGGCTAACAAAATAGACAACATACATTTGTATCACAGTTTCTGTGCTGTGGCATCCAGGAATTTCTAATGCCATTAAAAAAATGGAAACTCATTCCAAACTTCTGAGAACTGGGCACCAGAGTGCTTTTCACACTGATCAGCTCTGACCGTAACTTTTTGCACAGGGAGCTCTACAAATAAAATGTAACGTGTGTTTAAGGCAACTGTTGGGGTTTTCTTTTCACACTAACTTTAATGTAGGGCCTACATGTTTAAACCAGAGAATGTTTCCCCAGGGAAGATTAACTTTGGGAGATTAACCTGGAGAATTTTTTGCCAACCACTATAAACCCAAGGTTTGGTGGGTTATCCCACCTGCGAATGATGGCTAAAAGTTACCTGAGTTAAGTGACATTTTTGGGCCAAAAACCCAGTTGTAACCCCAAGATTTGTCACGGAACTACATGTACATGTACAACTCTTTACCCGGATAATCTTTGGGTTAAATTTTGCATTGTTAACCCAGGTACATTTGTAATCTCCAGTTTAGACTGTCCTGGGAGAAGGTATCAGGTTTCAGACAAATTGATTGGTTTCTAAAACAAAATCTTCAAAATACAACAATCCATTCAGAAACATGCTGAAAGGAAATGGATTTAAAAAACAAAACAATTAAACCAAGGTCTGCTCATACAATGTAGTGTACATTGTTTTCTTCCTCCATGATTTAAGCACACAGTAATGCGCATCTTTAACAACTGCAATTAATTTGGGCTTCTTAATTAAGCAAGACAGAAATCATTGGCAAGAATTATTTCCCTCCATCAGTCATCAGGCACATAGCCTGTTTTGTCTCCAGACTAATTCCCAACAAGCCAGCCAATCCCTGCCTGAGGATATCAATTTGGCAGTGACAATTTGGAGGGAGCCAAGGAGTTTGGCTCAAGACAAATTGAGCCAAATGTGGGTGGGATGTTCTTGCATGGTGGAACTCTGCTCTGGCTAAATACTTGTGATAGGCATAAGTAATGGTACATTACTTGACAAATTCATTGCAAATTTACGAAAGTTGACATGAGAATCAATTTCTTTTCATTATGAGGAATTTCACAGAGGCCACGGAGGAATAGGCCACACCCTCTCTTACATATATGTCCAAATAAGAAATGGACAACATACATCAACACAGCAGGGGCCAATTTCATAAAGCTGTTTAGCAAAAAAATTGCTTAATCAAAAATTTGTTTGCTTTATAAAAATGGGTTAATAGTCAACATTTTATGTCAACTTGTGTTCTTAGCAAGAATAGCAGATATTCTTGTGAAAAACACAAATTGACATGCAATTTTGACTATTGACCAATTTTTATAAAGCAAACAAATTTTTGATTTTAAAAGCAAAAATTTCTGCTAAACAGCTTTATTCAATTGGCCCGAGGACACTTCGTGGCTAAATCTACGTACATTTGTACAGTGTAGGATAAATTGAAGCTATGGCCATTTCTTCCATGTACATGTATAATAATAATCTTTTCATTTCAACACAGGTCTTAATGGAAAAGGGGTACACTTGATGACCTTTGAAAATGCAAAGACAGTGTCCTGATTTGAGCAGGTTTCCAAATGTGCACATATTTCAAAGTTCTGCAGGATTTAACACAAGCACAAACGCACCATCATTTCTGTAGAATGTTCCTGAAGTTATTTCATCCAAAACTTACATTCTAAACACTACATGTATACAGTCCCATCAGTATTTACTTCTTGGGGTAAAATTCATCAAGCTGGTATTGGAATAGGAATAGACTTAAAGTCTATAAGTCCACTGTAGACAATCAAATAAATTGGGCCCGTTTGTTTCACGACAGATCCGAATCCAGATCCCGGGTTGTTTTACCGCACAGTTCTAAACAAACGAAACTGCTCTCAACTCTGATCTCAAATCACATAATTTGAAATTTATTTACCAAATTTGTCAAATTTCTGTTCCAAATTTCTCCCACGACATTCATCGTAAATAAACGAGCATCCTAAATATGTTTGTATCGTGTGTTGCCTCTGAAAATTGAAACGACAATGTTTTACTCGCACAAGAATCTTTGCGATGTTTACGTCGCCATTTTGGACCTAGTGCTGAACCATCTCTCGAGAAGGATATCACAGATCACGATCAGGACCTGCACGAAGTGAACGAGTTCACCTTGGATCTGCGCAGATCTGAATATCGATCCATCCGAAACAAACACGCCCATTGTCCGGTACCGGTAATTTTTCAGTGCATCTTGGGAAAACTTCCCAAATACATGTGTATGCAATCTTGATCACTGAAACTTGTCACCCTGTTGAGCGAATCCACTGGTATCAAAATTAAAGGGAGAACACATGATTGGTAAACCGTTGCAAATGGTTTTATCTCAAATGGTTTTAGACAAAACCATTTCAGGGGAAGTTTACTACGGTCATCATGTTTATATTGTGTAAGTTATGTGTAAATTTGTGAACATTTCTGATTTTCGAGATTATTAATGATGATCTAAATTTAAAGTACAGTAAAGTTGCATCCAAATGCAGACAGCGGAAACAAATTTGCCAGAGCAACATTTACCGGTACCATTACCTCAGTAAAATCAAACCTGTAAATGTAGGTAAAAAAAGCCCACTGTAGACGTGAGAACAAATGTACATGTATTCACTTCGCACTCTTGTAGGAACATTTCACACCTTCCATATTTGGGCTGCCAAAAAAAGTCGGACCCAATACTAATAGCCACAGCTGGTCTAGCAGACAGACTGCCGTGAGTGTTTATTTATGCTCACATGATAACACAGGCTGCTGTAGTGGCTGTACCCTGTACCGACACGCATACCCTGCGCACTGTGTAATCATAGCACACTCCATTCTCAGTAATCAGCCCTTGGCCCTTTTTCTCTCCTTGGTGTAAATTCCACAGGAATTCGGACCTTGGCTTAAAATGAAAATTGTGGAATAATAAACAGATTTCCATGAAGGAGGAAATAGGCTTACTGCAGAGCCAATGCAATGTGAAAACATAAAATGCTACATGTATTACCGTACTTTATACGGCATAAGAGGTCTTTGGGTCTTTTCAGATAACCTTGTTAGTACATGTACATGTACGTACAGTAACAGGAACTTGTTCAAAATATTGTCAGTAAAGAAAAAATTAAGAATAAGGAATTGGAACCTAAAATATTCCTTTTATAAGCAAAATGTCGTTTTACATGCAACAGTGCTCGTTATATCGAGGTTCAATGTATTCTTGCTAGCCATGTTCGTACATGTATGTATCAGGCTGTACAATGTACCGGTACATTGCTTAGGCTGGATTCACACACCGCCTTTTCATGAAAAAATTTGACGTGTGTTGCTTTGAGAAAAAGTGGTGCGGAGGAAATTTTAGAGTGAAACTGCCTACTGAAACTCAGTCGCAAAAACATGTTCCGCCCAAGTTTATTCTGTGGTTTTCAGACCGTTTGTCTCACTCCAAATTCCCTCTACGCTGCTTTCTCTCAAAGCGATGCGTGTCAAATTTACGCACACAAAGGCTCAGTGTGAATCTAGCCTTAAAGGCCCTGTAGATGATCTGTTTTTGAGCGATTCTGCGAATAAAACCATTATAAATCAAAAGAAAGAGATCAACAAACTCATCCGAAGAAATTTCAGCTTTGTTAAAATGTACCACGTTTTGAAAAAAACATGAAAATCCATATGCGTTTTCCTGGTCTTGGCGGGGTGTTTTAAATATTCATTCTCAGTTGATCGGGTACTATGTGGCTTGCGTCATGCACTCTGCGGCGCACATACTCAGGGCTTGAATTTAACGGAGGCCACGGAGGCCATTGCCTCTGTTGCCCCTGCTCTTGGCCTAGGTGCCCTTTTGCAATCTCCCATAGACTTTTTTATTTTCCAATGGAAGTTCCCTTTTTAAACTCCAAAAGACGACTCCAAAAACGGAAATGGCAGTGCCCTGTCGGTGACGAATTTCAAGCCCTGCATACTGCGTGTGCGCACGATCCATAAAAAAAAATGCATCGCGTTGGAACACGCACACGGAGTACACAGCGCCCATGCATTTTGGACCGCGTAGATGCGAACCAAAAATAAGTAAATCGTTTGCAAACGATCTAAATAATTTCATCTTTACGGATTATTTTCTGGTAAAATTATATCATTTTGAGCGAAAACCTTTCATTGGGTAGTTGCTATTAATTCAATCTTTACTTTCAGAACTTTCCCCTGTAAACTCGTCGATTACTTTTTCGGGGTAATTGCAAATGATCCACTGGGCCTTTAAGACAGTTCAGTCTGAACTTGTCTTTGTGAAAATACACGTAGAGTTTTGTTAAATTTGTTGAGATGATTTGATGGACACTTGCTAAATCTGGACTTTTTAAAAACAAAAATATCCAAATCACACTGGCAATAAATTACTAGACTGCTGGACTGTACATGGACAGGCATCATACAGGTATGTATTTACTGGACAGGGTGCAGTGTGAAATCGAACCATTGTCTCCATGCCTGCATTTGCATTGGTTAGGCTTCCCACTCGCCTTCTCGAACTGAACAGAAGTGAATATTTGCCAAAGACTGTTGGAAATCACATATTTACCACGACCAACACCAACACTTGAATGTGACATAAAACGGACTAAAGGGGGCCAGTAATTTGTCGCAATGTTAGCATAGGAATTTGTTCTTGTGACAAATCAAATTTAATGTTTGTTTGTTTTCTGTGCGAGTCACCCTTATGGGCAAATGTCCATGGTTTAAACAAGATCATGCAAATTGTTTTTATGGGGTTTTATTTTGGTTTGTAAAAATAAATAAATACGGGCAACTTTTTTTCCGTTCAATATTAAGAGCGTAAAGGGTCGTACAAAATTGTCAACATTTTCATTGTCTCTTGAAGAGTATTTTTCAACACCTTCCTCCCTCCACCGAAATCAACATTTTTCTGTCCATTTTTCCATTATATTTTATATTTTGAGAGTCATGTTGACCCAATACATTCAGAGATGAACATGTAAATTGGACACCACTCCTGCAGAACTCTACAGCAAGAAAAATATTTAAAAAAATCATCTAATACTCGGAGAACAGCAGTAAGGATTATGGGTAGGAGTTCCATAGACGAATGTCGCTAATTTTCCCCAGCAGGGCCTTTATTGGCCTTCAGAAAGCAATAACACATCCTAAAAAGTCAAATTTAGCAGTGAGAAAATGTAAACACTGTCCTAGAAAACACTGGCAAACGCAGTGCTCTGTGTGATTTTTATTTTATTTTTTAAAAGACTAGGACTATTTATACATGTAATAAAGCATCGATGAGTGCAAATTTGATAGAAAAACTTGAAATGTTTGAGTGAGAAAATTTAAATATTTTGTGTGGAAACACTTCCTAAAAAAAATTCAGTCTGCCTCATGTTTTGCACACAAGGTTTGAAGCCATGATCAACTACATGAACATGTACTCAATTATTTTCCATACCGCACCCATTCATGTGGACTTGGCCCTAGGCCTCATGTCTTTCGGGTTCCCGATCCACCATTACTCGCGTGCTGCTTGCAGCCCGCCCGGCCGGCTTGCGCGACATGCACGGCCAGTCATACTTATTGCCGGTAGTTGGTGACCATTCCACACGAAATATTCTCATTTCTCAAATACATTTTTGCACATTATCCATGGGAGTTGACGATATTTTCCATAAAAATGACGATCAAGCAAAACACGGTTGCTGCGATGCACGGAAAAACGATCACAAAAATTACGATCGATGACATGCAGGCAGCTATCTACATGTACATGTACTGTACACATGCGTGCAGGGAATTTCACGTGCAGGGAATTCCCCGTTCAGAGTAAGAGGCCAACTCGTGTTGTAAAACGCATGCTGATTGGCTGATAAAAATAATATGACCTGTTGCTAGAAAATTATGGCCAATGACGTTCAAGTTAACAAAACGGTCATCGGCATGAGTTGGACTAGTTACCGGCCTACTAAAGCCGGGAATCTTATGGTCCGGAAACCGGACTAGGCACGTTCCGGCGCCCGTGGACCAGCCGTGCCTGTCTGTACGTATCGAGAGGCTCGGCCGTAGGTGCGAATCGGAAGGAATTATTGTTTGCCATGAATTCTCTGTGCATGCATGGTTCTTTTTTCACGAGAGAAAATTTATATACGGTAATTTTATTGTATTCTTTAGCAGCACCATGTGTGATATTTTTTATTTTTTGTATGCGTATCGGGAGCTGATTTTTTTGATCGGCAATATTTCCTGTGTATCGGGCCGGAATTTTAGCGTATCAGGCCGATACGCACGTTTGTACGTGGGGAGAACCCTGCCGGATAACATTATAAAATATAAATTTGACATTTCTGGAGGCATATGTGGCATCCGGAGGTTTTATAATTTGTATACAAAATATTAAACAAATTGATCCAGCGCCGCAAATTTGACCCAGCCGCTGATGAGAATCAAGCAATATTTTTTATGGAGCCTAACGTGACAAGATTTTACTGACAGTACAGTACATGACTTGTATACTCACATATAATATTCAGCTCGGCTCGACTACTTGTTTTACTTTCGCCGCTGACCGTGTCGGTCGCCACGCAACGAAACTCGCCCAAATCCAAAACTCTGTCCACTCCATTAATGTACAAATTGCCATCGGTCACTGTCCGACGGTCTTCATTGGCTATGTCTTCGCCGTATAGCGTCCATTTGAATTCAATGTTTGTGTTGTCATCGACACTGCACTGTAAGATTGCATTTCTCCCCTCTAGGAGGTCCCTGCTGACGGGCTGGTCCACAAATTCAAAGGCATTTGTGAGTTTGGTGGTGGCTGGAAAAGAAGAAAATGGAAAATGTTATACAGTACATGTGACAATGTTATATTAGCTCACTGTTCAACACTTTGGGTCACTAATCGCATGACAAACTTTAAAGAAAATCGCATTTGATGTGGTTTTCATTTTTAAGCGACATTTTGAACAGCATACCGGTACATGTAGCTCCACTAGAATGATCGTATTTTAGTATCACACGAAAGCGTATGATTGGCTTCTCATACATGGCACTCGGTCCTAAAAATGAGTAATTAGTAAAATCAATAAATCATTTGCGTGTTTCAAGCCGTCTCTTCGTGGAAACAGAAAACAACACTTGGTAAGAAATTGTACCGTTCATTAATTAAAATAATTAGGGTTTTGATCACTTTTTCTAAAAAAAGTACTTCACTGCAGTGCTACTGTACATAGAATATTCAGTTCCGAATTATATTAAGCCAAAATAAAACAAATGTCAATATGAACATTTTTGATCAAATGATTCTCTTTCGACGTTGTTCAAAAACAAACAAATCGTACTGGTAATCGACAAGTCTCAATGCTCTAGCAGCTCCACCAACCATTCTAATAAATCCATACACATAACATTTTTTCCTGGAATAATATTTTGTTTATACACGTATCTTAATGTGACCATTTTCAAAACTGGGGGGGAGGAGGGGGGATAGGTGATTGATAGGTGCATTAACAGAACTAAACTTTAAACGTTACAAGTACCCGGTACGCACAGACCGATGAGAAAAAAAACACAAAGCCAAAGCCATCATATTGGCTACATGCATGTAAACACGTGAAACCTCACTATTGTGGCAATTTTAACCAGTAAGAAACAAAAACACCAGATTGAAAAATGACTAATGTGTCCTGGCCCTTGCCCAGGAAATTCCCCAACTAATTGCCACAAAAATGGGACACAAAGGCCGCCGCATCCACTTTGAAAATAGGTGGACAGATGCAAGGACTGGGTAATGAGCAATGAGAGTGCACTCAATAGAACATTTTTCTATTCATGCTAAAGGATTCTGGGTCATAAAACATAATGCTGCTGGGCAAAATGCTTTCAGATCATTGACCGGTTCTAAGGGGTTGTGGGTTTATGTGACTGAGCACAATAGGGGTCCTACATCTTCTTGGAAAATGTAACAAAAGACTTGATTTTGAGCAGCAGATTCATGTACCATATACATCAAGTGTTTTTGTGCACTGTATACATGTACCGTAGCTGTATAATATTAGTTATCACACGAGCGCGAGTGGAATACGGCATTATGTAGTGCATTTGTGCCCATATCCCACGAGGCTGAAAATTTGACGCACTAATAACACGCACTCTGCAGACACGGAGGATGCAATACCGTACACGCGTGACGTGGTGCAGAGAATCGCACGCATAACAAGCTGTATCGTCCGTGTAGGCGCATCGCGCAGAGTGCGACATAAAATCGGAAGACGGGACATAGGATAATATCACACTGTTGCCATGGATCCACCAATCAGAACCACGGATTCAAGTTTGCTTTAAGATAAATGTACATGTACCCGGTAGCTGCTTGATAAAAGGTTATAAGACCATTTATCCAAAATGTACAATATGCCCTACTCTTTGATCCAATATTCTGAACTTTTAGCCAACAGTACAGTCAAATTTGGATAGTGAAACTTGGCCTTTTCACACTACGAAAAATCTCCGGGTTGTACACGTGTCCGACACGCGTTAGCTTTTCACACTACAACATTTCAACTGGGCACCGACCCGTGTATAGCATCCGACACGTGTTGAAACTACATGTAACCCACCTCGGGAGGTGGGTTGAGAGCTCTCGACCGGTGTAGAGAAGTTTGACACGTGTTGAAAACCAGTCTGAATGCCTCTGGGTTAGGTTGACCCATGTAGAGTTGCGTGCATGGCAGCATCACAGTAAAATGTTTTGCAACAACATTTGACCCGCTGCAAGCCTGGCTTTCGCTTTTTCGCGTGTTATTTGTTAGCAGTTCATGTACATGTACGTATTTTATTCCGTGCATAATGCATGCAACTTTGTTCTCTAATATGTCCAATAAATCAAGCCATTAAATCTCACCCTCTTGAACAAAACGGATGGGTCTTGTTTACATGATGTAAAATTTTGGTTTAAAACCATTGGAAAATGACAAGGTTATTCAAGATTAAAAGTAGGACAGGTTTATTTTTTTTTTTACACGTAGTACATGTAAATTCGGTACTGCAGAACTGGCATCGAGATCAAGCGGATTATTAACAGCATAATACAGGAAGTTGTTGACAATCTCATACAGAAGGCAGGTTCAGAGGTCCTTCTTAATACACAATGGCTTGATTGTTCTTTGTCTCTGTGTGGGCAGTGAGTTGGGCAAACATTCTAACATGGATTAAAATCCAGGGTGTGAAAATCTCAGTTTCCGGACATTTGAGAATGTTTAATTGGAATTTTTTTTGGAATTATACTGTGAACATTTGTAGTTGCTGTAGGCAGGTACATGTACTGCTGTTCATACTGAGTATTTTAATACTAAGACTGTGGTTTAACCTTTATAACCATCAATTTTGTCTCTTCTAATGCATAGCGTTAAGGTACAAATTTGTACGATTGATGGTAAAAGGTTAAATAGCCAACTTGAGGTGACTACAATAAATGTAGGCTATGCACTCACCAATGTTTTTGTAATGTGTTTGTTCCACAAAGTCAGTGTAGGCCCATGTTGTACACGAGCTCTTAAAAGCTAAAAATTCCAGTAACCCAAGAATATCCATATTTATCATTGAAGATAAATTTATCATTCAAGATGTACAATGTAGGCCTTAATCGCCATACAGACAGAACACCGATACTCTCCGAGATAAGTAAAATTGTATCGATTGTGGAGGACTTATAAGTGTTATAAAAATGCCACACATACATCTTCCTAATATCCCAGCATTTCTTTTTTAACATGTAGGTACACATTTGAATTACAGTTACATGTATTAGCCACTCTGTAACATGTACAGTACCAGTAGGCCTATAATAAATTCACACATTGTCAAGTCCCTTCCCATTAGACATTGTTCAAAAATGACTACAGCATGACTAATCAATGCTGCTATGTCTACAGTGTACCACTGGCATTCAGATTTTAAAGGTGTGTGTTCAGCTCAGGTTTATGGATTTGGGGCAATAAAAACACCCCTGAAAATGCTGCAAGATCAGCAAGGATGTTTGAAATTTTTGTTGGGAACCAAGAACTTGAGCAAGTAGAGAAGTTACATGTACATCAATTTCTTTATTCATGACTAGTATTTTCTTGACAAATGCGGTATATTCTCATACATACATGTATATGTAAATGTATACGTACCGTACATCGAAGATTGTAATGTTACAATGAAGCTTACTTTATTTTGCAAGATTTCCACAAGATTTTTATTTCTTTGACTTTTATTAGGCCTAATGTTTTACTGTTTTGTACCGTTCTCATGCAATGGACTCGCAAGGGTAATTCAGAATGCATTTCGTACACGTTCGCAACATGTGCTTCGGTGCACCTGGTTTGGATTGGATGCACATCGGATTTGGGCTCTACCATACAGTATCAGAAATGCATGGTATCCCTATAAAAAGCTTCATACCGGTATGTAATAAAATGTTACTGAAAATAGTTGCAAGGTTTTTATTTTCGTGAATTCCGCGAACCCACTTGATCGGAAATAAAAACGCGCAATCACTGTAAAGCAGCACAATCACTGAACACAGTTCTGGTGTCACTGTATTGAATGGTATCGCTGTATAAATATGCTTTATAAATTGTCGAAAGAAAAATCTGCACGTTGTCAAATCCCCATGTACCGGTATATGTATTTGAAAACTTGTAAAGTGGCAAACACTTGCAAACAAAATGTTTGCAAACATCGGCAAACTAAATGTATGTTTGCTGATGTTTTTCTGTGTCTCTACATGTACATTGGCAAGCAGAAGCAAATTTCTTGAACAGTGATATGATCATGTTTGGCTGGCTCGGTAATCACATGACCTGAAACTGGTTTCCGATTGGTTTAGACAAAACATGAGCAAACAGAATCCGAGATGTTTGCCAATTCATGTACATGTAGATGCATGTCCAAACACCGGCAAACACAGTTTTGTGAAGTTTGCCGTTTGCTAATGTTTTATGTGCTGTCCGCACCTGTAAACATTTCTGAAAAACATGACCAAACTTGACTGTTCAAGTTTTATGTGAAATGTTTGCACAGTGTAGACAGGGCTAGACAAGTTTGACAAATTAAAAATGGCAATAGGGTGATTAGGGTTGACAGTTCAGCTCCTTTGGAGGCACTGGTCCCCCACTGGTTAAGATGCTGGATACCAGCTGATTTTTACAAACTTTGTCACATTCCCAGGGCCAGGGTTGTCAATATTGGGATGGCTTTTCAACTTAAGTTTAATCACATAAGTAAAAAGAGAAATTTAAGTCTTAGTGTGTAAATATTTTATGTATACGGTCTTGCACAGGCTGAAAGCCTCTTCACACGATATAAAATAATAAAAAATTGCAAGGTTTGAGACAGAATTTACTGTTTACTCCATAATTACACTGAAGGGTGATTTGGCATACAATTATGTACAGTACTTTCACACGATACAACGAAACCATCACTGGCGTTCCTTACATGTAAGTCTAGACATGTTTTTACCATTTTTATCAAAGCTGCAGACCCAATACCATCTACATACACGTACACTGTAGGACCATGTCATGGTTTCACGATGTCATGCTTCAAATTACATGTAACGTATATTGAAATACATATTATACTTTCAAGCATGTGTACCCGTAGGCCTACTGGTACATGTACACACTATGAACATTCTTTGATTTAAATGTTCTAAAACCTCAAACAGGAAAACAACTGCCCTTTCACAGACCATTATAACAGGACAATGTGTAAGAATTTATGTTTGCTCTTCAATTTTCAGCATGACCAGAATTTAACCTTAAAAGTCTGGATTTTTTTTGTCTGAGACTCCATGTGCTATATACATGTATGTAATGATACATGTACGGTAGGCCTGCACATTATAAAAATTGGGTCTTTTTTGAACCTCAATTTTTTTAATGGTTAAAACCAACACATTTCGTACTAGTACATGTACATCTAGGTCAAAACAAACATCACTGACCTTTGTGCATGGGTAGTGTTCCCCATACCACAAGTCTGATTGAAATCAGCACTGGTACTGTATCTGACCATTCCTCCATGACTTGACACTACAATTAGTCTTGTGTGTAGCTGGGGACCATTATTATGCACTTGGCTTGGCATGAACAGCTTTTGTTCTCTGCTCTGTTTGTTTTGTGTGTCATTGCCCTCAATGGTTGTCTGAACAATGCCCATCCCAGCCTCTGGCAAACTAAAATATGCCCCTCATTGCACTCACAGCAAAATATTTACTATATGAAATTGCCTGACCTTTTAGAAAACAATTGCTTGTGTACACTGTCATTATTTTCATAAAATAATGTTTTCAAAGTCCATTGTTTCTTTTGAGGATGGAACACCTGGTCTACTGAAATGTCATTTATTTTTTAAACCCCTTTTAACCCTTTGCATACCGCATTGTTTATTGCCACATGTTTATTGTGTACCACAGGTATGGGCAAATGTGTGAAAACCTATGAGTGGTCGAGTAAACTGGACATTGGTAGGCAAGGTTAAACACAAGGTTATAAATTACGTGCATTGATTTAAAGACAATACAATTTTAAAATTTTCAATAGCTGCATTTTGTATAAGGCCAAACAAAATAAATGGTGTGTTTACGGTAACCCGACCTACCTGGAATTTTTTAGGCCAAATTACCGACCTCAAACTTTTTATTGCCAATTTTCAAGTTGATAATTTTAAATGAGCACTATTTGCAATAATTTCCAACGAACATAACAATTTCTACACTTGTACATGAACATGGTTAATAGTGTTAATAGTGAGTTTCAAACATTGCAAAACAACATGCAAATGCATGAACTGAAATGTAAAAAAAAATGACAAAATAAAATTATTTTCCTACCTACCTACCTGGATTTTATTTAGGCTGTTACCGTAAACACACCATTTATTTTGTTTGGCCTAAACATAAATGTTCAATGAATGTACCGGTATGTAGGCCTAGCCCACATGATGTACACTGCATCGCAAATTTTATATACATGTACGCCTACGTACATACATGTTTGTACATTGCAATCACTCTTGATGTGTTTTGTCATTTAAAATTTTAAATAATTTTCTAAATTTTGTCACCACGATTCATTTCAGAAAGAAAAGCACATCCCACTACAGTAACACCGTGTTTACGGGCGAAGGTGGATACAGATTCGGCATTTCTATTGCAACCGCAGAGCAAACCACAAACTCGGCAATTTGCCGTGTTTAGACTACAGCTCAACCCACCTTTTGTGCCGGAAAAACCGATGCTTGTGACACCGGGGTGTGAAAGGTCAAAATGAGAGGTCATGAAAGCGCGGGCCCGATGCTGTTGTGTAATGATCGTGTGCATGCAAGCACTGCATGCACATCACACGTGGTGGGTGTCGTGAAAATCGACGCGTTATTACTGCGCTGCTGCATGCAAAACTGTTCCTGTTGACGAAAAGTGTGAATTTCAACAGTTCAATATCATGGAGAATTCCTTTGTTTTTTTAGCCATGATGTTGCCACTTTTGGCTATTTTACGGCGTAGATTTATGCAGACAAGAAGTGCTTGTCAGCAGGACGAATTTCCAGTAGGACTAGGGTAGTTTTTGCCCAACAAAACGTGCTGTGAGCGATGTACTCTATTACGCACGCCCACAAAATAAAGCGCGCCAAACGATGGCCTCCCAGATGTCGCCAAAGGAAATTGCCGAATCTGTATTCGGGTAGCGTTTACACTACAAGCGACCTTGACGATTGTGGCTACCCCAAAGGTGACTTGAAAAAGGCGAATCAGACCCGGGTCTGATCCGCCTTTTTCAATTCGCCTTTTGCGTTTACACTTAGTGCCTACCTGGCTTCAACTCCCCTTTTTGGGAAAAAAGGCGAATCGAGTGTAAACGGGGTGTAAAAGTACTTGCATTATGGTGTACCAAACCACAGACTCAGTCAAATGTCTTGACAGTGTTAAACATATGTGGTGTCCATGTAGTGTAGGTAAAACAAGAATCTCATATTCAGTGAGAGATTGCTGAAAGAAAACATGACTATACCGATGCTACGTGGACACCATGCCCCAACTTCATGGACAAACCCATATGCAAAAGGTTAATTTAAAAAGGCGGATCAGACCCAGGTCCGATTCGTCTTATCCAAGTCACCTTTGGGGTAGGGTTGAACCCCTCAATTGTCAAGGTCGCTTGTACTAGTGTAAACGCTACCCAAATACAGATTCAGCAATTTGAGTGTCCTTGGGGCGGTGTTCGCCATGTGGTAGATTTAATTGTCCAATCTGGCACCAGTTCGCAACACATAACTCACGCATGCGCTCCAGTTACAATTAGTGGTGACTTTTGCGGTTTCTGAAGGCGAGTTGAAGCCGGATTGAGGTGTAGTGTAATGGCGGCAAATGTTCAGTTTCGTGGTTAAAATAAAAATGCTGGGTCTGTATCCACCTTTGCCGGTTTGAGTGTAAACATGGTGTGTCGCTGGAGGTTTACAGGGCGAAATTGGTCATGGAAGAATTACATTGACCATTTGTCAATGTAAAACCATAGAACATACCGGTACGTTGTGGTCACATACATGTATGGTAACTTGTTTGTGGACCTGAATGATATGAGGTGACACAATACTGTTTTGCCACAGTTTTATGTGGCAGAGGGCATTCTACAGGACAAAGATTTGTAATCTAAAGGCATGTTCCCATTGGACTTTCTTTTCCGCTGCCTCGCGGGAAGTTACCGCGACCTTCGGTAACATTCCTTCATGTAATCTTCCCATGCGTTCCCATTTGCAATTGTTTTCAGTGCCCATGCGGAAAGCTACCGCGACCTTGCAGTAAACTTTTGCCGTGCAGGCCCATAAGGCGCGTTCCCATTGGACTTCTTTTTACGCGCCCTCGCGGGAACTTTCCGCGACTCCCTGTAAACATTCCTTCCTGTAAATCTCCCGTGCGTTCCTACTGCCATATATTTTACACGACGCGAGCGGAAAATTTAGCTATTTGGCTGGCCATATGTGGTCAATTGAGGGCGTAGTTTACATAACCTTTGACCTAACAGGAGTTTCGTTTTCAGGAAACCCAATCAAATTTCGAACAACTTCTATTAAACTTGCCATTATAATTGCGAAGAAATGAGCATGAAAAAAACACGTGCGTACGTACGTACATGGCATGTACAGTACATAATAACGGAACAAGAATTTTCGCGCAATGTGTGGTGGGATTGCACAATGCAGGAAGTGACGTCATCCATTTGGCATTTTACACAGCGGTAGCGGTAGTTCTACAGGGCGGCGCTGTTCCCATTGGACTTTTCGAGGGCCCTGTAAAACTCCCGCGGCTGAGCGGAAAGTTTCCGCGGACTCTTTTACCCTGTAAGTTTTACATCGTGGTCGCGGTAGCTTTACAGGGACGCTAATTCTCCGTGCGTCCCCATTGGACTAAATTTTGCTACTCTCCCGCACAACCACGGGAGTTTAACCAAAAATAGTCCAATGGGAACACCACTTTAGTTTACTGCATGGTCGTGTTAATTTTACAGGGCGAAACTGTTCCCATTGGACTTTTCGATGGCCCTGTAAAACTCCCGCGGCTGAGCGGAAAGTTTCCGCGGCCTCTTTTACCCTGTAAGTTTTACATCGTGGTCGCGGTAGCTTTACAGGGACGCTAATTCTCCGTGCGTCCCCATTGGACTAAATTTTGTTACTCTCCCGCACAACCACGGGAGTTTTACCAAAATTAGTCCAATGGGAACACCACTTAAGTGCAGATGCACGAAAGAGTTACATTGCCACAGTAACTAGCGGTAACATTTTACAAAGTCCAATGCGGACACGGCTACCACACATATGTGAACTGGTACAAGTACATACATGTAGTGCCTACATACACACATTGGTCAAACAACCACCAGAAACAGCCACATCACTCATTGCACCTTTGCTGCGACCCCTGACCCACAAGCTGGGCCTGGGGATTATCATGTTCTCACCTCCCTAGCTTTCTTGGCAGTTCATTCCCCAAAGAAGAAATTGACACCAAAATTCGGAACCCATAAAAGTCGCCCCCAAAAAAATCACTGGCTGTGATGCAGAGAAATTGAGCCCTAGTGGGCTATATTTAAACAAGTTTATTTAACCTATAAAAATGTCACTGTAAAAACAGAATTCTACACTGTATGAACTCCCAAGTGGGCCCTTTCAACTCAACAGTGGTAGAACAAATTCATAAAAATCTGCAAACTGACACTACACCAAATGGGAAACATTCTTTTCATTGCACAAAAGCCACAAACAAATTCAAGTGTGACACACTGTCACAGGGCTGGAAAGCCAGTTGGAAATGGTGTACATTGTAAATGTTGTCAATAATGCTCGGAAACAAATTCAAACATCGGGTTGTTGGCCATGACAACACATTGACTGTGTACAGAACATACAGGTACCGGTATAAGATCGACTGGCCGAACATTTTTTATAGACAGAATGAGATTACATGATTGGAAAATTTTTAAAAACAGGAACAGCATTAAACTAAAGAATAATGTACGGCCAGACAGTGATTGATCATCGCTAGAAAAACAAAGTCCATTTTTACATGGATTTATGGTCAGTTTGAATGGACAGTGGACCCAGGGTAAGAATTGAGAAATTTATTATCAAGCATCAATATCCTTGAATGACCATAATTCGTGCACTTTTAAAAGTCTTTGCCCAGATTTTGTAATATAATAAACAAGCGTCATCAACAGTTTGGTTTGTTTTGTCCAGTTGCTTACACCATGTTTATACTGGTCCCAAGCTCAAGATTAATCCCCTGATAAGAATGCGTCAGTGTTAAAGGAACACACCGGCTTTGTTGGGCTATTTTGGGCTCGAAATAGACCCATACATTATTCTGAAGCGCCTTCGAGAGTAAATTAGATACATGTATATCCTGAAAAGACGCCTTCAAATTTGGCCGTTTTTGAGTACTTTTGAAAAATTCAAGGTCACGTGACTTTTCGGAACCAAATTCTGGTTCCGAAAAGTCACGTGGTCTTGTGAGTTAGTTGTATTTCCAGCCGTATAAAAGTTTGTTACTGCAGAACTGCACCAAATTCAACTCTGATTTCCCCCCAATATTTATAAGTAATTGACAAAAGAGAGACTATTTATACAGGTATGGAACAAAGTTAAACATAAGTATGAAAATTCAAACATAATTGTTTGTTTCGAGAGTCCGGAGAACGGGAGCGAGCGCGTGCTACGGCAGGCTACCGTGGAGTGTAGGATATTTGCCCCGCGCAGCACGGCAAATAGCCTGAGTGCACACACACACGGGCGTGTTGCTCTGGTGTACGTTCGTGAAGAAAAAACATGATGCCAACTCCTCAAAAGAAAACAGAAATTCCTATTCGGTCGTCCGGGCTGTCCAGTGAAATCGCGAGTAGAAAATTGGAGATATCCTGAGCAGGAGAAGAGCGAATCGTTTGTGACAAAGTCGCGAGGCTCGCGCGTAGTTGCAACGGCTAGTAAAGCGTATAACCCATCTTTTGACCGTTTTTGTTAATTTTGCACTTCTTTAGTAAATTACGGGATATTTTGATGATCTTTTTTCACAACGACCATCAAAAAAGTATTGTCAATGCTGCTACATCACTAAATCAAGTTGCAGTCAAAGACTAGAGTCCCTCAAACAACGGGTAATTTCCGTTGTTTAAGGGACTATTGTCGACTACATGTACATGTATAGAACTAAATACGTATGCAGTCACTTGATCGAACTTGTTCTTTTCTGCCGTGAGGACGTGTGTGTACCTCGTCTTTAGTGAGATTTTGACATTTAGGCCTACATACTGTTCATGTTATTTGCTCTGATACAAATGTCATATGTCGGCATACATGTAGTCCTCGGTTCCCCGACCTCACCATCCTATTTTGATGTTGATGAACAATGAATGGTGGATGAATAGGGTGGCAAGATGAAGACATGGCGACTATGCCGACATTTACATGTAGGTTAATGGCCTGAAACATGTTAAAGGCCTTAAATTTCCACATATTGAAAACAGATGTGATAAACAATTTGTCCAGGGTGCATTTGATGCCATCGTGCCTTGAAAGAATTTTACACGCAAGTAAAATTAAGTGTGCGAAATTAATGACGTCACGTTTGCGCGCACTCCACTGAATAGACCTTATGCATAGCGGCCATGATAGAGGACAGGTTTTCATATTTAAATGATGTGACAATAGATCCACAATGTGCCTACTCGTGCATGACGCACTGTGACAATGTGACTGCCCTCTACCATGGCCGCTACGCATAAGGTCTATTGAAACATTTAATCTGGCCGTACAGCGAAAAGAAGGGTATTTTTTCCGTATACAATGAACAAAGATTTGAAGGAAATTACCTCCTGGAATCAATAGATAATGTAATTTTAAGATATACGGTAGGCCTACTTCCCACTTGCACTTTTGTCGCAAATGTTGCTTTTCTGTAGAAAAATCAAATTTTCTCCTTCAAAAATTGCATTCAGTTAGCTGGTTAGTGCACAAGATAACCATTCCTGCGCGCGCGCAGCGCCCCCTGTTGTCGCGCTCACACATGGACCGCTCGCGCTGTAATTTTGTGATTACATGCGCCAGTAATTTTATCATTTATTTATCTCAGAAATGCAACATTTGCGACAAAAGTGCAAGTGAGAAGTATATCTTAAAATTGGATGATCTGTTGATTCCAGGAGGTAATTTCATTCAAATCTTTGTTCAATGTATAAGGAAAAAATACCAAAAGAAGTGTACACATTCCTCTCCTGCAAGTACAAACAAATATTTGGTAAAACTAAAACAACCTTCATTACCGTTTTTCAAAGAGATTCTCACCAGCTAAGATTGCTTTTTTTGGGGGGGAAATTTTATTTTTATTGAGAAGGTGGAATTCTAGATGCATATATTTCGTTCATGTTTCGTCTATCACCGAATGTGTCGGAATTAAGCCTATGCTATATGCGGACTATGGGCTAGGAGTAGGAGTAGGAGGCTCCATAGTAGGAGCATTAAAAGGAGTAGTCAGCGACCATACCGTACACCCTAACCTACTCCGTAGTCACACACGCGCTAAGGCTGTGACATGTGTGTGACAACCAACCGGAACCATGACTCACCTAACGCACTCAACAACGTGAACACCAAAGCGCTCAACGAAATTCCAAATTTTCCTCCAGAAACACTCCTAAAATGCAGCATTTTAGATGTCCTGGTGTTACTGCTTTCCGTAAGCATCCGAATAACTAACTCTTGTGAAGATCCACACGAAAAGGGGGAAAATAAGCGCCGGTTTTGTCACTCTACGTCCATCCTCCACCACACCACATGTACACACAGTATAGGACGCGACAGCACGCGATAAGATGCCGATGCGAGTTGCGAATGTACCGATGCTATGTGTGTATTAAATGCGCATGCATTGTGAATATAATGCCTTTGTGAAGGATTCACTGCTCACCTGTTCGGCACATGAACGACAGGTGGCGGTATTTAAATTCATTGGGCAGAGAGACTTTGGGAAGTATGCGGGTTATTCCCAAAAGATATTCCGAAAAATATTTTGTGTCCCAGTTGGCTAGCTGTGTCCCGTACATCTGAAACTTTGTGCTTAAAAAGTATTGGGGAAAAGTGAGTTAGTTACAGGAATTTGTTGAACTACTCCTAAATGCCCTACGTGATTACCTTCTCAACCAAGACCCCATCTCACACTCTTTTTAGAATGTACCCATCCTGCAAATTCTTTCATTATTTCATAATAAAAAAACAGATAATTACATTTACAAGTATCTTTTTTTCCTTTCAGATGACTTATCTAAGATTTATGATTTGTATTTATAATTTGCAATTACTACTTTGACTTTTCTTAATTGTTTATAATTATAATAAATCCAGACAAACTTTTAATTTGTTTTAAGTTTTATTGTTTTGTCATCCAATCAGTTTGGAAAGCCCCCTGACAGAAACTAGTTTCCTTTGGGCAATCCTGCGGGAGCTAATTGGATGCTGTTTTTGTTTGTTATGTTAATTTGCAGTTTTGATTTTTTTTTTGTTTTTTTTGTTTTGTTTTGTTTTTGTTTTTTCCCTTTGTTATTTATTATGATCATTATCTGTCTGTAGTCCTAGTTCTGTATATATCCCTGAAAATGAAATAAATACTAAATACTCGTGTGCTGCAAATAAAGAAAAGTCAATGGTGTCGACTTCTGTTGGTCAGTATAGTATACTAGCTATAATAGGGCGCTTTCACATCGTCATTATTGCTTGTTCTCCAGATCGGGAGAGAACAATAGAGCCAAGTGCTTTTCTGCTAGCAGCCGCGTGCGTTTCCCCACGTGGTCGTTCTCTCCCGATCGGGGCTGCTTTCGAGCGCGGCACCAGGTGCTCCATGGTGCTCCATGGTGCTCGCCCAAAAGCGTGTGTAAGCATGTGTGTGACGTAACGTTTCCACCACCTGGGAGCACCAGGGACGAGCGCTCGAAAGCAGCCCTGGAGGACAAGCAATAGTGACCCGTGACCTTTTGACCCCATGTGAAAGCGCTCTATAGGCCTATTATTAGCCATTATCATTCATGATCGGGAATGGTCCCCGAGGTCTCCGGACCTCACACCTTGGGACTTTTTGTGGGGGTTAATTGCGGTCAAGAAAGGGTCCACACTAATGATACACATCTCGACCAAGGACATATCAGACCATCCTGAGATCTCAGGGAATGTCCACTCTGCAAAGCGACGTGCAATACCCTGAGGAAATACACGCAAATCTGTGGAGCGAGCCGGCTGTTGTCTTGAGCCAACTCACGCCCGAGTCATTTTGATGTAATTTAATCAATTCGGTCATGTTATGCCGAAAAGAAACAATTTCTATACTTTCCAGAAATTGTATTGGGTTCCGTTCCTTATGACTGTCCCATTCCTACCAAACTTTCAAACGACGAACTTTATTTACTCCGCAGTTTTTCAAATTAATAACAGGGATGCATGCTGACGAATGTAATGGAACGGATTCCCCGGTATTCTTTAAATAGCAGCCAATCGCCGACGCGGACAACGGCCAGCATTACCGAGTATTGTATCACATGCATGCACGGTGTTTACAATATGCGCGCGTTACATTTGAATGCCTGCAATCGTGCTGCATAATGCACTGCAAGCGTCCTGATTGGTCCAGCAGAGGCGACAAGATTTCTGTCGCTAGTCCCACCGCCAAATGGGGCCTTTTTCAACAGGGCCACTGTACGCAGGAGTTAGGGAGTGCTTTAAAGGGGCACTGTTGCAAGAGGATGATATCAGACGTGAAAGTTTATGAGGGTCAGTGCTCATCATGATTTTCGCCCACCACAAAATCGCTGCGAAGAATCGTGGCCTGCCTTGATAACGCCCTCTCGCGACCAAAATCGTCCTGACCAAAGATATTAACGACTGTTTATTTTACTTTGTTTATTTTTCCTTCACTTTGTTTATTTATTGGGGAGTCGTACCAGGATGAGCGTAACCTGTTACGCGTACACGTGAAAGCGTAGTGCATGTAGTTGCAGGTTCTGTCATTTAATAGTCTCGCACACTTTGCCCCACGTACGTTTGCCCTCCTGCACTCAAAGTTGGTAAAACCCGAGTGAGTCGGCGGTCGAAGCTAACCGGAGATAGCTTCACACAGGCAGGCCGACTGGTCGCAGCTAGAGGCATAAGCCTGTCGTGCGACAGATGGACATGTCTTGCCATCAGTACAACCAGGCACACTCTTGCGACCACCGTGCCACTGTCGATACCTGTGGTGCCACCAGTGGCGCGACCTGTCTTGGCCAGTATATACATGGAGGAGGTATGGAGGAGGGTGCAATCTGCATGCGACAAATGACAGGTAGACGCGTTAAGTCCGTGCGACTGGTGATCGCACGATTACCTGCCATGCACTTAAGCCCGCCGCACACCTTTGCGATTTACCGGCCCATCGGACACCGGACCATCGGATCCGGAAAAATCAAACAAGTTTGATTTGCTCCGGTCTATAGCGTACGGTCAGACCGGCCCGAATTGTTTCAGCGCACACCTTTCCGGTAAGTGGTCCGATGGTCCGATTATCCGGTAAATTGCAAAGGTGTGCGGCGGGCTTTAAGCCGCTCTCAGGTCGACCTGTGATTCTCTTGCGCCGCGATGGAACACCCGGCATCAAGCAAAAAAGTAACACCCAGGTCACAAAACTGAACAAATCGTGTTAGTATCGCTGAACAAGCGCAACTCAAATCAAAATAATCACAACCATGCTCATGTCACGCATGATGGTGTGATTTTTCCGCACGCTGATTGGTTAAAGAAATCTGTCCGCGCGTGCTGTCCGCGCGTGCTGTCCGCGCGTGCTGTCCGCGCGTGCTGTCCGCGCGTGCTGTCCGCGCGTGCTGTCCGCGCGTGCTGTCCGCGCGTGCTGTCCGCGCGTGCTGTCCGCGCGTGCTGTCCGCGCGTGCTGTCCACGCGTGCTGTCCGCGCGTGCTATCCGCGCGTGTATACTTTTTGGTCTCGTATTTGTTTTAAAAAACAAAACAAAAATAGTGATCTTACCTGTGGTTTGGTTGGTAGACGTTGAGGTGGTTGTCGGGCCTGTAGTCGGTGGGGGTGTAGTTAATGGGTCTAGAAGAAATATTTAAGATTGGTATAAGAGGGCTTGTCAACACTACACGGACAGACAGGAGTTTAAGATCAGGACTTAAAATAAGTATGGGACTTGAGCTGTACGTCTGGGCATACCCGCGTGATCTGTTTAAGATTCGTTTATCGGAGCGATTACTGAGAATGTTCATGTTGACCAAAATAAGTGCCTGAGAGCTAAATTTGATTCCGGAAGAGACATTTTGTGAGATGCGCCTGTAGCTCAGTATTTCGGGGTTTCAATTGCCCATATTTTCGCGACGGGAGTTGGCTAGGTTCCCTCGCTGTTTCTTCTGTTTCTGGCCGTTTGTTGGAGATGAATTTAGCTTATTTACATCACCAAGGAACTGTGATCACCATTTTTGCGGGGTCTTCCTTCACTGCAGAGCCTGTCCAAATCCTCGCCCGTAAGATTCCCTCGCTAACATTGCATAAGATCTTGTAATATTCTCACTAAATCACAAAGTTTGTTCTTTTTATCAGTGTGATCTCGTTTGGTTGTTTGTTGCGTCTGAAAAACAATCGGACTTTTAAAGTAATTTATAATCATTCACGGATAGTTTTGAGGTTTAAATACTGTACACGTTCCAAGCTAGATTCGGATCGAGTTGACCCCTTTTTTCACTGTATACCGTAATATCAGATTAGTTGTTCTGACCAAACTTTTGTTGTCTGATAGACTTTATATAAAATAAGATCTGTCCTTTATACCTTCACGCAGCTGACAGACGTAAGGGAATTTAGCACTGCATGGAGCATCATTCCACTTTCCCTTGGGCCTGCTAGAGCCCCCAACCAGAAACATCATAGCGCAGTCTTCGCCGGGCGGTAGATTATTGGGTTCCCCTGTCTTCCAGTTCCTATATGCACAGTAATGGAACTATTTTATCATGTTGATCTCCTGCAAAGTTTCTGTGTTTATATGCTATAAACAAAACTATCAAAGTATTATAGGTTTTCTCATTCTGTTTTAACAAAGTACCTCCCAAGTCCGTTTCAGATGCATTCGTTTTAGCGCAAATTGGAATGCAGTTTGGGATCATCCTTCAATTATTTAAAGATATAGGCCTAAGCATTAATTTTGGTTTTCAAGCATTAATTTGTATACTCAATTAGTAAAACATTAACATCTACTCAAGAAAATAAATTATACGAAAGCAAATAAAGCCCGTGCGAAGATTAAAATTCGGGTTTCAATAATTCTTGACTTACGTATAGGTGATGTTTTCGCCAGTGTCCCACACAAATGTCCCCTGTTTATCTAAGTCGTTCAGACCTAGCCAAAGGCCGGGAGCGTCTGCTGGGGCGAGGTTCATGAGGAAATCCTGCATTAAAATCCAATAAGGTCCAATGATTTTCCTCTCATCCCATGTTTTGTTCTTTTGTTTCAAAGGTGATTAAGCGCCCTACAAAATATTGTGTTTCATGTCCGAATCTCAAGGAGGACCATATGATTTTTCGCTCACCCCATGTTTTTTCTTTCCAACGGTGATTAGGCGGCCAACCAAATAATTCGGTTCGTTAACTTTGCTCAACTGCGCAGAAACATCTGGACACCAGTATATTAATGTCCTTCATGCCTCAGCTGGTAAAGCTCATATAGAGTTAGAGGTCTCGGGTTCGAATCCCGTACGTTTGGTAGTGTCGTTTCAAAGGTGATATCAAGGCTACCCAATATTGCGTTCGTGCAACCTCAAAGATTGACGGTGGAAACAGAGAAAGCCGAAATGCGACGTCTTTACGTTTGCAATGGTTCTATAAACATTCAGCAATCTGCTAAATCATTCATCACAAATTAATGCAGGTTATTGGCAGCTGACAAAAGGATGACGTAATTACTCAGGCTCTCTGTGCCCGCGTCTGACGAGGTGTCGTACCAAATAATGTAGTCCATCTCACATGGAACATTCGATCTTTGAAGAATTACGATTTATTTTGATTTGCATACTAGCGAAACTTACGTTGGTTTCCTGGTCACCAATGAATACCATCCCATAACCTCTGGTCTTGCAATCGGTCTGAGCGTCAACTCCTCTGGCTGGTTTTTCAACAAGGTAGTAACAATTGCCCCTGAACTCAATCCAGCCGTCTTCGCAAAGCTCTGATTGTAAATTACAAGTAAGATAAAATTAAGATATTGCAAAAGCAGACTGCCATGAAAAGATTTTGGTTCGCGATATAACGCTCTTTCTTGTTGCAAACACAGTGAGCAGGAGTAACAGATAACAGATACAACGTTCACGTTGTTATCTTTTGTCTTCGTTCTCTCTTATTTATTAATTCAATAAATACTATTTTCTCAATTCCTCTTATTAAACATATGCGAACAAATGTTTCCATGTTTGCAAAAGTTCACTGTTTTAGGACTTCAAGTAAAGCAACTTCGAACAATCAATTCCCTAACACTGCGGGGACTAGTTATGTACAGTTCCAGTGATAGGACTCTGTAAAGCCGATAGTGGATACGAATTTTCAAAGTGCCCCACTTAATTTATACATAAATGTCCATGTTTTGTAGACTTCATTTGCTCAGAAACTGTTCTTCTTCTCATGTGGGAATAGGATGGTGTATACATGCACCTCGTCGCGCCCCAAGAGCTTCATGTCTCAGTGCAGTCAAAATTATCCTTCTGTGTTAACAACAAACTGTTCCATCTGATCTTGCTTGTCCGTCTTCGGTCTTTGTTTATAAAAAATGTTGTTTGATTTTCTTAATGATGTACGAAATGTTGCTTCTGCATTAAGTATACTGAATTGGGCTTACCTCCTTTGGGGTTGGTTTGATTCTGAGCCAGGTCGTCCTACAAAGGAAAAAGTATACATGGAAACTGGACGGAAAATCACTTGTTTTCGAGTTGCGCTGATAAATGTTTACATATTGATATACGTTAAATCTTCGTTGTTTAGATTAACAGATTAAGGATCATTTTTATCGAGACCGTGCGATTTTAGGCGATAACACAGACCCCAAATTGATCGTCGTGCCTATGCTTTTGCCGAACGATTACCTAGTCCGGCTTGTGCCATTACTTTCAATGCTTTGACCGTTGGTGCATCCGGCCCGGTGTGTTTGAATATGTTGACTCGTTGAAAAAGGTACATGTGTTGGTGATGGGTAACTTGAACTGGGAACACAGAGAAAGAAGTAAGCTATTGGAGTTGCTTCTGTCGTTGCCTTTATAGTCAAGGCTTTCGAGGCGGACAGTCCGTGCATGCTAGTCTTTCCTCGTGCGCGCTAGTCTCGCGCGCGAAATAAAACTCGTCAGGGACGCCTTGACTAAAGGCTATTTCTTCCGGTGCTGTGGGATCTAAGAATGTTTTGCTAGGTGATGTGATATTTGCTCACCTGTCCCGAGTACCCCAAAATATTAACGAGTGTCCTCGTGGTGCACACGAGAGATCGCATCGCTGAGCAGCTCATAGATCTTTTAGCATCACTAGGCGGTGACGGTCAATCACACTGTGTGGTAGACTGCCCAGCCCTATGAGAAGGGTAGTTTGAATAGCAAAACCCACGCCAGAGGTTCATGGTGCGTTCTTGGGCTTCCCTGCTGAAGAAACTAGCCTCCCCATCCTCCTCCAACTGTGTTTTACTGGCGAACCGTGTTTCGCTATCTTGGCAACAAGAGCGGCACGACGTTCCGGTCGGTCGTCTTCATCCAGAAGCGTCCGGACGTTCCACGCACCAAAAGTAAGATGCGTCTTTAACATTGACTGAGTGTTACCGTGATAGTTTCATGAACGATATAGTTACATAAACCTGATAGATGTTGCGTGGAGCACGGGGCTTTCGTCTCCCCTTCCCGTGTGGGAAAAGCAGTGCCATCTTTAAAAGGGGCTGCTCTGTCGCTGTAATTGAATGCGGGCACCGCATCTGCCGTGTACGGTGGACGACCATCATGCTCCTGCTCCCGTTACTACTTCTCCAGATTTAGTGTGACTGGGGGCATGTTGTTTGTGGACAAGCAGGTCTACTTGCCTCATTAGCACAAAGGTGTGGAGGGATTGTATAGTCTCGATCCTGGGTACCTTCTTGCTTCTGCAACCATCTGCCCCACGGTGCAGATATTACGGACCTCGGCTATGTGGACTGAGACGTAATGACGTCATGTTCAGGTTTCAGAGAGAATGTCAAAGCCATAGTTGTCTCGATTCCCGCAGTGGACGAGAGAGACGACGTGACACATGTGAAAAGCCTCAAAATTACGTCATGACCTCGGAGTCCGCACATCGATATCCAACTGCTGGATGCGGAAACGCCCTGTAAACTTAAAGCCACCGTCCGTCATCTTAGTACTCCAAAAACAATACCTCGTCTAATATAGACCGTGTGACATCTGTATCTTAAGCGGGCCTCCCACTGTGCGATTTTGGCCACTAATTTCCTACGATTGGGTACGATTTGGTACGATTGTGTGTAGAGTATATGGACAGTCTCTGGTAATCGTACCAATTCGTATGAAATTCGTAGCAAAAATCGCACAGTGGGAGGCCCGCTTTAAACGCCCTTTGTTCAAATCTTGCCTGCTTTGCATTTGTCATAGGTCACACAAATGACACAATTCAAAGCCAATGTGACGGGCGACCTCATATCCAAATTTATGCATATGATGCGTGCGCGAAGCGATGGTCATACCCCCGATGTTTTGATGCCTGCCGTAACGTCAGAGGTCACACCGTCTATACTATCTTTACAAGAGTGCACGTGTTAAAGGCACAGGCTCGTCAGCAAAGGCTCGTCAGCAAAGGCTCGTCAGCAAAGGCTCGTCAGCAAAGGCTCGTCAGCAAAGGCTCGTCAGCAAAGGCTCGTCAGCAAAGGCTCGTCAGCAAAGGCTCGTCAGCAAAGGCTCGTCAGCAAAGGCTCGTCAGCAAAGGCTCGTCAGCAAAGGCTCGTCAGCAAAGGCTCGTCAGCAAAGGCTCGTCAGCAAAGGCTCGTCAGCAAAGGCTCGTCAGCAAAGGCTCGTCAGCAAAGGCTCGTCAGCAAAGGCTCGTCAGCAAAGGCTCGTCAGCAAAGGCTCGTCAGCAAAGGCTGCAAATTCGTGCGTATTTCGTGGCACGAATTTGGCGTGCGCGCATTGCTAACGAGCCTCTGCGTGAATGCAAGCGATCGTATATGAACCGGGTAGCAGCTTGTCTAGACAAAGCATTGTCTTGGGAGTACTATTAACCCTTTCAATACCACCCACTCATATAAGACAGTACCCTTGTTTACCACAGTAATTACGAGCCCAGTGTCACTAGAGACCCACTGGTTTGGGAGACATTTCATTGAAGTGAGCCCTCTGTGGTTTACATGCACTAAATAGCTCTGATGATTTTGTGTACACCTGATGACACAAATCATACAAAAAGGAGAGAAATTTAGTGTGCATCTTTTTATTTATTAAGTGTAATTTCAAGCTAGTTTTTATACAACAAAAGTAATACAAGGCCCTGTACTCGTACATCAGTATAAAAAAGAAAAACCTAATGAAAATACCTAAAAAGTATACAATACAAAAGAAAATTAAGCACTCAAAAGTAAAAGATATAAGAAATTAAAAATGCTTGTCTAAAAAGATGTGTCTTCAACCCTACTTCTGCATGTACTTGTTTTCGCCTGTTTAATGTGCGGTTGCTACAAACAATGCAGTCGCGTTTCTTTCCATTGCGGTTTTTGCCAGGATAGTGTTGTTGTCTTGCCAAATCAATAGGAATGTGGTATCTCGGCCGACTTGTTGCATTAGTACGTTCCCAACCTAACAGCAAGCCTTGTACAATACCTACACGAAAATCTAGGTTACTGACATGTCTGTTGCCCTCTATGCCGTTAAAAATTACTCGGCTATTGACGATACAAATATCGAGCATACGGAAAAAAATTCGTTTCCACCATTTTAAACTCCTGTGCGTATGATTGTAGTACTGAAAACATTGATCTGCAACATCAGTACCTCCCATATTCAAATTATACAGGTCAACACAATTTGGCTTCAGAACGTCACGAAATCCACTTGTGCTCTTCTTGCACCGAATTTGCTTTTTTGACACGTCAGAGTTCCCGATATTTGTTAAAAGTGTTACCGATTTTTTGTCTTGCCAAACGATACACAACTGCCCACCTTTTACCAAAAAAAGGGGGACATCTTCTCTCTTCATTTTGTGTTTTTTGGGGTTGGCAACATGGGGAATCCCCTGGGTCATGTACCGAACAGTACCACAACACCCGAATCCTAGTTCAGACAGTTCAGCTACAAGAGCTGGGCTATTGAAGTAATTGTCACAATATAGTATATGACCCTTATTCTCAAGTCCCTGGACCAGATCAATGACTAATTTTGCGGGCTTGGTCAGTATTTTTGGATGCGGGCAGTCTGAACTTATGTGTGCAACATAAACAGTTTGGGTGTTCTCACTTCCCGTGTATAGTTTCCAATTACATGTGTACCCTGTTTTTGATTCATTCAGGGAGAAGGCTTTCATACCCCGTTTGATTGGTTTTTTCGGCATGTACTGAACAAAACTTAATCGTCCCTTGAATTTTAACATGCTCTCGTCTGGAGACAAATTCTGCGCAGGGTTATACAGGTTTAGAAACTTCGGGACGAGTACTTCTATCAAGGGTCGAACTTTGGAAAGTTTATCACGTTTAGCCGAGGCTGTCTGAGTAATTTGGTTATTGGATATGTGAAAGAATCTCAGAATTGAAAGGAACCGATTGCGTGACATGATCGACGGATAGAATGGCAAGCTAAACAGTTCAGATGTCGACCAGTACATTCTATATTGAGATGATTTGTTCATGCCCATAGCAACGATAAGTGCCACAAATGCCATCATTTCTGGAATATTGGTCGGGTGCCAGGAAACTTGTTTATCAGGGTTAGAGTCTATTGTTTGTTGCGCATAGCGATTCGTCTCGTTCACCAGCATCTGCCACACAAGGTCACAGAAATACAGCTTGAAGATCTCCACTGCTGAGAGCGTAGCAAAGTCGCCGGTCGGGCCAGGATTTCCCGTGAAGGGCACAGTCGGACACTGGAAATGGTCTCGTTGCTCCCAACCGGATCGGAAATCTACCTTCGCAGTCTTGCTCGATTTTGGCAGGTGGTCAGGTTGGTCGGTAAGCTGCAACAAAAACAAACTATAACATTAGAGTATAATCTTTGTAGTTGCGAACAAGAAAACAAGAGCCATTTGAGCGGTTTTTTTACTACATGTATGATATGATGTACATTTCTCAATTTCAGCATTTGTAACCCCATAGACCTATATAGGCCGACGTTAGGGGTGGGCCTACAAAAATACTGGGCCTGGTGAATTACATGGGATAGCAATTAGCCTAATTGATTCATTAACATAACACCGATCATGCTGATGATAATGTTCACCAAAGAATTAGTAATTATTACCTCAGGAAATGCTGCAG
Organism: Henricia sp. BOLD:AAB3569; assembly: GCA_037783545.1. Classification (NCBI taxonomy): domain Eukaryota; kingdom Metazoa; phylum Echinodermata; class Asteroidea; order Spinulosida; family Echinasteridae; genus Henricia; species Henricia sp. BOLD:AAB3569. The sequence goes on from JBBELK010000132.1 coordinate 1,326,021, forward strand.
TAATGCCGTCTTCATGGTCTTCTAGTGGATCGTCGTCAGAAGACTCATCTTGAATGGAACCTTCCTCTGATTCTGAGCCACTGTCTGCCAAAATTTCGGCCAACATGCCATCGACGTCTGTTGCCATCATAGTTTCAGGATGCAAATGGCGTCTGTACTGTGCGTCCTCCCCTTTTATGTATTCACGGCAAACCCACCCTATTGTTGTCCCTTTTTAGTTTTGTGAATTTATATAGGGCGGGCGCGCGTGTAAAACTTGAACCGTCTTCATTCATGCCAATAGAGGGCGCCAAACAAAAAAACTCTGAAAGCATTTGCAGGTGGTGACAAAAGTCGCCTTGGGTCTCAACTGAAAGACAATCTCGGGCACCATTTGGTGCCTTTGGGATTAAAGCGAAAAAAACAAAGGGCTCATTTTGGCGCCTCCGGGAATGAAAGGGTTAAAGCTGGCCGGTGTGTGACTTCAATTCTCGCTCAGTCCAGTGTGTATACGTCAGTGAGTCCACATTGTTGACGTGACAATCTAAAACTCCTTATTGTTGCCGGTGATGTGGGACGACCTGAGGAGGTGCAGTTTTAGGCAGTGGCTACCCAAGGCATCCTCTTCTATAGAATTCCTCCCACGGCATCCATCCCATCCACCCTTATACCCCCGTCACATTTCCAAACCGATGTCTTCCAGGGTAGTTTAGAGGCTGTTTTTGGCACTTTCGGGAGGGGCCCAGTGGGACTCCCAGCGGCTGCCAGGCTTTTTTGGCTGCGGGCGGGCCCCCGGTTCATTTTAATTCGCACTTAAAATCAACTCGGGGTCCGGCGAAAAATACAAGCCAGATCCAAGCCGAAACCTAATCGTAAAAACATCGACAAGGCCCCCGCCGGTGCCCGGCCGGGCACCGGCCACATCGGGCGGGCCCCGGGCCAAATTTGTGACGACACAGACGATGTTTATATCGGGCAGGCGCCCGCCTGTGCCCCGGCCGGGCACCTGCCGGGCGCCGATTAGACATCGGCGGGGCCGGCCCCGGCCGGGTTCACGGGCGCCGGCCGGGCGCCGAGCGAGTCCCGGCCTGCAGGGTATAAAGGGAACTCGACAGCTGCCCGGCCGGGCTGCGAGAATCGGCCGACACCCTGCCGGATGCCGCAGGGCTCCCCCGGGACACCGCCTGGGCATCTGACGGGTGCCTGCCAGACACCGAACGATAAACGGGCCAAACGTTTCGCAAATTTTCTACGAAAGCCGCCCGAGTGCCCGCCGGCAAATATATTACATTCTGACTGTGGAATCCGGTGTCCCCCCGACTTAAAAGCCCGGTATATGCGCACTTATCTTATCGTGTAATGTAACCGTTCGAACGAATTTTGTACTGATCTACAAGCTAGCGAAGTTAGGAAGCCATGTGACTGCGTTAGCGATTCCAGGGACGAGCCTGCTAGAGACTCCACGAGGCTGGATGCTCGAACGTCCAGGCCGGCACACTGGCAAGCGTCGAGCTATATAAAAGTCTCCAGTGGGCGATGCGAAAGTGGGGGTTTAATTATGAAAACACAATCGGGAGAGGAAAAAGCCCAGGCAATAAATGGCAAAGAAACAAAATGTTTCGGACTGATCCCATGGAGGTGTATATACATTTAAAGGTACCTTAAGCGATTGGATAAATTAGAGCTTTGCAAAGCGCTTCCGATATTGATATAAGGTACCGGTATGGAAACATGGTCTATAAATCAAGAGGGTGATTCCCACATTCCTACAAAATGTCTCGTTTTGCTGTAACGCTTGACAAAAATGAGTTTCTGGGACCACATTTTCGTCCCGAGACGCTAGGCTAGTCCTACTGCAATCGCAGTGGCGGATCCAGCCTCATTAAAATACAGGAATATAATGGATTTGAGGGGTCCGACCCCCTGAATTCAATGGTATTCCTGTATTTTAATGAGGCTGGATCCGCCTCTGAATCGTGCCATTCTTGTGGTGGCAACGTGTTTTTAACAAATGTATATATTGCTCACCAATCGTACTTGGCTCTGGAATGTAAAGATCAGTATCTTACAAATTCAAATTGGTTCAAGGAAAACAATTCTATAGGATTTTAACTATAGCAGAATTTATCAGTGGCGCCGCCAAAGGGATATTGCTGAAAGGGGTGGGGAGGGGTGGTGGAGCGGACGTGCCTTCCCCAGAAAAAGTGCCGTGCCCTCCCCGTTGTAACCGCCCTCCCAAAGGATATTTGTAAGCTGCTTTGTGTTCCCCCTCCTATACTTGTTGCGCCACCCCATTCCCCCTCCCCACCGCCCAGTTTCTTTTGTAACTCACCTGAGACGCAGAAAGGCTAAACAGTGCGATGAGATAAAACACATGATACATTGTCAGGAATCAGGCTTTTGGAGTCAAACACGAGGTGATTTACAATAATTATAGGTTCTTTCTATACTGTACGCCGAGCTAGGATAAACATGCTGTCCTACCAACAATTGGTAATTTATATTGGCAGAATAACCAAATATCACATAAGCTTCACTGTCACAGTTGGATGCGTTTCAGCTGGTACCAAATCCGAACAGTAATCAGGGCCGGATCCAGGATTTTGAAAAGGGGGGTGGGGCGTGAAATTTTCAAGCATGAAATGCTGATGACAATGAAATAGCAAGCGCGTAGCGCGAAGCCCTGACGGCTTCTAGATGGATTCTAGATGCTCTGTGGTGCGATCTGAGGCAATATTTAACCACTTTAAGCAGGAAAAGTGTGCACAAAAAAGTGGAATTTTTATTTTTTATTTTTTATTTTTTGAAAAGGAGGGGGCGTGCGCCCCCACGCCCCCCTGTATGCGCCCCTGGTAATGAGTGCATTAAGTTTAATTAGTGTGAAATCGCCCGTGGAATAACTGACGTTGGTTTCGGCATTGACCCGCATCAATCTGGAATATTCCAGGTACTTTTTGCTTGCTCTGGAAAAATGCTGTAATTTTAATAATTTACTGATGTAAATTTTTAAAGCATCATTCTTTTTAAACCCATCATTCTTTGGACATTTTGGACATCGACAACCCTGTGAAAAACGCCGTTTTTTACGGCCGTTTTTGCGCCTTGCCTAGACTTTCCCAGGTCTGACTTCCGGCGTGTTTGGTGTGTGGTGCGGTGCGTGCAGCGCGCCCTCTGGACTGGTGGCCTGTCAAATCTCTTTTTTTTTCTGTTTCGGTAGACTTTCTGTGACAGAGGAAACGGAAGAAAACGTATTGGACAGGCCACCGGTCCGGAGGGCGCATTGTGCGCTGCGCGTTGCAGACCGAGCAAGGGAGGTCAGACTTGGGCAAGTCTACGCCTTGAATTATTTGCGGACTGCCAATAATTCGAAATATTGACAGTAATTGTTCGATAACTAAACGTTGGTCGATTTGTTTTGTTGATGTCTCAATTGAAAGCGAATAACTTTTATGTTTCTCGAAAAATGACAATTAAAAAGAAACTTTTATTTTTCGAGGTGTCACACCAAAAACGCACGGAATGTATATCTTTAACTAGAACCGATAAAGCTGCTGTTTGGACTACATGTGCGTGGAATGCTTAATTCTTAAGCAAACCAACTCTGGGCGCACCATAACCTTTTGATAAGGCCTCGTGAATTTAGGCGATTTGGTGACTTGAGTAGAGTCTACACACGCTGGCTCATTCAATCGACAGAAGGCGTAACGTCCTTAAAGACGCCAAATTGTCCCACATTTTACCAAGCATTATACATGTAACCTCAAAGCCATAAGGCCTGGCCAAAAGGCTAGGCGCACCATTGACCCTTAAATGATAGCGTGCAAGCCCCATTTTGGCTGAATGGGTGCGACATCGCAATCACATTGAGAGATTGGCGTCTGTGCCTGAAACTGCAGCTTTGAATGGAGGCTTGCATTAAACTGTATAGGATGATGAAATGAGTTGGGGAGATACCGGTCTGTGGGAGTTGGTTTGTAGTAGAGTGTAGACGTTGTGTCAGAGACCAGGAATGAGCTTGATCTTGGGGTGCAAGTTGTTCAGATGGTCTAGGAAAAACTTGAGGTCCTGCGGTACATGTGGCCAGATGATGAAGGCGTCATCTACGTGGCGAAGCCAGGTACGTACTTGGGCAGCGGCCTGCTGTGAGAAGTGCAGTGGTTTTAAACTTGTCAATGAATGCTAAGACCCCGGATAAAGGAGATTCCATGGAGGTCCCACTTGGTTGTTTAAAGAACATATCTCTCTATTTGATGATGAGATGCAGGTGAGCAACACGTCATGGATCTGAGATGTTTGGTCTAATTGGCTCCTTTTGCTTGAGAACTTCGATGATTTAATACGGAAATTATCTGCGGCCGTCTTGTTAAGGTGTTGCAATGCTAGGGCTCCGTTTAAGAAATTATGTCCTCAACTGGGATCGTCTCAGGTTGGATGGCAAAGGAGAGTGGTTTCCACACGTGAGAACGATCGCTAGGCTAAGGTTGAACACAGTTTGGCAGATGAAGACTTGCTGGGGCCTAAGGTGGGGCTTGATACAAGACGGACGAGAGGATATAGAATATTCTATTGCCCGAGTTTTGGTGGAGGGGCGGGTTTGACAAAGCTGAGAATGTCCCGATCTGCTTGTGACAAGCCGACAAGTGGTCTTGTAGGGGTGGGTGATTGATGACTCAACGAGGGCTTAGATATTGAAGAAGTTTTTGGGCAGTATCGCATTTGCATTGTGAAATGTCTCCCGTGCCTGGGCTATTTGTTTGTCCAGTGCAGCTACTTGAGATAATTATGGATTTGTGGAAGGGCCAGGCTGGAAGCCTGCAGGATATGGTATGATTTGTGGTTCCAGATGGGATCCCCTATAGTCGAAGACAATTTGTGCGCGTCCGTGTGTGTCGCATAGATCCAAAATGGTTGACGCAACAATCGACTCTGAGGCTTGATACGATTAACCGCATCGACCGCCTTCGAAAGCCTAATCGGAGAGGTGAAACTCCATGGGTTTAGGCCTTGAACTATTTCGCTTGGTACGTGGCAGTATACCGTTGGGTATCGTCCGACGGATCATGAAAAACGGTCAGCCCCCCCTCTTTTTTTTGCCAAATGGTGGCAGCGGTGGGATTCTTAGTTTCCCCGTCTTCCCGATTTCGACACAACATCACAAAGACGACCAGGGTTGATGCTTTCATGAAGCATAAGTCATGGGTGAATTTTAGGTGACACTAGGCAGGTGGTATCCACCGTTTTAAAACGTTTTAAAGGCTATTATGCAGCGTCCATATTAAAGCTTGACCTGTGCATGGAGTGTCTTAGGTTTCAGCAATACGGCTCCATGTCAGCAAAATGTTCAGGGGTGGTGTGAAAATGACCTTGAATGTGATGTGGAAGTTTACACGAGAGTTCTCCACCGGAAGTCAGTGATAGCCACTTCCGGTCACTTTGAAAGATTCATAGGTTAAATGGACTTGGCCTTTTTTGAAAACTTCCCAAATGACCCTAATATTGTGCACATCGGTTCATCATTGCCAAAAATAGGCGCCTGGTTGGTCGGGAGGAAGGGGAACTGAAGACCCCGCCTCCACGGGGTCATCGAGGGGTCGGAAAAATTGAACCCCGTCATTTTCCCATAATTGACCTCAAATCAACCTAAGGCAAAACAAACAATTTTAGCACGAAAATCCTAGGAGATGATACGTCATACCACATTATGACGTTTTGAGGGGATAAAACAGTTAATTTTGGGCTCAAAAGTGCAAGCTTGAAGTGGAAACTTTTGCGAACATTGTATGTTACTTTGTATTATACATGTAGCCTACAGTCATTATCCGTATACACGTGAGATGTCAGCGTGGTGGGCGCACGGGAATTACAATTACACAATTATTGATGGTGTATTTGTTTCGTGAAAGGATTGTCAGATTACATTTTGGTAAATTATCAAAGGTATTCATTTAGGGGATTAAGTTATATGGGTAAATGAGGGTTTCTTCTGTTCACGGAGGACTTAAATTGTATGAAAGTGGGTGATAGTGCACTGTATATGAATGTGCCTGCATGGCCAGCATTGCTTAAAGGCCTAGTGGATCATTTGCAATGACCCCAAAAATAATCGACGAGTTTACAGGGGAAAAGTTCTGAAAGTAAAGATTTAATTAATAGCAACTATCCAATGAAGGGTTTTCGCTCAAAATTATATAATTTTACCAGAAAATAAGCCGTAAAGATGAAATTATTTAGATCGTTTGCAAACGATTTACTTATTTTTGGTTCGCATCTACGCGGTCCAAAATGCATGGGCGCTGTGTACTCCGTGTGCGTGTTCCAACGCGATGCATTTTTATGGATCGCGCGCACACGCAGTATGTGCGCCACAGAGTACATGACGCAAGCCACATAGTACCCGATCAACTGAGAACGAATATTTGAAACACCCCGCCAAGACCAGGAAAATGCATATGGATTTTCATGTTTTTTTTAAACGTGGTATATTTGACACAGCTGAAATTTCTTCGGATGAGTTTGTTGATGTCTTTCTTTTGATTTATAATGGTTTTATTCGCAGAATCGCTCAAAAACAGATCATCTTCAGGGCCTTTAAAGGAACAGGCTCGTCAGCAATGCGCGCGCGCGAAATTCGTGCAACGAAATACGCAGCTCCGTGCCTTTGCTATGGAGCTGCGTATTTCGTGTCACGAATTTGGAATTATTATTATTAAATTAGGAAAATAGCTGTATTGTATATATGTATTCACGTGCCCGTGACAGTAACATGTGCATACAACTTGCAATTAAATGTATTTTGTGCATTTTAACCACACTGCAGAATTCTCGCGCATGGGAATTGGCATCAGATATGGGCTGGCAGTTTGGTAAAATTAAATAACATTCAGGCAGGAAGTAACCTTATTATTTTTTTTGTATGCTTGCCATCTCTTATAATTCAGCCAGTCTCTCGAATAAGGGCAGCGGAGTGCGGCGAGAGTACCGAGTGGCTTGAGTGCCGCGCATTCTGTCGCCTGCACGTGCTCCACCGTCTGGGCGTGTATCCACAGATGCAGGCCGCTGAATTTGACGTCCAAACGTCTGAGCATGCGCACAAGTCAGGAGTACACCATCGCAGGGTGTCCCAACAGCCACGGTTAGGTGAGAAGGGAGGAAGCCCGAGCCCAGTTTTCCATACATCCTTAAATTTCTCGGCCATTTCCATACGAAAGTCTGTCTATTTTGCAGGACAAGTGCGGAATATAGACATTTTGGAGCATGTAAAATTTGAAGTTCGTCGGAAAATTCCTTGACTTCTAAATTTGCCGACATTTGGGCCACACTTTGATCAAATTCCCGTCACAATCTGGGGTGGGTCAACGGCCGTCCAAAAAAAGTCTGAGCATGCGCACAAGTCAGGAGTACACCAGCGCAGGGTGTCCCAACAGCCACGGTTAGGGGAGAAGGCAGGAAGCCCGAGCCCAGTTTTCCCTACATCTTTAAATTTCTCGGCCATTTGCAGACGAAAGTCTGTCTATTTTGCAGGACAAGTGCGGAATATAGACATTTTGGAGCATGCAGAATTTGAAGTCCGTCGGAAAACTCCTTGACTTCCAAATTTGCCGACATTTGGGCCACACTTTGATCAAATTCCCGTCACAATCTGGGGTGCGTCAACGGCCGTCGAAAAGTCTGAGCATGCGCACAAGTCAGTTAGGGGAATAGGCAGGAAGCCCGAGCCCAGTTTTCCCTACATCCTTAAATTTCTCGGCCATTTCCAGACGAAAGTCTGTCTATTTTGCAGGACAAATGCGGAATATAGAAATTTTGGAGCATGTAAAATTTGAAGTCCGTCGGAAAACTCCTTGACTTCCAAAATTGCCGACATTTGGGCCACACTTTGATCAAATTCCCGTCACAATCTGGGGTGCGTCGACGGCCGTCGAAAAGTCTGAGCATGCGCACAAGTCAGTTAGGGGAATAGGCAGGAAGCCCGAGCCCAGTTTTCCCTACATCCTTAAATTTCTCAGCCATTTCCAGACGAAAGTCTGCCTATTTTGCAGGACAAGTGCGGAATATAGAAATTTTGGAGCATGTAAAATTTGAAGTCCGTCGGAAAATTCCTTGACTTCCAAATTTGCCGACATTTGGGCCACACTTTGATCAAATTCCAGTCACAATCTGAGGTGCGTCAACGGCCGTCGAAAAGTCTGAGCATGCGCACAAGTCAGGAGTACACCATCGCAGGGTGTCCCAACAGCCACGGTTAGGTGAGAAGAGAGGAAGCCCGAGCCCAGTTTTCCCTACATCCTTAAATTTCTCGGCCATTTCCTGGCGAAAGTCTGTCCATTTTGCAGGACAAGTGCGGAATATAGACATTTTATTGCATGCAAAATTTGAAGTGCGTCGAAAAATTCCTTGACTTCCAAATTTGCTGACATTTGGGCCACACTTTGATCAAATTCCCGTCACAATCTGGGCCGTCCAAAAAAGTCTGAGCATGCGCACAAGTCAGGAGTACACCAGCGCAGGGTGTCCTAACAGCCACGGTTAGGGGAGAAGGCAGGAAGCCCGAGGCCAGTTTTCCCTACATCCTTAAATTTCTCGGCCATTTGCAGACGAAAGTCTGTCTATTTTGCAGGACAAGTGTGGAATATAGACATTTTGGAGCATGCAGAATTTGAAGTTCGTCGGAAAATTCCTTGACTTCCAAATTTGCCGACATTTGGGCCACACTTTGATCAAATTACCGTCACAATCTGGGGTGCGTCAACGGCCGTCGAAAAGTCTGAGCATGCGCACAAGTCAGTTAGGGGAATATAGGCAGGAAGCCCGAGCCCAGTTTTCCCTACATCCTTAAATTTCTCTGCCATTTCCAGACGAAAGTCTGTCCATTTTGCAGGACAAGTGCGGAATATAGACATTTTGGTGAATGCAAAATTTGAAGTTCGTCGGAAAATTCCTTGACTTCCAAATTTGTGGACATTTGGGCCACACTTTGATCAAATTCCCGTCACAATCTGGGGTGGGTCAACGGCCGTCCAAAAAAGTCTGAGCATGCGCACAAGTCAGGAGTACACCAGCGCAGGGTGTCCCAACAGCCAAGGTTAGGGGAGAAGGCAGGAAGCCCGAGCCCAGTTTTCCCTACATCCTTAAATTTCTCGGCCATTTCCAGACGAAAGTCTGTCTATTTTGCAGGACAAATGCGGAATATAGAAATTTTGGAGCATGCAGAATTTGAAGTTCGTCGGAAAATTCCTTGACTTCCAAATTTGCCGACATTTGGGCCACACTTTGATCAAATTACCGTCACAATCTGGGGTGCGTCAACGGCCGTCGAAAAGTCTGAGCATGCGCACAAGTCAGTTAGGGGAATATAGGCAGGAAGCCCGAGCCCAGTTTTCCCTACATCCTTAAATTTCTCTGCCATTTCCAGACGAAAGTCTGTCCATTTTGCAGGACAAGTGCGGAATATAGACATTTTGGTGAATGCAAAATTTGAAGTTCGTCGGAAAGTTCCTTGACTTCCAAATTTGTGGACATTTGGGCCACACTTTGATCAAATTCCCGTCACAATCTGGGGTGGGTCAACGGCCGTCCAAAAAAGTCTGAGCATGCGCACAAGTCAGGAGTACACCAGCGCAGGGTGTCCCAACAGCCAAGGTTAGGGGAGAAGGCAGGAAGCCCGAGCCCAGTTTTCCCTACATCCTTAAATTTCTCGGCCATTTCCAGACGAAAGTCTGTCTATTTTGCAGGACAAATGCGGAATATAGAAATTTTGGAGCATGTAAAATTTGAAGTCCGTCTGAAAACTCCTTGACTTCCAAATTTGCCGACATTTGGGCCACACTTTGATCAAATTCCCGTCACAATCTGGGGTGCGTCAACGGCCATCGAAAAGTCTAAGCATGCGCACAAGTCAGGAGTACACCATCGCAGGGTGTCCCAACGGCCACGGTTAGGTGAGAAGGGAGGAAGCCCGAGCACAGTTTTCTCTACATTTAAAATTTCTTGGCCATTTGCAGACGAAGTCTGTCTATTTTGCAGGACAAGTTCGGAATATAGACATTTTGGAGCATGCAGAATTTGAAGTGCGTCGGAAAATTCCTTGACTTCCAAATTTGCCGACATTTGGGCCACACTTTGATCAAATTCCCGTCACAATCTGTGGTGCGTCAACGGCCCTGCAAAAAAGTCTGAGCATGCGCACAAGTCAGGAGTACACCAGCGCAGGGTGTCCCAACAGCCACGGTTAGGGGAGAAGCCAGGAATCCCGAGCCCAGTTTTCCCTACATCCTTAAATTTCTCGGCCATTTCCGGGCGAAAGTCTGTCCATTTTGCAGGACAAGTGCGGAATATAGACATTTTGGAGCACGCAAAATTTGAAGTTCGTCGGAAAATTCCTTGACTTCCAAATTTGCCGACATTTGGGCCACACTTTGATCAAATTCCCGTCACAATTTGTGGTGCGTCAACGGCCGTGCAAAAAAGTCTGAGCATGCGCACAAGTCAGGAGTACATCAGCGCAGCGTGTCCCAACAGCCACGGTTAGGGGAGAAGGCAGGAAACCCGAGCCCAGTTTTCCCTACATTCTTACATTTCTCGGCCATTTCAAGGCGAAAGTCGGTCCATTTTGCAGGACAAGAGCGGAATATAGACATGTTGGAGCATGCAAAATTTGAAGTCCGTCGGAAAATTCCTTGACTTCCAAATTTGCCGAAATTTGGGCCACACTTGATCAAATTCCCGTCACAATCTGGGGTGCGTCATCGGCCGTCCAAAAAAGTCTGAGCATGCGCACAAGTCAGGAGTACACCAGCGCAGGGTGTCCCAACAGCCACGGTTAGGGGAGAAGCCAGGAAGCCCGAGCCCAGTTTTCCCTACATCCTTAAATTTCTCGGCCATTTCCGGGCGAAAGTCTGTCCATTTTGCAGGACAGATGCGGAATACAGACATTTTGGAGCACGCAAAATTTGAAGTTCGTCGGAAAATTCCCTGACTTCCAAATTTGCCAACATTTGGGCCACACTTTGATCAAATTCCAGTCACAATCTGTGGTGCGTCAACGGCACTGCAAAAAGTCTGAGCATGCGCACAAGTCAGGAGTACACCAGCGCAGCGTGTCCCAACACCCACGGTTAGGGGAGAAGGCAAGAAGCCCGAGCCCAGTTTTCCCTACATCCTTACATTTCTCGGCCATTTCCGGGCGAAAGTCTGTCCATTTTGGAGGACAAGTGCGGAATATAGACATTTTGGAGCACGCAAAATTTGAAGTTCGTCGGAAAATTCCTTGACTTCCAAATTTGCCGACATTTGGGCCACACTTTGATCAAATTCCCGTCACAATCTGTGGTGCGTCAACGGCCCTGCAAAAAAGTCTGAGCATGCGCACAAGTCAGGAGTACACCAGCGCAGGGTGTCCCAACAGCCACGGTTAGGGGAGAAGCCAGGAAGCCCGAGCCCAGTTTTCCCTACATCCTTAAATTTCTCGGCCATTTCCGGGCGAAAGTCTGTCCATTTTGCAGGACAAGTGCGGAATATAGACATTTTGGAGCACGCAAAATTTGAAGTTCGTCGGAAAATTCCTTGACTTCCAAATTTGCCGACATTTGGGCCACACTTTGATCAAATTCCCGTCACAATTTGTGGTGCGTCAACGGCCGTGCAAAAAAGTCTGAGCATGCGCACAAGTCAGGAGTACATCAGCGCAGCGTGTCCCAACAGCCACGGTTAGGGGAGAAGGCAGGAAACCCGAGCCCAGTTTTCCCTACATCCTTACATTTCTCGGCCATTTCAAGGCGAAAGTCGGTCCATTTTGCAGGACAAGAGCGGAATATAGACATGTTGGAGCATGCAAAATTTGAAGTCCGTCGGAAAATTCCTTGACTTCCAAATTTGCTGACATTTGGGCCACACTTGATCAAATTCCCGTCACAATCTGGGGTGCGTCATCGGCCGTCCAAAAAAGTCTGAGCATGCGCACAAGTCAGGAGTACACCAGCGCAGGGTGTCCCAACAGCCACGGTTAGGGGAGAAGCCAGGAAGCCCGAGCCCAGTTTTCCCTACATCCTTAAATTTCTCGGCCATTTCCGGGCGAAAGTCTGTCCATTTTGCAGGACAGATGCGGAATACAGACATTTTGGAGCACGCAAAATTTGAAGTTCGTCGGAAAATTCCCTGACTTCCAAATTTGCCGACATTTGGGCCACACTTTGATCAAATTCCCGTCACAATCTGTGGTGCGTCAACGGCACTGCAAAAAAGTCTGAGCATGCGCACAAGTCAGGAGTACACCAGCGCAGCGTGTCCCAACACCCACGGTTAGGGGAGAAGGCAAGAAGCCCGAGCCCAGTTTTCCCTACATCCTTACATTTCTCGGCCATTTTAAGGCGAAAGTCGGTCCATTTTGCAGGACAAGAGCGGAATATAGACATTTTGGAGCATGCAAAATTTGAAGTCCGTCGGAAAATTCCTTGACTTCCAAATTTGCCGACATTTGGGCCACACTTGATCAAATTCCCGTCACAATCTGGGGTGCGTCATCGGCCGTCCAAAAAAGTCTGAGCATGCGCACAAGTCAGGAGTACACCAGCGCAGGGTGTCCCAACAGCCACGGTTAGGGGAGAAGCCAGGAAGCCCGAGCCCAGTTTTCCCTACATCCTTAAATTTCTCGGCCATTTCCGGGCGAAAGTCTGTCCATTTTGCAGGACAGATGCGGAATACAGACATTTTGGAGCACGCAAAATTTGAAGTTCGTCGGAAAATTCCCTGACTTCCAAATTTGCCAACATTTGGGCCACACTTTGATCAAATTCCAGTCACAATCTGTGGTGCGTCAACGGCACTGCAAAAAGTCTGAGCATGCGCACAAGTCAGGAGTACACCAGCGCAGCGTGTCCCAACACCCACGGTTAGGGGAGAAGGCAAGAAGCCCGAGCCCAGTTTTCCCTACATCCTTACATTTCTCGGCCATTTCCGGGCGAAAGTCTGTCCATTTTGGAGGACAAGTGCGGAATATAGACATTTTGGAGCACGCAAAATTTGAAGTTCGTCGGAAAATTCCTTGACTTCCAAATTTGCCGACATTTGGGCCACACTTTGATCAAATTCCCGTCACAATCTGTGGTGCGTCAACGGCCCTGCAAAAAAGTCTGAGCATGCGCACAAGTCAGGAGTACACCAGCGCAGGGTGTCCCAACAGCCACGGTTAGGGGAGAAGCCAGGAAGCCCGAGCCCAGTTTTCCCTACATCCTTAAATTTCTCGGCCATTTCCGGGCGAAAGTCTGTCCATTTTGCAGGACAAGTGCGGAATATAGACATTTTGGAGCACGCAAAATTTGAAGTTCGTCGGAAAATTCCTTGACTTCCAAATTTGCCGACATTTGGGCCACACTTTGATCAAATTCCCGTCACAATTTGTGGTGCGTCAACGGCCGTGCAAAAAAGTCTGAGCATGCGCACAAGTCAGGAGTACATCAGCGCAGCGTGTCCCAACAGCCACGGTTAGGGGAGAAGGCAGGAAACCCGAGCCCAGTTTTCCCTACATCCTTACATTTCTCGGCCATTTCAAGGCGAAAGTCGGTCCATTTTGCAGGACAAGAGCGGAATATAGACATGTTGGAGCATGCAAAATTTGAAGTCCGTCGGAAAATTCCTTGACTTCCAAATTTGCTGACATTTGGGCCACACTTGATCAAATTCCCGTCACAATCTGGGGTGCGTCATCGGCCGTCCAAAAAAGTCTGAGCATGCGCACAAGTCAGGAGTACACCAGCGCAGGGTGTCCCAACAGCCACGGTTAGGGGAGAAGCCAGGAAGCCCGAGCCCAGTTTTCCCTACATCCTTAAATTTCTCGGCCATTTCCGGGCGAAAGTCTGTCCATTTTGCAGGACAGATGCGGAATACAGACATTTTGGAGCACGCAAAATTTGAAGTTCGTCGGAAAATTCCCTGACTTCCAAATTTGCCGACATTTGGGCCACACTTTGATCAAATTCCCGTCACAATCTGTGGTGCGTCAACGGCACTGCAAAAAAGTCTGAGCATGCGCACAAGTCAGGAGTACACCAGCGCAGCGTGTCCCAACACCCACGGTTAGGGGAGAAGGCAAGAAGCCCGAGCCCAGTTTTCCCTACATCCTTACATTTCTCGGCCATTTTAAGGCGAAAGTCGGTCCATTTTGCAGGACAAGAGCGGAATATAGACATTTTGGAGCATGCAAAATTTGAAGTCCGTCGGAAAATTCCTTGACTTCCAAATTTGCCGACATTTGGGCCACACTTGATCAAATTCCCGTCACAATCTGGGGTGCGTCATCGGCCGTCCAAAAAAGTCTGAGCATGCGCACAAGTCAGGAGTACACTAGCGCAGGGTGTCCCAACAGCCACGGTTAGGGGAGAAGCCAGGAAGCCCGAGCCCAGTTTTCCCTACATCCTTAAATTTCTCGGCCATTTCCGGGCGAAAGTCTGTCCATTTTGCAGGACAAGTGCGGAATATAGACATTTTGGAGCACGCAAAATTTGAAGTTCGTCGGAAAATTCCTTGACTTCCAAATTTGCCGACATTTGGGCCACACTTTGATCAAATTCCCGTCACAATCTGTGGTGCGTCAACGGCCCTGCAAAAAAGTCTGAGCATGCGCACAAGTCAGGAGTACACCAGCGCAGGGTGTCCCAACAGCCACGGTTAGGGGAGAAGCCAGGAATCCCGAGCCCAGTTTTCCCTACATCCTTAAATTTCTCGGCCATTTCCGGGCGAAAGTCTGTCCATTTAGCAGGACAAGTGCGAAATATAGACATTTTGGAGCACGCAAAATTTGAAGTTCGTCGGAAAATTCCTTGACTTCCAAATTTGCCGACATTTGGGCCACACTTTGATCAAATTCCCGTCACAATTTGTGGTGCGTCAACGGCCGTGCAAAAAAGTCTGAGCATGCGCACAAGTCAGGAGTACATCAGCGCAGCGTGTCCCAACAGCCACGGTTAGGGGAGAAGGCAGGAAACCCGAGCCCAGTTTTCCCTACATCCTTACATTTCTCGGCCATTTCAAGGCGAAAGTCGGTCCATTTTGCAGGACAAGAGCGGAATATAGACATGTTGGAGCATGCAAAATTTGAAGTCCGTCGGAAAATTCCTTGACTTCCAAATTTGCCGACATTTGGGCCACACTTGATCAAATTCCCGTCACAATCTGGGGTGCGTCATCGGCCGTCCAAAAAAGTCTGAGCATGCGCACAAGTCAGGAGTACACCAGCGCAGGGTGTCCCAACAGCCACGGTTAGGGGAGAAGCCAGGAAGCCCGAGCCCAGTTTTCCCTACATCCTTAAATTTCTCGGCCATTTCCGGGCGAAAGTCTGTCCATTTTGCAGGACAGATGCGGAATACAGACATTTTGGAGCACGCAAAATTTGAAGTTCGTCGGAAAATTCCCTGACTTCCAAATTTGCCAACATTTGGGCCACACTTTGATCAAATTCCAGTCACAATCTGTGGTGCGTCAACGGCACTGCAAACAAGTCTGAGCATGCGCACAAGTCAGGAGTACACCAGCGCAGCGTGTCCCAACACCCACGGTTAGGGGAGAAAGCAAGAAGCCCGAGCCCAGTTTTCCCTACATCCTTAAATTTCTCGGCCATTTCCGGGCGAAAGTCTGTCCATTTTGCAGGACAAGTGCGGAATATAGACATTTTGGAGCACGCAAAATTTGAAGTTCGTCGGAAAATTCCTTGACTTCCAAATTTGCCGACATTTGGGCCACACTTTGATCAAATTCCCGTCACAATTTGTGGTGCGTCAACGGCCGTGCAAAAAAGTCTGAGCATGCGCACAAGTCAGGAGTACATCAGCGCAGCGTGTCCCAACAGCCACGGTTAGGGGAGAAGGCAGGAAACCCGAGCCCAGTTTTCCCTACATCCTTACATTTCTCGGCCATTTCAAGGCGAAAGTCGGTCCATTTTGCAGGACAAGAGCGGAATATAGACATGTTGGAGCATGCAAAATTTGAAGTCCGTCGGAAAATTCCTTGACTTCCAAATTTGCCGACATTTGGGCCACACTTGATCAAATTCCCGTCACAATCTGGGGTGCGTCATCGGCCGTCCAAAAAAGTCTGAGCATGCGCACAAGTCAGGAGTACACCAGCGCAGGGTGTCCCAACAGCCACGGTTAGGGGAGAAGCCAGGAAGCCCGAGCCCAGTTTTCCCTACATCCTTAAATTTCTCGGCCATTTCCGGGCGAAAGTCTGTCCATTTTGCAGGACAGATGCGGAATACAGACATTTTGGAGCACGCAAAATTTGAAGTTCGTCGGAAAATTCCCTGACTTCCAAATTTGCCGACATTTGGGCCACACTTTGATCAAATTCCAGTCACAATCTGTGGTGCGTCAACGGCACTGCAAAAAAGTCTGAGCATGCGCACAAGTCAGGAGTACACCAGCGCAGCGTGTCCCAACACCCACGGTTAGGGGAGAAGGCAAGAAGCCCGAGCCCAGTTTTCCCTACATCCTTACATTTCTCGGCCATTTCAAGGCGAAAGTCGGTCCATTTTGCAGGACAAGAGCGGAATATAGACATTTTGGAGCATGCAAAATTTGAAGTCCGTCGGAAAATTCCTTGACTTCCAAATTTGCCGACATTTGGGCCACACTTGATCAAATTCCCGTCACAATCTGGGGTGCGTCATCGGCCGTCCAAAAAAGTCTGAGCATGCGCACAAGTCAGGAGTACACTAGCGCAGGGTGTCCCAACAGCCACGGTTAGGGGAGAAGCCAGGAAGCCCGAGCCCAGTTTTCCCTACATCCTTAAATTTCTCGGCCATTTCCGGGCGAAAGTCTGTCCATTTTGCAGGACAAGTGCGGAATATAGACATTTTGGAGCACGCAAAATTTGAAGTTCGTCGGAAAATTCCTTGACTTCCAAATTTGCCGACATTTGGGCCACACTTTGATCAAATTCCCGTCACAATCTGTGGTGCGTCAACGGCCCTGCAAAAAAGTCTGAGCATGCGCACAAGTCAGGAGTACACCAGCGCAGGGTGTCCCAACAGCCACGGTTAGGGGAGAAGCCAGGAAGCCCGAGCCCAGTTTTCCCTACATCCTTAAATTTCTCGGCCATTTCCGGGCGAAAGTCTGTCCATTTTGCAGGACAAGTGCGGAATATAGACATTTTGGAGCACGCAAAATTTGAAGTTCGTCGGAAAATTCCTTGACTTCCAAATTTGCCGACATTTGGGCCACACTTTGATCAAATTCCCGTCACAATTTGTGGTGCGTCAACGGCCGTGCAAAAAAGTCTGAGCATGCGCACAAGTCAGGAGTACATCAGCGCAGCGTGTCTCAACAGCCACGGTTAGGGGAGAAGGCAGGAAACCCGAGCCCAGTTTTCCCTACATCCTTACATTTCTCGGCCATTTCAAGGCGAAAGTCGGTCCATTTTGCAGGACAAGAGCGGAATATAGACATGTTGGAGCATGCAAAATTTGAAGTCCGTCGGAAAATTCCTTGACTTCCAAATTTGCCGACATTTGGGCCACACTTGATCAAATTCCCGTCACAATCTGGGGTGCGTCATCGGCCGTCCAAAAAAGTCTGAGCATGCGCACAAGTCAGGAGTACACTAGCGCAGGGTGTCCCAACAGCCACGGTTAGGGGAGAAGCCAGGAAGCCCGAGCCCAGTTTTCCCTACATCCTTAAATTTCTCGGCCATTTCCGGGCGAAAGTCTGTCCATTTTGCAGGACAAGTGCGGAATATAGACATTTTGGAGCACGCAAAATTTGAAGTTCGTCGGAAAATTCCTTGACTTCCAAATTTGCCGACATTTGGGCCACACTTTGATCAAATTCCCGTCACAATCTGTGGTGCGTCAACGGCCCTGCAAAAAAGTCTGAGCATGCGCACAAGTCAGGAGTACACCAGCGCAGGGTGTCCCAACAGCCACGGTTAGGGGAGAAGCCAGGAAGCCCGAGCCCAGTTTTCCCTACATCCTTAAATTTCTCGGCCATTTCCGGGCGAAAGTCTGTCCATTTTGCAGGACAAGTGCGGAATATAGACATTTTGGAGCACGCAAAATTTGAAGTTCGTCGGAAAATTCCTTGACTTCCAAATTTGCCGACATTTGGGCCACACTTTGATCAAATTCCCGTCACAATTTGTGGTGCGTCAACGGCCGTGCAAAAAAGTCTGAGCATGCGCACAAGTCAGGAGTACATCAGCGCAGCGTGTCCCAACAGCCACGGTTAGGGGAGAAGCCAGGAAGCCCGAGCCCAGTTTTCCCTACATCCTTAAATTTCTCGGCCATTTCCGGGCGAAAGTCTGTCCATTTTGCAGGACAAGTGCGGAATATAGACATTTTGGAGCACGCAAAATTTGAAGTTCGTCGGAAAATTCCTTGACTTCCAAATTTGCCGACATTTGGGCCACACTTTGATCAAATTCCCGTCACAATCTGTGGTGCGTCAACGGCCCTGCAAAAAAGTCTGAGCATGCGCACAAGTCAGGAGTACACCAGCGCAGGGTGTCCCAACAGCCACGGTTAGGGGAGAAGCCAGGAAGCCCGAGCCCAGTTTTCCCTACATCCTTAAATTTCTCGGCCATTTCCGGGCGAAAGTCTGTCCATTTTGCAGGACAAGTGCGGAATATAGACATTTTGGAGCACGCAAAATTTGAAGTACGTCGGAAAATTCCTTGACTTCCAAATTTGCCGACATTTGGGCCACACTTTGATCAAATTCCCGTCACAATTTGTGGTGCGTCAACGGCCGTGCAAAAAAGTCTGAGCATGCGCACAAGTCAGGAGTACATCAGCGCAGCGTGTCCCAACAGCCACGGTTAGGGGAGAAGGCAGGAAACCCGAGCCCAGTTTTCCCTACATCCTTACATTTCTCGGCCATTTCAAGGCGAAAGTCTGTCCATTTTGCAGGACAGATGCGGAATACAGACATTTTGGAGCACGCAAAATTTGAAGTTCGTCGGAAAATTCCCTGACTTCCAAATTTGCCGACATTTGGGCCACACTTTGATCAAATTCCAGTCACAATCTGTGGTGCGTCAACGGCACTGCAAAAAAGTCTGAGCATGCGCACAAGTCAGGAGTACACCAGCGCAGCGTGTCCCAACACCCACGGTTAGGGGAGAAGGCAAGAAGCCCGAGCCCAGTTTTCCCTACATCCTTACATTTCTCGGCCATTTCAAGGCGAAAGTCGGTCCATTTTGCAGGACAAGAGCGGAATATAGACATTTTGGAGCATGCAAAATTTGAAGTCCGTCGGAAAATTCCTTGACTTCCAAATTTGCCGACATTTGGGCCACACTTGATCAAATTCCCGTCACAATCTGGGGTGCGTCATCGGCCGGTCCAAAAAAGTCTGAGCATGCGCACAAGTCAGGAGTACACTAGCGCAGGGTGTCCCAACAGCCACGGTTAGGGGAGAAGCCAGGAAGCCCGAGCCCAGTTTTCCCTACATCCTTAAATTTCTCGGCCATTTCCGGGCGAAAGTCTGTCCATTTTGCAGGACAAGTGCGGAATATAGACATTTTGGAGCACGCAAAATTTGAAGTTCGTCGGAAAATTCCTTGACTTCCAAATTTGCCGACATTTGGGCCACACTTTGATCAAATTCCCGTCACAATCTGTGGTGCGTCAACGGCCCTGCAAAAAAGTCTGAGCATGCGCACAAGTCAGGAGTACACCAGCGCAGGGTGTCCCAACAGCCACGGTTAGGGGAGAAGCCAGGAAGCCAGTCACAATCTGTGGTGCGTCAACGGCACTGCAAAAAAGTCTGAGCATGCGCACAAGTCAGGAGTACATCAGCGCAGCGTGTCCCAACAGCCACGGTTAGGGGAGAAGGCAGGAAACCCGAGCCCAGTTTTCCCTACATCCTTACATTTCTCGGCCATTTCAAGGCGAAAGTCGGTCCATTTTGCAGGACAAGAGCGGAATATAGACATGTTGGAGCATGCAAAATTTGAAGTCCGTCGGAAAATTCCTTGACTTCCAAATTTGCCGACATTTGGGCCACACTTGATCAAATTCCCGTCACAATCTGGGGTGCGTCATCGGCCGTCCAAAAAAGTCTGAGCATGCGCACAAGTCAGGAGTACACTAGCGCAGGGTGTCCCAACAGCCACGGTTAGGGGAGAAGCCAGGAAGCCCGAGCCCAGTTTTCCCTACATCCTTAAATTTCTCGGCCATTTCCGGGCGAAAGTCTGTCCATTTTGCAGGACAAGTGCGGAATATAGACATTTTGGAGCACGCAAAATTTGAAGTTCGTCGGAAAATTCTTTGACTTCCAAATTTGCCGACATTTGGGCCACACTTTGATCAAATTCCCGTCACAATCTGTGGTGCGTCAACGGCCCTGCAAAAAAGTCTGAGCATGCGCACAAGTCAGGAGTACACCAGCGCAGGGTGTCCCAACAGCCACGGTTAGGGGAGAAGCCAGGAAGCCCGAGCCCAGTTTTCCCTACATCCTTAAATTTCTCGGCCATTTCCGGGCGAAAGTCTGTCCATTTTGCAGGACAAGTGCGGAATATAGACATTTTGGAGCACGCAAAATTTGAAGTACGTCGGAAAATTCCTTGACTTCCAAATTTGCCGACATTTGGGCCACACTTTGATCAAATTCCCGTCACAATTTGTGGTGCGTCAACGGCCGTGCAAAAAAGTCTGAGCATGCGCACAAGTCAGGAGTACATCAGCGCAGCGTGTCCCAACAGCCACGGTTAGGGGAGAAGGCAGGAAACCCGAGCCCAGTTTTCCCTACATCCTTACATTTCTCCGCCATTTCAAGGCGAAAGTCGGTCCATTTTGCAGGACAAGAGCGGAATATAGACATGTTGGAGCATGCAAAATTTGAAGTCCGTCGGAAAATTCCTTGACTTCCAAATTTGCCGACATTTGGGCCACACTTGATCAAATTCCCGTCACAATCTGGGGTGCGTCATCGGCCGTCCAAAAAAGTCTGAGCATGCGCACAAGTCAGGAGTACACTAGCGCAGGGTGTCCCAACAGCCACGGTTAGGGGAGAAGCCAGGAAGCCCGAGCCCAGTTTTCCCTACATCCTTAAATTTCTCGGCCATTTCCGGGCGAAAGTCTGTCCATTTTGCAGGACAAGTGCGGAATATAGACATTTTGGAGCACGCAAAATTTGAAGTTCGTCGGAAAATTCTTTGACTTCCAAATTTGCCGACATTTGGGCCACACTTTGATCAAACTCCCGTCACAATCTGTGGTGCGTCAACGGCCCTGCAAAAAAGTCTGAGCATGCGCACAAGTCAGGAGTACACCAGCGCAGGGTGTCCCAACAGCCACGGTTAGGGGAGAAGCCAGGAAGCCCGAGCCCAGTTTTCCCTACATCCTTAAATTTCTCGGCCATTTCCGGGCGAAAGTCTGTCCATTTTGCAGGACAAGTGCGGAATATAGACATTTTGGAGCACGCAAAATTTGAAGTACGTCGGAAAATTCCTTGACTTCCAAATTTGCCGACATTTGGGCCACACTTTGATCAAATTCCCGTCACAATTTGTGGTGCGTCAACGGCCGTGCAAAAAAGTCTGAGCATGCGCACAAGTCAGGAGTACATCAGCGCAGCGTGTCCCAACAGCCACGGTTAGGGGAGAAGGCAGGAAACCCGAGCCCAGTTTTCCCTACATCCTTACATTTCTCGGCCATTTCAAGGCGAAAGTCGGTCCATTTTGCAGGACAAGAGCGGAATATAGACATGTTGGAGCATGCAAAATTTGAAGTCCGTCGGAAAATTCCTTGACTTCCAAATTTGCCGACATTTGGGCCACACTTGATCAAATTCCCGTCACAATCTGGGGTGCGTCATCGGCCGTCCAAAAAAGTCTGAGCATGCGCACAAGTCAGGAGTACACCAGCGCAGGGTGTCCCAACAGCCACGGTTAGGGGAGAAGCCAGGAAGCCCGAGCCCAGTTTTCCCTACATCCTTAAATTTCTCGGCCATTTCCGGGCGAAAGTCTGTCCATTTTGCAGGACAGATGCGGAATACAGACATTTTGGAGCACGCAAAATTTGAAGTTCGTCGGAAAATTCCCTGACTTCCAATTTTGCCGACATTTGGGCCACACTTTGATCAAATTCCAGTCACAATCTGTGGTGCGTCAACGGCACTGCAAAAAAGTCTGAGCATGCGCACAAGTCAGGAGTACACCAGCGCAGCGTGTCCCAACACCCACGGTTAGGGGAGAAGGCAAGAAGCCCCAGCCCAGTTTTCCCTACATCCTTACATTTCTCGGCCATTTCAAGGCGAAAGTCGGTCCATTTTGCAGGACAAGAGCGGAATATAGACATTTTGGAGCATGCAAAATTTGAAGTCCGTCGGAAAATTCCTTGACTTCCAAATTTGCCGACATTTGGGCCACACTTGATCAAATTCCCGTCACAATCTGGGGTGCGTCATCGGCCGTCCAAAAAAGTCTGAGCATGCGCACAAGTCAGGAGTACACTAGCGCAGGGTGTCCCAACAGCCACGGTTAGGGGAGAAGCCAGGAAGCCCGAGCCCAGTTTTCCCTACATCCTTAAATTTCTCGGCCATTTCCGGGCGAAAGTCTGTCCATTTTGCAGGACAAGTGCGGAATATAGACATTTTGGAGCACGCAAAATTTGAAGTTCGTCGGAAAATTCTTTGACTTCCAAATTTGCCGACATTTGGGCCACACTTTGATCAAATTCCCGTCACAATCTGTGGTGCGTCAACGGCCCTGCAAAAAAGTCTGAGCATGCGCACAAGTCAGGAGTACACCAGCGCAGGGTGTCCCAACAGCCACGGTTAGGGGAGAAGCCAGGAAGCCCGAGCCCAGTTTTCCCTACATCCTTAAATTTCTCGGCCATTTCCGGGCGAAAGTCTGTCCATTTTGCAGGACAAGTGCGGAATATAGACATTTTGGAGCACGCAAAATTTGAAGTACGTCGGAAAATTCCTTGACTTCCAAATTTGCCGACATTTGGGCCACACTTTGATCAAATTCCCGTCACAATTTGTGGTGCGTCAACGGCCGTGCAAAAAAGTCTGAGCATGCGCACAAGTCAGGAGTACATCAGCGCAGCGTGTCCCAACAGCCACGGTTAGGGGAGAAGGCAGGAAACCCGAGCCCAGTTTTCCCTACATCCTTACATTTCTCCGCCATTTCAAGGCGAAAGTCGGTCCATTTTGCAGGACAAGAGCGGAATATAGACATGTTGGAGCATGCAAAATTTGAAGTCCGTCGGAAAATTCCTTGACTTCCAAATTTGCCGACATTTGGGCCACACTTGATCAAATTCCCGTCACAATCTGGGGTGCGTCATCGGCCGTCCAAAAAAGTCTGAGCATGCGCACAAGTCAGGAGTACACTAGCGCAGGGTGTCCCAACAGCCACGGTTAGGGGAGAAGCCAGGAAGCCCGAGCCCAGTTTTCCCTACATCCTTAAATTTCTCGGCCATTTCCGGGCGAAAGTCTGTCCATTTTGCAGGACAAGTGCGGAATATAGACATTTTGGAGCACGCAAAATTTGAAGTTCGTCGGAAAATTCTTTGACTTCCAAATTTGCCGACATTTGGGCCACACTTTGATCAAACTCCCGTCACAATCTGTGGTGCGTCAACGGCCCTGCAAAAAAGTCTGAGCATGCGCACAAGTCAGGAGTACACCAGCGCAGGGTGTCCCAACAGCCACGGTTAGGGGAGAAGCCAGGAAGCCCGAGCCCAGTTTTCCCTACATCCTTAAATTTCTCGGCCATTTCCGGGCGAAAGTCTGTCCATTTTGCAGGACAAGTGCGGAATATAGACATTTTGGAGCACGCAAAATTTGAAGTACGTCGGAAAATTCCTTGACTTCCAAATTTGCCGACATTTGGGCCACACTTTGATCAAATTCCCGTCACAATTTGTGGTGCGTCAACGGCCGTGCAAAAAAGTCTGAGCATGCGCACAAGTCAGGAGTACATCAGCGCAGCGTGTCCCAACAGCCACGGTTAGGGGAGAAGGCAGGAAACCCGAGCCCAGTTTTCCCTACATCCTTACATTTCTCGGCCATTTCAAGGCGAAAGTCGGTCCATTTTGCAGGACAAGAGCGGAATATAGACATGTTGGAGCATGCAAAATTTGAAGTCCGTCGGAAAATTCCTTGACTTCCAAATTTGCCGACATTTGGGCCACACTTGATCAAATTCCCGTCACAATCTGGGGTGCGTCATCGGCCGTCCAAAAAAGTCTGAGCATGCGCACAAGTCAGGAGTACACCAGCGCAGGGTGTCCCAACAGCCACGGTTAGGGGAGAAGCCAGGAAGCCCGAGCCCAGTTTTCCCTACATCCTTAAATTTCTCGGCCATTTCCGGGCGAAAGTCTGTCCATTTTGCAGGACAGATGCGGAATACAGACATTTTGGAGCACGCAAAATTTGAAGTTCGTCGGAAAATTCCCTGACTTCCAATTTTGCCGACATTTGGGCCACACTTTGATCAAATTCCAGTCACAATCTGTGGTGCGTCAACGGCACTGCAAAAAAGTCTGAGCATGCGCACAAGTCAGGAGTACACCAGCGCAGCGTGTCCCAACACCCACGGTTAGGGGAGAAGGCAAGAAGCCCCAGCCCAGTTTTCCCTACATCCTTACATTTCTCGGCCATTTCAAGGCGAAAGTCGGTCCATTTTGCAGGACAAGAGCGGAATATAGACATTTTGGAGCATGCAAAATTTGAAGTCCGTCGGAAAATTCCTTGACTTCCAAATTTGCCGACATTTGGGCCACACTTGATCAAATTCCCGTCACAATCTGGGGTGCGTCATCGGCCGTCCAAAAAAGTCTGAGCATGCGCACAAGTCAGGAGTACACTAGCGCAGGGTGTCCCAACAGCCACGGTTAGGGGAGAAGCCAGGAAGCCCGAGCCCAGTTTTCCCTACATCCTTAAATTTCTCGGCCATTTCCGGGCGAAAGTCTGTCCATTTTGCAGGACAAGTGCGGAATATAGACATTTTGGAGCACGCAAAATTTGAAGTTCGTCGGAAAATTCCTTGACTTCCAAATTTGCCGACATTTGGGCCACACTTTGATCAAATTCCCGTCACAATCTGTGGTGCGTCAACGGCCCTGCAAAAAAGTCTGAGCATGCGCACAAGTCAGGAGTACACCAGCGCAGGGTGTCCCAACAGCCACGGTTAGGGGAGAAGCCAGGAAGCCAGTCACAATCTGTGGTGCGTCAACGTCACTGCAAAAAAGTCTGAGCATGCGCACAAGTCAGGAGTACACCAGCGCAGCGTGTCCCAACACCCACGGTTAGGGGAGAAGGCAAGAAGCCCGAGCCCAGTTTTCCCTACATCCTTACATTTCTCGGCCATTTCAAGGCGAAAGTCGGTCCATTTTGCAGGACAAGAGCGGAATATAGACATTTTGGAGCATGCAAAATTTGAAGTCCGTCGGAAAATTCCTTGACTTCCAAATTTGCCGACATTTGGGCCACACTTGATCAAATTCCCGTCACAATCTGGGGTGCGTCATCGGCCGTCCAAAAAAGTCTGAGCATGCGCACAAGTCAGGAGTACACTAGCGCAGGGTGTCCCAACAGCCACGGTTAGGGGAGAAGCCAGGAAGCCCGAGCCCAGTTTTCCCTACATCCTTAAATTTCTCGTCCTTTTCCGGGCGAAAGTCTGTCCATTTTGCAGGACAAGTGCGGAATATAGACATTTTGGAGCACGCAAAATTTGAAGTTCGTCGGAAAATTCCTTGACTTCCAAATTTGCCGACATTTGGGCCACACTTTGATCAAATTCCCGTCACAATCTGTGGTGCGTCAACGGCCGTGCAAAAAAGTCTGAGCATGCGCACAAGTCAGGAGTACACCAGCGCAGCGTGTCCCAACAGCCACGGTTAGGGGAGAAGGGAGGAAGCCCGAGCCCAGTTTTCCCTACATCCTTAAATTTCTTGGCCATTTCAAGGCGAAAGTCGGTCCATTTTGCAGGACAAGAGCGGAATATAGACATTTTGGAGCATGCAAAATTTGAAGTCCGTCGGAAAATTCCTTGACTTCCAAATTTGCCGACATTTGGGCCACACTTGATCAAATTCCCGTCACAATCTGGGGTGCGTCATCGGCCGTCCAAAAAGTCTGAGCATGCGCACAAGTCAGGAGTACACCAGCGCAGGGTGTCCCAACAGCCACGGTTAGGGGAGAAGGCAGGAAGCCCGAGCCCAGTTCTCCCTACATCCTTAAATTTCTCAGCCATTTCAAGGCGAAAGTTTGTCCATTTTGCAGGAGAAGTGCGGAATATAGACATTTTGGAGCATGCAAAATTTGAAGTCCATCGGAAAATTCTTTGACTTCCAAATTTGCCGACATTTGGGCCACACTTTGATCAAATTCCCGTCACAATCTGGGGTGCGTCAATGGCCGTCCAAAAAAGTCTGAGCATGCGCACAAGTCAGGAGTACACCGTCGCAGCGTGTCCCAACAGCCACGGTCAGGGGAGAAGGCACGAAGCCCGAGCCCAGTTTTCCCTACATCCTTAAATTTCTCGTCCATTTCCGGGCGAAAGTCTGTCCATTTTGCAGGACAAGTGCGGAATATAGACATTTTGGAGCACGCAAAATTTGAAGTCCGTCGGAAAATTCCTTGACTTCCAAATTTGCCGACATTTGGGCCACACTTTGATCAAATTCCCGTCACAATCTGTGGTGCGTCAACGGCCGTGCAAAAAAGTCTGAGCATACGCACAAGTCAGGAGTACACCAGCGCAGCGTGTCCCAACAGCCACGGTTAGGGGAGAAGGCAGGAAGCCCGAGCCCAGTTTTCCCTACATCCTTAAATTTCTTGGCCATTTCAAGGCGAAAGTCGGTCCATTTTGCAGGACAAGTGCGGAATATAGACATTTTGGAGCACGCAAAATTTGAAGTTCGTCGGAAAATTCCTTGACTTCCAAATTTGCCGACATTTGGGCCACACTTTGATCAAATTCCCGTCACAATCTGTGGTGCGTCAACGGCCGTGCAAAAAAGTCTGAGCATGCGCACAAGTCAGGAGTACACCAGCGCAGCGTGTCCCAACAGCCACGGTTAGGGGAGAAGGGAGGAAGCCCGAGCCCAGTTTTCCCTACATCCTTAAATTTCTTGGCCATTTCAAGGCGAAAGTCGGTCCATTTTGCAGGACAAGAGCGGAATATAGACATTTTGGAGCATGCAAAATTTGAAGTCCGTCGGAAAATTCCTTGACTTCCAAATTTGCCGACATTTGGGCCACACTTGATCAAATTCCCGTCACAATCTGGGGTGCGTCATCGGCCGTCCAAAAAGTCTGAGCATGCGCACAAGTCAGGAGTACACCAGCGCAGGGTGTCCCAACAGCCACGGTTAGGGGAGAAGGCAGGAAGCCCGAGCCCAGTTTTCCCTACATCCTTAAATTTCTCGTCCATTTCCGGGCGAAAGTCTGTCCATTTTGCAGGACAAGTGCGGAATATAGACATTTTGGAGCACGCAAAATTTGAAGTTCGTCGGAAAATTCCTTGACTTCCAAATTTGCCGACATTTGGGCCACACTTTGATCAAATTCCCGTCACAATCTGTGGTGCGTCAACGGCCGTGCAAAAAAGTCTGAGCATACGCACAAGTCAGGAGTACACCAGCGCAGCGTGTCCCAACAGCCACGGTTAGGGGAGAAGGCAGGAAGCCCGAGCCCAGTTTTCCCTACATCCTTAAATTTCTTGGCCATTTCAAGGCGAAAGTCGGTCCATTTTGCAGGACAAGAGCGGAATATAGACATTTTGGAGCATGCAAAATTTGAAGTCCGTCGGAAAATTCCTTGACTTCCAAATTTGCCGACATTTGGGCCACATTTGATCAAATTCCCGTCACAATCTGGGGTGCGTCATCGGCCGTCCAAAAAGTCTGAGCATGCGCACAAGTCAGGAGTACACCAGCGCAGGGTGTCCCAACAGCCACGGTTAGGGGAGAAGGCAGGAAGCCCGAGCCCAGTTTTCCCTACATCCTTAAATTTCTCGTCCATTTCCGGGCGAAAGTCTGTCCATTTTGCAGGACAAGTGCGGAATATAGACATTTTGGAGCACGCAAAATTTGAAGTTCGTCGGAAAATTCCTTGACTTCCAAATTTGCCGACATTTGGGCCACACTTTGATCAAATTCCCGTCACAATCTGTGGTGCGTCAACGGCCGTGCAAAAAAGTCTGAGCATACGCACAAGTCAGGAGTACACCAGCGCAGCGTGTCCCAACAGCCACGGTTAGGGGAGAAGGCAGGAAGCCCGAGCCCAGTTTTCCCTACATCCTTAAATTTCTTGGCCATTTCAAGGCGAAAGTCGGTCCATTTTGCAGGACAAGAGCGGAATATAGACATTTTGGAGCATGCAAAATTTGAAGTCCGTCGGAAAATTCCTTGACTTCCAAATTTGCCGACATTTGGGCCACATTTGATCAAATTCCCGTCACAATCTGGGGTGCGTCATCGGCCGTCCAAAACGTCTGAGCATGCGCACAAGTCAGGAGTACACCAGCGCAGGGTGTCCCAACAGCCACGGTTAGGGGAGAAGCCAGGAAGCCCGAGCCCAGTTTTCCCTACATCCTTAAATTTCTTGGCCATTTCAAGGCGAAAGTCGGTCCATTTTGCAGGACAAGAGCGGAATATAGACATTTTGGAGCATGCAAAATTTGAAGTCCGTCGGAAA
This sequence comes from Henricia sp. BOLD:AAB3569, assembly GCA_037783545.1. NCBI lineage: Eukaryota > Metazoa > Echinodermata > Asteroidea > Spinulosida > Echinasteridae > Henricia > Henricia sp. BOLD:AAB3569. Next base: position 1,354,640 of record JBBELK010000132.1, read on the forward strand.
ATTCCTTGACTTCCAAATTTGCCGACATTTGGGCCACATTTGATCAAATTCCCATCACAATCTGGGGTGCGTCATCGGCCGTCCAAAACGTCTGAGCATGCGCACAAGTCAGGAGTACACCAGCGCAGGGTGTCCCAACAGCCACGGTTAGGGGAGAAGCCAGGAAGCCCGAGCCCAGTTTTCCCTACATCCTTAAATTTCTCGGCCTTTTCCGGTCGAAAGTCTGTCCATTTTGCAGGACAAGTGCGGAATATAGACATTTTGGAGCACGCAAAATTTGAAGTTCGTCGGAAAATTCCTTGACTTCCAAATTTGCCGACATTTGGGCCACACTTTGATCAAATTCCCGTCACAATCTGGGGTGCGTCAACGGCCGTCCAAAAAAATATGAGCATGCGCACAAGTCAGGAGTACACGTCGCAGGGTGTCCCAACAGCCACGGTTAGGGGAGAAGCCAGGAAGCCCGAGCCCAGTTTTCCCTACATCCTTAAATTTCTCGGCCATTTCCGGGCGAAAGTCTGTCCATTTTGCAGGACAAGTGCGTAATATAGACATTTTGGAGCACGCAAAATTTGAAGTTCGTCGGAAAATTCCTTGACTTCCAAATTTGCCGACATTTGGGCCACACTTTGATCAAATTCCCGTCACAATCTGTGGTGCGTCAACGGCAGTGCAAACAAGTCTGAGCATGCGCACAAATCAGGCGTACACCAGCGCAGCGTGTCCCAACAGCCACGGTTTGGGGAGAAGGCAGGAAGCCCGAGCCCAGTTTTCCCTACATCCTTAAATTTCTCGGCCATTTCAAGGCGAAAGTCGGTCCATTTTGCAGGACAAGTGCGGAATATAGACATTTTGGAGCATGCAAAATTTGAAGTCCGTCGGAAAATTCCTTGACTTCAAAATTTGCCGACATTTGGGCCACACATTGATCAAATTCCCGTCACAATCTGGGGTGCGTCAACGGCCGTCCAAAAAAGTCTGAGCATGCGCACAAGTCAGGAGTACACCGTCGCAGGGTGTCCCAACAGCCACGGTCAGGGGAGAAGGCAGGAAGCCCGAGCCCAGTTTTCCCTACATCCTTAAATTTCTCGGCCATTTCAAGGTGAAAGTCTGTCCATTTTGCAGGACAAGTGCGGAATATAGACATTTTGGAGCATTCAAAATTTGAAGTCCGTCGGATATTCCTTGACTTCCAAATTTGTCGACATTTGGGCCACACTTGATCAAATTCCCGTCACAATCTGGGGTGCGTCATCGGCCGTCCAAAAAAGTCTGAGCATGCGCACAAGTCAGGAGTACACCAGCGCAGGGTGTCCCAACAGCCACGGTTTGGGGAGAAGGCAGGAAGCCCGAGCCCAGTTTTCCCTACATCCTTAAATTTCTCGGCCATTTCAAGGCGAAAGTCGGTCCATTTTGCAGGACAAGTGCGGAATATAGACATTTTGGAGCATGCAAAATGTGAAGTCCGTCGGAAAATTCCTTGACTTCAAAATTTGCCGACATTTGGGCCACACATTGATCAAATTCCCGTCACAATGTGGGGTGCGTCAACGGCCGTCCAAAAAAGTCTGAGCATGCGCACAAGTCAGGAGTACACCGTCGCAGGGTGTCCCAACAGCCACGGTCAGGGGAGAAGGCAGGAAGCCCGAGCCCAGTTTTCCCTACATCCTTAAATTTCTCGGCCATTTCAAGGCGAAAGTCGGTCCATTTTGCAGGACAAGTGCGGAATATAGACATTTTGGAGCATTCAAAATTTGAAGTCCGTCAGAAAATTCCTTGACTTCCAAATTTGCCGATATTTGGGCCACCCTTGATCAAATTCCCGTCACAATCTGGGGTGCGTCATCGGCCGTCCAAAAAGGTCTGAGCATGCGCACAAGTCAGGAGTACACCAGCGCAGGGTGTCCCAACAGCCACGGTTAGGGGAGAAGCCAGGAAGCCCGAGCCCAGTTTTCCCTACATCCTTAAATTTCTCGTCCATTTCCGGGCGAAAGTCTGTCCATTTTGCAGGACAAGTGCGGAATATAGACATTTTGGAGCACGCAAAATTTGAAGTTCGTCGGAAAATTCCTTGACTTCCAAATTTGCCGACATTTGGGCCACACTTTGATCAAATTCCCGTCACAATCTGTGGTGCGTCAACGGCCGTGCAAAAAAGTCTGAGCATGCGCACAAGTCAGGAGTACACCAGCGCAGCGTGTCCCAACAGCCACGGTTAGGGGAGAAGGCAGGAAGCCCGAGCCCAGTTTTCCCTACATCCTTAAATTTCTTGGCCATTTCAAGGCGAAAGTCAGTCCATTTTGCAGGACAAGAGCGGAATATAGAAATTTTGGAGCATGCAAAATTTGAAGTCCGTCGGAAAATTCCTTGACTTCCAAATTTGCCGACATTTGGGGCACACTTGATCAAATTCCCGTCACAATCTGGGGTGCGTCATCGGCCGTCCAAAAAGTATGAGCATGCGCACAAGTCAGGAGTACACCAGCGCAGGGTGTCCCAACAGCCACGGTTAGGGGAGAAGGCAGGAAGCCCGAGCCCAGTTTTCCCTACATCCTTAAATTTCTCAGCCATTTCAAGGCGAAAGTTTGTCCATTTTGCAGGACAAATGCGGAATATAGACATTTTGGAGCATGCAAAATTTGAAGTCCATCGGAAAATTCTTTGACTTCCAAATTTGCCGACATTTGGGCCACACTTTGATCAAATTCCCGTCACAATCTGGGGTGCGTCAACGGCCGTCCAAAAAAGTCTGAGCATGCGCACAAGTCAGGAGTACACCGTCGCAGCGTGTCCCAACAGCCACGGTCAGGGGAGAAGCCAGGAAGCCCGAGCCCAGTTTTCCCTACATCCTTAAATTTCTCGGCCATTTCCGGGCGAAAGTCTGTCCATTTTGCAGGACAAATGCGGAATATAGAAATTTTGGAGCACGCAAAATTTGAAGTCCGTCGGAAAATTCCTTGACTTCCAAATTTGCCGACATTTGGGCCACACTTTGATCAAATTCCCGTCACAATCTGTGGTGCGTCAACGGCAGTGCAAAAAAGTCTGAGCATGCGCACAAATCAGGAGTACACCAGCGCAGCGTGTCCCAACAGCCACGGTTTGGAGAGAAGGCAGGAAGCCCGAGCTCAGTTTTCCCTACATCCTTAAATTTCTCGGCCATTTCAAGGCGAAAGTCGGTCCATTTTGCAGGACAAGTGCGGAATATAGACATTTTGGAGCATGCAAAATTTGAAGTCCGTCGGAAAATTCCTTGACTTCAAAATTTGCCGACATTTGGGCCACACATTGATCAAATTCCCGTCACAATGTGGGGTGCGTCAACGGCCGTCCAAAAAAGTCTGAGCATGCGCACAAGTCAGGAGTACACCGTCGCAGGGTGTCCCAACAGCCACGGTCAGGGGAGAAGGCAGGAAGCCCGAGCCCAGTTTTCCCTACATCCTTAAATTTCTCGGCCATTTCAAGGCGAAAGTCGGTCCATTTTGCAGGACAAGTGCGGAATATAGACATTTTGGAGCATTCAAAATTTGAAGTCCGTCAGAAAATTCCTTGACTTCCAAATTTGCCGATATTTGGGCCACCCTTGATCAAATTCCCGTCACAATCTGGGGTGCGTCATCGGCCGTCCAAAAAGGTCTGAGCATGCGCACAAGTCAGGAGTACACCAGCGCAGGGTGTCCCAACAGCCACGGTTAGGGGAGAAGCCAGGAAGCCCGAGCCCAGTTTTCCCTACATCCTTAAATTTCTCGTCCATTTCCGGGCGAAAGTCTGTCCATTTTGCAGGACAAGTGCGGAATATAGACATTTTGGAGCACGCAAAATTTGAAGTTCGTCGGAAAATTCCTTGACTTCCAAATTTGCCGACATTTGGGCCACACTTTGATCAAATTCCCGTCACAATCTGTGGTGCGTCAACGGCCGTGCAAAAAAGTCTGAGCATGCGCACAAGTCAGGAGTACACCAGCGCAGCGTGTCCCAACAGCCACGGTTAGGGGAGAAGGCAGGAAGCCCGAGCCCAGTTTTCCCTACATCCTTAAATTTCTTGGCCATTTCAAGGCGAAAGTCGGTCCATTTTGCAGGACAAGAGCGGAATATAGAAATTTCGGAGCATGCAAAATTTGAAGTCCGTCGGAAAATTCCTTGACTTCCAAATTTGCCGACATTTGGGCCACACTTGATCAAATTCCCGTCACAATCTGGGGTGCGTCATCGGCCGTCAAAAAAGTATGAGCATGCGCACAAGTCAGGAGTACACCAGCGCAGGGTGTCCCAACAGCCACGGTTAGGGGAGAAGGCAGGAAGCCCGAGCCCAGTTTTCCCTACATCCTTAAATTTCTCAGCCATTTCAAGGCGAAAGTTTGTCCATTTTGCAGGACAAATGCGGAATATAGACATTTTGGAGCATGCAAAATTTGAAGTCCATCGGAAAATTCTTTGACTTCCAAATTTGCCGACATTTGGGCCACACTTTGATCAAATTCCCGTCACAATCTGGGGTGCGTCAACGGCCGTCCAAAAAAGTCTGAGCATGCGCACAAGTCAGGAGTACACCGTCGCAGCGTGTCCCAACAGCCACGGTCAGGGGAGAAGGCACGAAGCCCGAGCCCAGTTTTCCCTACATCCTTAAATTTCTCGTCCATTTCCGGGCGAAAGTCTGTCCATTTTGCAGGACAAGTGCGGAATATAGACATTTTGGAGCACGCAAAATTTGAAGTTCGTCGGAAAATTCCTTGACTTCCAAATTTGCCCACATTTGGGCCACACTTTGATCAAATTCCCGTCACAATCTGGGGTGCGTCATCGGCCGTGCAAAAAAGTATGAGCATGCGCACAAGTCAGGAGTACACCAGCGCAGGGTGTCCCAACAGCCACGGTTAGGGGAGAAGCCAGGAAGCCCGAGCCCAGTTTTCCCTACATCCTTAAATTTCTTGGCCATTTCAAGGCGAAAGTCGGTCCATTTTGCAGGACAAGAGCGGAATATAGACATTTTGGAGCATGCAAAATTTGAAGTCCGTCGGAAAATTCCTTGACTTCCAAATTTGCCGACATTTGGGCCACATTTGATCAAATTCCCGTCACAATCTGGGGTGCGTCATCGGCCGTCCAAAACGTCTGAGCATGCGCACAAGTCAGGAGTACACCAGCGCAGGGTGTCCCAACAGCCACGGTTAGGGGAGAAGCCAGGAAGCCCGAGCCCAGTTTTCCCTACATCCTTAAATTTCTCGGCCATTTCCGGTCGAAAGTCTGTCCATTTTGCAGGACAAGTGCGGAATATAGACATTTTGGAGCACGCAAAATTTGAAGTTCGTCGGAAAATTCCTTGACTTCCAAATTTGCCGACATTTGGGCCACACTTTGATCAAATTCCCGTCACAATCTGGGGTGCGTCAACGGCCGTCTAAAAAAATATGAGCATGCGCACAAGTCAGGAGTACACGTCGCAGGGTGTCCCAACAGCCACGGTTAGGGGAGAAGCCAGGAAGCCCGAGCCCAGTTTTCCCTACATCCTTAAATTTCTCGGCCATTTCCGGGCGAAAGTCTGTCCATTTTGCAGGACAAGTGCGGAATATAGACATTTTGGAGCACGCAAAATTTGAAGTTCGTCGGAAAATTCCTTGACTTCCAAATTTGCCGACATTTTGGCCACACTTTGATCAAATTCCCGTCACAATCTGTGGTGCGTCAACGGCAGTGCAAAAAAGTCTGAGCATGCGCACAAATCAGGAGTACACCGTCGCAGGGTGTCCCAACAGCCACGGTCAGGGGAGAAGGCAGGAAGCCCGAGCCCAGTTTTCCCTACATCCTTAAATTTCTCGGTCATTTCAAGGCGAAAGTCTGTCCATTTTGCAGGACAAGTGCGGAATATAGACATTTTGGAGCATTCAAAATTTGAAGTCCGTCGGAAAATTCCTTGACTTCCAAATTTGCCGACATTTGGGCCACACTTGATCAAATTCCCGTCACAATCTGGGGTGCGTCATCGGCCGTCCAAAAAAGTCTGAGCTTGCGCACAAGTCAGGAGTACACCAGCGCAGGGTGTCCCAACAGCCACGGTTTGGGGAGAAGGCAGGAAGCCCGAGCCCAGTTTTCCCTACATCCTTAAATTTCTCGGCCATTTCAAGGCGAAAGTCGGTCCATTTTGCAGGACAAGTGCGGAATATAGACATTTTGGAGCATGCAAAATTTGAAGTCCGTCGGAAAATTCCTTGACTTCAAAATTTGCCGACATTTGGGCCACACATTGATCAAATTCCCGTCACAATGTGGGGTGCGTCAACGGCCGTCCAAAAAAGTCTGAGCATGCGCACAAGTCAGGAGTACACCGTCGCAGGGTGTCCCAACAGCCACGGTCAGGGGAGAAGGCAGGAAGCCCGAGCCCAGTTTTCCCTACATCCTTAAATTTCTCGGCCATTTCAAGGCGAAAGTCGGTCCATTTTGCAGGACAAGTGCGGAATATAGACATTTTGGAGCATTCAAAATTTGAAGTCCGTCGGAAAATTCCTTGACTTCCAAATTTGCCGATATTTGGGCCACCCTTGATCAAATTCCCGTCACAATCTGGGGTGCGTCATCGGCCGTCCAAAAAGGTCTGAGCATGCGCACAAGTCAGGAGTACACCAGCGCAGCGTGTCCCAACAGCCACGGTTAGGGGAGAAGGCAGGAAGCCCGAGCCCAGTTTTCCCTACATCCTTAAATTTCTCAGCCATTTCAAGGCGAAAGTTTGTCCATTTTGCAGGACAAGTGCGGAATATAGACATTTTGGAGCATGCAAAATTTGAAGTCCGTCGGAAAATTCCTTGACTTCCAAATTTGCCGACATTTGGGCCACACTTTGATCAAATTCCCGTCACAATCTGGGGTGCGTCAGCGGCCGTCCAAAAAAGTCTGAGCATGCGCACAAGTCAGGAGTACACCGTCGCAGCGTGTCCCAACAGCCACGGTCAGGGGAGAAGGCACGAAGCCCGAGCCCAGTTTTCCCTACATCCTTAAATTTCTCGTCCATTTCCGGGCGAAAGTCTGTCCATTTTGCAGGACAAGTGCGGAATATAGACATTTTGGAGCACGCAAAATTTGAAGTTCGTCGGAAAATTCCTTGACTTCCAAATTTGCCGACATTTGGGCCACACTTTGATCAAATTCCCGTCACAATCTGTGGTGCGTCAACGGCCGTGCAAAAAAGTCTGAGCATGCGCACAAGTCAGGAGTACACCAGCGCAGCGTGTCCCAACAGCACGGTTAGGGGAGAAGGCAGGAAGCCCGAGCCCAGTTTTCCCTACATCCTTAAATTTCTTGGCCATTTCAAGGCGAAAGTCGGTCCATTTTGCAGGACAAGAGCGGAATATAGACATTTTGGAGCATGCAAAATTTGAAGTCCGTCGGAAAATTCCTTGACTTCCAAATTTGCCGACTTTTGGGCCACACTTGATCAAATTCCCGTCACAATCTGGGGTGCGTCATCGGCCGTCCAAAAAAGTCTGAGCTTGCGCACAAGTCAGGAGTACACCAGCGCAGGGTGTCCCAACAGCCACGGTTTGGGGAGAAGGCAGGAAGCCCGAGCCCAGTTTTCCCTACATCCTTAAATTTCTCGGCCATTTCAAGGCGAAAGTCGGTCCATTTTGCAGGACAAGTGCGGAATATAGACATTTTGGAGCATGCAAAATTTGAAGTCCGTCGGAAAATTCCTTGACTTCAAAATTTGCCGACATTTGGGCCACACATTGATCAAATTCCCGTCACAATGTGGGGTGCGTCAACGGCCGTCCAAAAAAGTCTGAGCATGCGCACAAGTCAGGAGTACACCGTCGCAGGGTGTCCCAACAGCCACGGTCAGGGGAGAAGGCAGGAAGCCCGAGCCCAGTTTTCCCTACATCCTTAAATTTCTCGGCCATTTCAAGGCGAAAGTCGGTCCATTTTGCAGGACAAGTGCGGAATATAGACATTTTGGAGCATTCAAAATTTGAAGTCCGTCGGAAAATTCCTTGACTTCCAAATTTGCCGATATTTGGGCCACCCTTGATCAAATTCCCGTCACAATCTGGGGTGCGTCATCGGCCGTCCAAAAAGGTCTGAGCATGCGCACAAGTCAGGAGTACACCAGCGCAGCGTGTCCCAACAGCCACGGTTAGGGGAGAAGGCAGGAAGCCCGAGCCCAGTTTTCCCTACATCCTTAAATTTCTCAGCCATTTCAAGGCGAAAGTTTGTCCATTTTGCAGGACAAGTGCGGAATATAGACATTTTGGAGCATGCAAAATTTGAAGTCCGTCGGAAAATTCCTTGACTTCCAAATTTGCCGACATTTGGGCCACACTTTGATCAAATTCCCGTCACAATCTGGGGTGCGTCAACGGCCGTCCAAAAAAGTCTGAGCATGCGCACAAGTCAGGAGTACACCGTCGCAGCGTGTCCCAACAGCCACGGTCAGGGGAGAAGGCACGAAGCCCGAGCCCAGTTTTCCCTACATCCTTAAATTTCTCGTCCATTTCCGGGCGAAAGTCTGTCCATTTTGCAGGACAAGTGCGGAATATAGACATTTTGGAGCACGCAAAATTTGAAGTTCGTCGGAAAATTCCTTGACTTCCAAATTTGCCGACATTTGGGCCACACTTTGATCAAATTCCCGTCACAATCTGTGGTGCGTCAACGGCCGTGCAAAAAAGTCTGAGCATGCGCACAAGTCAGGAGTACACCAGCGCAGCGTGTCCCAACAGCCACGGTTAGGGGAGAAGGCAGGAAGCCCGAGCCCAGTTTTCCCTACATCCTTAAATTTCTTGGCCATTTCAAGGCGAAAGTCGGTCCATTTTGCAGGACAAGAGCGGAATATAGACATTTTGGAGCATGCAAAATTTGAAGTCCGTCGGAAAATTCCTTGACTTCCAAATTTGCCGACTTTTGGGCCACACTTGATCAAATTCCCGTCACAATCTGGGGTGCGTCATCGGCCGTCCAAAAAAGTCTGAGCATGCGCACAAGTCAGGAGTACACCGTCGCAGGGTGTCCCAACAGCCACGGTCAGGGGAGAAGGCAGGAAGCCCGAGCCCAGTTTTCCCTACATCCTTAAATTTCTCGGCCATTTCAAGGCGAAAGTCGGTCCATTTTGCAGGACAAGTGCGGAATATAGACATTTTGGAGCATTCAAAATTTGAAGTCCGTCGGAAAATTCCTTGACTTCCAAATTTGCCGATATTTGGGCCACCCTTGATCAAATTCCCGTCACAATCTGGGGTGCGTCATCGGCCGTCCAAAAAGGTCTGAGCATGCGCACAAGTCAGGAGTACACCAGCGCAGGGTGTCCCAACAGCCACGGTTAGGGGAGAAGCCAGGAAGCCCGAGCCCAGTTTTCCCTACATCCTTAAATTTCTCGTCCATTTCCGGGCGAAAGACTGTCCATTTTGCAGGACAAGTGCGGAATATAGACATTTTGGAGCACGCAAAATTTAAAGTTCGTCGGAAAATTCCTTGACTTCCAAATTTGCCGACATTTGGGCCACACTTTGATCAAATTCCCGTCACAATCTGGGGTGCGTCAACGGCCGTCCAAAAAAGTCTGAGCATGCGCACAAGTCAGGAGTACACCGTCGCAGCGTGTCCCAACAGCCACGGTCAGGGGAGAAGGCACGAAGCCCGAGCCCAGTTTTCCCTACATCCTTAAATTTATCGTCCATTTCCGGGCGAAAGTCTGTCCATTTTGCAGGACAAGTGCGGAATATAGACATTTTGGAGCACGCAAAATTTGAAGTTCGTCGGAAAATTCCTTGACTTCCAAATTTGCCGACATTTGGGCCACACTTTGATCAAATTCCCGTCACGATCTGTGGTGCGTCAACGGCCGTGCAAAAAAGTCTGAGCATGCGCACAAGTCAGGAGTACACCAGCGCAGCGTGTCCCAACAGCCACGGTTAGGGGAGAAGGCAGGAAGCCCGAGCCCAGTTTTCCCTACATCCTTAAATTTCTTGGCCATTTCAAGGCGAAAGTCGGTCCATTTTGCAGGACAAGAGCGGAATATAGACATTTTGGAGCATGCAAAATTTGAAGTCCGTCGGAAAATTCCTTGACTTCCAAATTTGCCGACTTTTGGGCCACACTTGATCAAATTCCCGTCACAATCTGGGGTGCGTCATCGGCCGTCCAAAACGTCTGAGCATGCGCACAAGTCAGGAGTACACCAGCGCAGGGTGTCCCAACAGCCACGGTTAGGGGAGAAGGCAGGAAGCCCGAGCCCAGTTTTCCCTACATCCTTAAATTTCTCGGCCATTTCCGGTCGAAATTCTGTCCATTTTGCAGGACAAGTGCGGAATATAGACATTTTGGAGCACGCAAAATTTGAAGTTCGTCGGAAAATTCCTTGACTTCCAAATTTGCCGACATTTGGGCCACACTTTGATCAAATTCCCGTCACAATCTGGGGTGCGTCAACGGCCGTCCAAAAAAATATGAGCATGCGCACAAGTCAGGAGTACACGTCGCAGGGTGTCCCAACAGCCACGGTTAGGGGAGAAGCCAGGAAGCCCGAGCCCAGTTTTCCCTACATCCTTAAATTTCTCGGCCATTTCCGGGCGAAAGTCTGTCCATTTTGCAGGACAAATGCGGAATATAGACATTCTGGAGCACGCAAAATTTGAAGTTCGTCGGAAAATTCCTTGACTTCCAAATTTGCCGACATTTGGGCCACACTTTGATCAAATTCCCGTCACAATCTGTGGTGCGTCAACGGCAGTGCAAAAAAGTCTGAGCATGCGCACAAATCAGGAGTACACCAGCGCAGCGTGTCCCAACAGCCACGGTTTGGAGAGAAGGCAGGAAGCCCGAGCCCAGTTTTCCCTACATCCTTAAATTTCTCGGCCATTTCAAGGCGAAAGTCGGTCCACTTTGCAGGACAAGTGCGGAATATAGACATTTTGGAGCATGCAAAATTTGAAGTCCGTCGGAAAATTCCTTGACTTCAAAATTTGCCGACATTTGGGCCACACATTGATCAAATTCCCGTCACAATCTGGGGTGCGTCAACGGCCGTCCAAAAAAGTCTGAGCATGCGCACAAGTCAGGAGTACACCGTCGCAGGGTGTCCCAACAGCCACGGTCAGGGGAGAAGGCAGGAAGCCCGAGCCCAGTTTTCCCTACATCCTTAAATTTCTCGGCCATTTCAAGGCGAAAGTCGGTCCATTTTGCAGGACAAGTGCGGAATATAGACATTTTGGAGCATTCAAAATTTGAAGTCCGTCGGAAAATTCCTTGACTTCCAAATTTGCCGACATTTGGGCCACCCTTGATCAAATTCCCGTCACAATCTGGGGTGCGTCATCGGCCGTCCAAAAAAGTCTGAGCATGCGCACAAGTCAGGAGTACACCAGCGCAGGGTGTCCCAACAGCCACTGTTAGGGGAGAAGCCAGGAAGCCCGAGCCCAGTTTTCCCTACTTCCTAAAATTTCTTGGCCATTTCAAGGCGAAAGTCGGTCCATTTTGCAGGACAAGAGCGGAATATAGACATTTTGGAGCATGCAAAATTTGAAGTCCGTCGGAAAATTCCTTGACTTCCAAATTTGCCGACATTTGGGCCACACTTGATCAAATTCCCGTCACAATCTGGGGTGCGTCATCGGCCGTCCAAAAAGTCTGAGCATGCGCACAAGTCAGGAGTACACCAGCGCAGGGTGTCCCAACAGCCACGGTTAGGGGAGAAGCCAGGAAGCCCGAGCCCAGTTTTCCCTACATCCTTAAATTTCTCCGCCATTTCCGGTCGAAAGTCTGTCCATTTTGCAGGACAAGTGCGGAATATAGACATTTTGGAGCACGCAAAATTTGAAGTTCGTCGGAAAATTCCTTGACTTCCAAATTTGCCGACATTTGGGCCACACTTTGATCAAATTCCCGTCACAATCTGGGGTGCGTCAACGGCCGTCCAAAAAAATATGAGCATGCGCACAAGTCAGGAGTACACGTCGCAGGGTGTCCCAACAGCCACGGTTAGGGGAGAAGCCAGGAAGCCCGAGCCCAGTTTTCCCTACATCCTTAAATTTCTCGGCCATTTCCGGGCGAAAGTCTGTCCATTTTGCAGGACAAATGCGGAATATAGACATTCTGGAGCACGCAAAATTTGAAGTTCGTCGGAAAATTCCTTGACTTCCAAATTTGCCGACATTTGGGCCACACTTTGATCAAATTCCCGTCACAATCTGTGGTGCGTCAACGGCAGTGCAAAAAAGTCTGAGCATGCGCACAAATCAGGAGTACACCAGCGCAGCGTGTCCCAACAGCCACGGTTTGGAGAGAAGGCAGGAAGCCCGAGCCCAGTTTTCCCTACATCCTTAAATTTCTCGGCCATTTCAAGGCGAAAGTCGGTCCATTTTGCAGGACAAGTGCGGAATATAGACATTTTGGAGCATGCAAAATTTGAAGTCCGTCGGAAAATTCCTTGACTTCAAAATTTGCCGACATTTGGGCCACACATTGATCAAATTCCCGTCACAATCTGGGGTGCGTCAACGGCCGTCCAAAAAAGTCTGAGCATGCGCACAAGTCAGGAGTACACCGTCGCAGGGTGTCCCAACAGCCACGGTCAGGGGAGAAGGCAGGAAGCCCGAGCCCAGTTTTCCCTACATCCTTAAATTTCTCGGCCATTTCAAGGCGAAAGTCGGTCCATTTTGCAGGACAAGTGCGGAATATAGACATTTTGGAGCATTCAAAATTTGAAGTCCGTCGGAAAATTCCTTGACTTCCAAATTTGCCGACATTTGGGCCACCCTTGATCAAATTCCCGTCACAATCTGGGGTGCGTCATCGGCCGTCCAAAAAAGTCTGAGCATGCGCACAAGTCAGGAGTACACCAGCGCAGGGTGTCCCAACAGCCACTGTTAGGGGAGAAGCCAGGAAGCCCGAGCCCAGTTTTCCCTACTTCCTAAAATTTCTTGGCCATTTCAAGGCGAAAGTCGGTCCATTTTGCAGGACAAGAGCGGAATATAGACATTTTGGAGCATGCAAAATTTGAAGTCCGTCGGAAAATTCCTTGACTTCCAAATTTGCCGACATTTGGGCCACACTTGATCAAATTCCCGTCACAATCTGGGGTGCGTCATCGGCCGTCCAAAAAGTCTGAGCATGCGCACAAGTCAGGAGTACACCAGCGCAGGGTGTCCCAACAGCCACGGTTAGGGGAGAAGCCAGGAAGCCCGAGCCCAGTTTTCCCTACATCCTTAAATTTCTCGGCCATTTCCGGTCGAAAGTCTGTCCATTTTGCAGGACAAGTGCGGAATATAGACATTTTGGAGCACGCAAAATTTGAAGTTCGTCGGAAAATTCCTTGACTTCCAAATTTGCCGACATTTGGGCCACACTTTGATCAAATTCCCGTCACAATCTGGGGTGCGTCAACGGCCGTCCAAAAAAATATGAGCATGCGCACAAGTCAGGAGTACACGTCGCAGGGTGTCCCAACAGCCACGGTTAGGGGAGAAGCCAGGAAGCCCGAGCCCAGTTTTCCCTACATCCTTAAATTTCTCGGCCATTTCCGGGCGAAAGTCTGTCCATTTTGCAGGACAAATGCGGAATATAGACATTCTGGAGCACGCAAAATTTGAAGTTCGTCGGAAAATTCCTTGACTTCCAAATTTGCCCATATTTGGGCCACACTTTGATCAAATTCCCGTCACAATCTGTGGTGCGTCAACGGCCGTCCAAAAAAATATGAGCATGCGCACAAGTCAGGAGTACACGTCGCAGGGTGTCCCAACAGCCACGGTTAGGGGAGAAGCCAGGAAGCCCGAGCCCAGTTTTCCCTACATCCTTAAATTTCTCGGCCATTTCCGGGCGAAAGTCTGTCCATTTTGCAGGACAAATGCGGAATATAGACATTCTGGAGCACGCAAAATTTGAAGTTCGTCGGAAAATTCCTTGACTTCCAAATTTGCCGACATTTGGGCCACACTTTGATCAAATTCCCGTCACAATCTATGGTGCGTCAACGGCAGTGCAAAAAAGTCTGAGCATGCGCACAAATCAGGAGTACACCAGCGCAGCGTGTCCCAACAGCCACGGTTTGGAGAGAAGGCAGGAAGCCCGAGCCCAGTTTTCCCTACATCCTTAAATTTCTCGGCCATTTCAAGGCGAAAGTCGGTCCATTTTGCAGGACAAGTGCGGAATATAGACATTTTGGAGCATGCAAAATTTGAAGTCCGTCGGAAAATTCCTTGACTTCAAAATTTGCCGACATTTGGGCCACACATTGATCAAATTCCCGTCACAATCTGGGGTGCGTCAACGGCCGTCCAAAAAAGTCTGAGCATGCGCACAAGTCAGGAGTACACCGTCGTAGGGTGTCCCAACAGCCACGGTCAGGGGAGAAGGCAGGAAGCCCGAGCCCAGTTTTCCCTACATCCTTAAATTTCTCGGCCATTTCAAGGCGAAGTCGGTCCATTTTGCAGGACAAGTGCGGAATATAGACATTTTGGAGCATTCAAAATTTGAAGTCCGTCGGAAAATTCCTTGACTTCCAAATTTGCCGACATTTGGGCCACCCTTGATCAAATTCCCGTCACAATCTGGGGTGCGTCATCGGCCGTCCAAAAAAGTCTGAGCATGCGCACAAGTCAGGAGTACACCAGCGCAGGGTGTCCCAACAGCCACTGTTAGGGGAGAAGCCAGGAAGCCCGAGCCCAGTTTTCCCTACTTCCTAAAATTTTCTTGGCCATTTCAAGGCGAAAGTCGGTCCATTTTGCAGGACAAGAGCGGAATATAGACATTTTGGAGCATGCAAAATTTGAAGTCCGTCGGAAAATTCCTTGACTTCCAAATTTGCCGACATTTGGGCCACACTTGATCAAATTCCCGTCACAATCTGGGGTGCGTCATCGGCCGTCCAAAAAGTCTGAGCATGCGCACAAGTCAGGAGTACACCAGCGCAGGGTGTCCCAACAGCCACGGTTAGGGGAGAAGCCAGGAAGCCCGAGCCCAGTTTTCCCTACATCCTTAAATTTCTCGGCCATTTCCGGTCGAAAGTCTGTCCATTTTGCAGGACAAGTGCGGAATATAGACATTTTGGAGCACGCAAAATTTGAAGTTCGTCGGAAAATTCCTTGACTTCCAAATTTGCCGACATTTGGGCCACACTTTGATCAAATTCCGTCACAATCTGGGGTGCGTCAACGGCCGTCCAAAAAAATATGAGCATGCGCACAAGTCAGGAGTACACGTCGCAGGGTGTCCCAACAGCCACGGTTAGGGGAGAAGCCAGGAAGCCCGAGCCCAGTTTTCCCTACATCCTTAAATTTCTCGGCCATTTCCGGGCGAAAGTCTGTCCATTTTGCAGGACAAATGCGGAATATAGACATTCTGGAGCACGCAAAATTTGAAGTTCGTCGGAAAATTCCTTGACTTCCAAATTTGCCCATATTTGGGCCACACTTTGATCAAATTCCGTCACAATCTGTGGTGCGTCAACGGCAGTGCAAAAAAGTCTGAGCATGCGCACAAATCAGGAGTACACCAGCGCAGCGTGTCCCAACAGCCACGGTTTGGAGAGAAGGCAGGAAGCCCGAGCCCAGTTTTCCCTACATCCTTAAATTTCTCGGCCATTTCAAGGCGAAAGTCGGTCCATTTTGCAGGACAAGTGCGGAATATAGACATTTTGGAGCATGCAAAATTTGAAGTCCGTCGGAAAATTCCTTGACTTCAAAATTTGCCGACATTTGGGCCACACATTGATCAAATTCCCGTCACAATCTGGGGTGCGTCAACGGCCGTCCAAAAAGTCTGAGCATGCGCACAAGTCAGGAGTACACCGTCGCAGGGTGTCCCAACAGCCACAGTCAGGGGAGAAGGCAGGAAGCCCGAGCCCAGTTTTCCCTACATCCTTAAATTTCTCGGCCATTTCAAGGCGAAAGTCGGTCCATTTTGCAGGACAAGTGCGGAATATAGACATTTTGGAGCATGCAAAATTTGAAGTTCGTCGGAAAATTCTTGACTTCAAAATTTGCCGACATTTGGGCCACACATTGATCAAATTCCCGTCACAATGTGGGGTGCGTCAACGGCCGTCCAAAAAAGTCTGAGCATGCGCACAAGTCAGGAGTACACCGTCGCAGGGTGTCCCAACAGCCACGGTCAGGGGAGAAGGCAGGAAGCCCGAGCCCAGTTTTCCCTACATCCTTAAATTTCTCGGCCATTTCAAGGCGAAAGTCGGTCCCATTTTGCAGGACAAGTGCGGAATATAGACATTTTGGAGCATTCAAAATTTGAAGTCCGTCGGAAAATTCCTTGACTTCCAAATTTGCCGACATTTGGGCCACCCTTGATCAAATTCCCGTCACAATCTGGGGTGCGTCATCGGCCGTCCAAAAAAGTCTGAGCATGCGCACAAGTCAGGAGTACACCAGCGCAGGGTGTCCCAACAGCCACGGTTAGGGGAGAAGCCAGGAAGCCCGAGCCCAGTTTTCCCTACATCCTTAAATTGCTCGTCCATTTCCGGGCGAAAGTCTGTCCATTTTGCAGGACAAGTGCGGAATATAGACATTTTGGAGCACGCAAAATTTGAAGTTCGTCGGAAAATTCCTTGACTTCCAAATTTGCCGACATTTGGGCCACACTTTGATCAAATTCCCGTCACAATCTGTGGTGCGTCAACGGCCGTGCAAAAAAGTCTGATCATGCGCACAAGTCAGGAGTACACCAGCGCAGCGTGTCCCAACAGCCACGGTTAGGGGAGAAGGCAGGAAGCCCGAGCCCAGTTTTCCCTACATCCTTAAATTTCTTGGCCATTTCAAGGCGAAAGTCGGTCCATTTTGCAGGACAAGTGCGGAATATAGACATTTTGGAGCACGCAAAATTTGAAGTTCGTCGGAAAATTCCTTGACTTCCAAATTTGCCGACATTTGGGCTACACTTTGATCAAATTCCAGTCACAATCTGGGATGCGTCAACGGCCGTCCAAAAAGGTCTGAGCATGCGCACAAGTCAGGAGTACACCGTCGCAGGGTGTCCCAACAGCCACTGTTAGGGGAGAAGGCAGGAAGCCCGAGCCCAGTTTTCCCTACTTCCTAAAATTTCTTGGCCATTTCAAGGCGAAAGTCGGTCCATTTTGCAGGACAAGAGCGGAATATAGACATTTTGGAGCATGCAAAATTTGAAGTCCGTCGGAAAATTCCTTGACTTCAAAATTTGCCGACATTTGGGCCACACATTGATCAAATTCCCGTCACAATCTGGGGTGCGTCAACGGCCGTCCAAAAAAGTCTGAGCATGCGCACAAGTCAGGAGTACACCGTCGCAGGGTGTCCCAACAGCCACGGTCAGGGGAGAAGGCAGGAAGCCCGAGCCCAGTTTTCCCTACATCCTTAAATTTCTCGGCCATTTCAAGGCGAAAGTCGGTCCATTTTGCAGGACAAGTGCGGAATATAGACATTTTGGAGCATTCAAAATTTGAAGTCCGTCGGAAAATTCCTTGACTTCCAAATTTGCCGACATTTGGGCCACCCTTGATCAAATTCCCGTCACAATCTGGGGTGCGTCATCGGCCGTCCAAAAAAGTCTGAGCATGCGCACAAGTCAGGAGTACACCAGCGCAGGGTGTCCCAACAGCCACTGTTAGGGGAGAAGCCAGGAAGCCCGAGCCCAGTTTTCCCTACTTCCTAAAATTTCTTGGCCATTTCAAGGCGAAAGTCGGTCCATTTTGCAGGACAAGAGCGGAATATAGACATTTTGGAGCATGCAAAATTTGAAGTCCGTCGGAAAATTCCTTGACTTCCAAATTTGCCGACATTTGGGCCACACTTGATCAAATTCCCGTCACAATCTGGGGTGCGTCATCGGCCGTCCAAAAAGTCTGAGCATGCGCACAAGTCAGGAGTACACCAGCGCAGGGTGTCCCAACAGCCACGGTTAGGGGAGAAGCCAGGAAGCCCGAGCCCAGTTTTCCCTACATCCTTAAATTTCTCGGCCATTTCCGGTCGAAAGTCTGTCCATTTTGCAGGACAAGTGCGGAATATAGACATTTTGGAGCACGCAAAATTTGAAGTTCGTCGGAAAATTCCTTGACTTCCAAATTTGCCGACATTTGGGCCACACTTTGATCAAATTCCCGTCACAATCTGGGGTGCGTCAACGGCCGTCCAAAAAAGTATGAGCATGCGCACAAGTCAGGAGTACACGTCGCAGGGTGTCCCAACAGCCACGGTTAGGGGAGAAGCCAGGAAGCCCGAGCCCAGTTTTCCCTACATCCTTAAATTTCTCGGCCATTTCCGGGCGAAAGTCTGTCCATTTTGCAGGACAAATGCGGAATATAGACATTCTGGAGCACGCAAAATTTGAAGTTCGTCGGAAAATTCCTTGACTTCCAAATTTGCCGACATTTGGGCCACACATTGATCAAATTCCCGTCACAATCTGGGGTGCGTCAACGGCCGTCCAAAAAAGTCTGAGCATGCGCACAAGTCAGGAGTACACCGTCGCAGGGTGTCCCAACAGCCACGGTCAGGGGAGAAGGCAGGAAGCCCGAGCCCAGTTTTCCCTACATCCTTAAATTTCTCGGCCATTTCAAGGCGAAAGTCGGTCCATTTTGCAGGACAAGTGCGGAATATAGACATTTTGGAGCATTCAAAATTTGAAGTCCGTCGGAAAATTCCTTGACTTCCAAATTTGCCGACATTTGGGCCACCCTTGATCAAATTCCCGTCACAATCTGGGGTGCGTCATCGGCCGTCCAAAAAAGTCTGAGCATGCGCACAAGTCAGGAGTACACCAGCGCAGGGTGTCCCAACAGCCACTGTTAGGGGAGAAGCCAGGAAGCCCGAGCCCAGTTTTCCCTACTTCCTAAAATTTCTTGGCCATTTCAAGGCGAAAGTCGGTCCATTTTGCAGGACAAGAGCGGAATATAGACATTTTGGAGCATGCAAAATTTGAAGTCCGTCGGAAAATTCCTTGACTTCCAAATTTGCCGACATTTGGGCCACACTTGATCAAATTCCCGTCACAATCTGGGGTGCGTCATCGGCCGTCCAAAAAGTCTGAGCATGCGCACAAGTCAGGAGTACACCAGCGCAGGGTGTCCCAACAGCCACGGTTAGGGGAGAAGCCAGGAAGCCCGAGCCCAGTTTTCCCTACATCCTTAAATTTCTCGGCCATTTCCGGTCGAAAGTCTGTCCATTTTGCAGGACAAGTGCGGAATATAGACATTTTGGAGCACGCAAAATTTGAAGTTCGTCGGAAAATTCCTTGACTTCCAAATTTGCCGACATTTGGGCCACACTTTGATCAAATTCCCGTCACAATCTGGGGTGCGTCAACGGCCGTCCAAAAAAATATGAGCATGCGCACAAGTCAGGAGTACACGTCGCAGGGTGTCCCAACAGCCACGGTTAGGGGAGAAGCCAGGAAGCCCGAGCCCAGTTTTCCCTACATCCTTAAATTTCTCGGCCATTTCCGGGCGAAAGTCTGTCCATTTTGCAGGACAAATGCGGAATATAGACATTCTGGAGCACGCAAAATTTGAAGTTCGTCGGAAAATTCCTTGACTTCCAAATTTGCCCATATTTGGGCCACACTTTGATCAAATTCCCGTCACAATCTGTGGTGCGTCAACGGCAGTGCAAAAAAGTCTGAGCATGCGCACAAATCAGGAGTACACCAGCGCAGCGTGTCCCAACAGCCACGGTTTGGAGAGAAGGCAGGAAGCCCGAGCCCAGTTTTCCCTACATCCTTAAATTTCTCGGCCATTTCAAGGCGAAAGTCGGTCCATTTTGCAGGACAAGTGCGGAATATAGACATTTTGGAGCATGCAAAATTTGAAGTCCGTCGGAAAATTCCTTGACTTCAAAATTTGCCGACATTTGGGCCACACATTGATCAAATTCCCGTCACAATCTGGGGTGCGTCAACGGCCGTCCAAAAAAGTCTGAGCATGCGCACAAGTCAGGAGTACACCGTCGCAGGGTGTCCCAACAGCCACGGTCAGGGGAGAAGGCAGGAAGCCCGAGCCCAGTTTTCCCTACATCCTTAAATTTCTCGGCCATTTCAAGGCGAAAGTCGGTCCATTTTGCAGGACAAGTGCGGAATATAGACATTTTGGAGCATGCAAAATTTGAAGTTCGTCGGAAAATTCCTTGATTTCAAAATTTGCCGACATTTGGGCCACACATTGATCAAATTCCCGTCACAATGTGGGGTGCGTCAACGGCCGTCCAAAAAAGTCTGAGCATGCGCACAAGTCAGGAGTACACCGTCGCAGGGTGTCCCAACAGCCACGGTCAGGGGAGAAGGCAGGAAGCCCGAGCCCAGTTTTCCCTACATCCTTAAATTTCTCGGCCATTTCAAGGCGAAAGTCGGTCCATTTTGCAGGACAAGTGCGGAATATAGACATTTTGGAGCATTCAAAATTTGAAGTCCGTCGGAAAATTCCTTGACTTCCAAATTTGCCGACATTTGGGCCACCCTTGATCAAATTCCCGTCACAATCTGGGGTGCGTCATCGGCCGTCCAAAAAAGTCTGAGCATGCGCACAAGTCAGGAGTACACCAGCGCAGGGTGTCCCAACAGCCACGGTTAGGGGAGAAGCCAGGAAGCCCGAGCCCAGTTTTCCCTACATCCTTAAATTGCTCGTCCATTTCCGGGCGAAAGTCTGTCCATTTTGCAGGACAAGTGCGGAATATAGACATTTTGGAGCACGCAAAATTTGAAGTCCGTCGGAAAATTCCTTGACTTCCAAATTTGCCGACATTTGGGCCACACTTTGATCAAATTCCCGTCACAATCTGTGGTGCGTCAACGGCCGTGCAAAAAAGTCTGATCATGCGCACAAGTCAGGAGTACACCAGCGCAGCGTGTCCCAACAGCCACGGTTAGGGGAGAAGGCAGGAAGCCCGAGCCCAGTTTTCCCTACATCCTTAAATTTCTTGGCCATTTCAAGGCGAAAGTCGGTCCATTTTGCAGGACAAGTGCGGAATATAGACATTTTGGAGCACGCAAAATTTGAAGTTCGTCGGAAAATTCCTTGACTTCCAAATTTGCCGACATTTGGGCTACACTTTGATCAAATTCCAGTCACAATCTGGGATGCGTCAACGGCCGTCCAAAAAGGTCTGAGCATGCGCACAAGTCAGGAGTACACCGTCGCAGGGTGTCCCAACAGCCACTGTTAGGGGAGAAGGCAGGAAGCCCGAGCCCAGTTTTCCCTACTTCCTAAAATTTCTTGGCCATTTCAAGGCGAAAGTCGGTCCATTTTGCAGGACAAGAGCGGAATATAGACATTTTGGAGCATGCAAAATTTGAAGTCCGTCGGAAAATTCCTTGACTTCCAAATTTGCCGACATTTGGGCCACACTTGATCAAATTCCCGTCACAATTTGGGGTGCGTCATCGGCCGTCCAAAAAGTCTGAGCATGCGCACAAGTCAGGAGTACACCAGCGCAGGGTGTCCCAACAGCCACGGTTAGGGGAGAAGCCAGGAAGCCCGAGCCCAGTTTTCCCTACATCCTTAAATTTCTCGGCCATTTCCGGTCGAAAGTCTGTCCATTTTGCAGGACAAGTGCGGAATATAGACATTTTGGAGCATGCAAAATTTGAAGTCCGTCGGAAAATTCCTTGACTTCAAAATTTGCCGACATTTGGGCCACACATTGATCAAATTCCCGTCACAATCTGGGGTGCGTCAACGGCCGTCCAAAAAAGTCTGAGCATGCGCACAAGTCAGGAGTACACCGTCGCAGGGTGTCCCAACAGCCACGGTCAGGGGAGAAGGCAGGAAGCCCGAGCCCAGTTTTCCCTACATCCTTAAATTTCTCGGCCATTTCAAGGCGAAAGTCGGTCCATTTTGCAGGACAAGTGCGGAATATAGACATTTTGGAGCATGCAAAATTTGAAGTTCGTCGGAAAATTCCTTGACTTCAAAATTTGCCGACATTTGGGCCACACATTGATCAAATTCCCGTCACAATGTGGGGTGCGTCAACGGCCGTCCAAAAAGGTCTGAGCATGCGCACAAGTCAGGAGTACACCGTCGCAGGGTGTCCCAACAGCCACGGTCAGGGGAGAAGGCAGGAAGCCCGAGCCCAGTTTTCCCTACATCCTTAAATTTCTCGGCCATTTCAAGGCGAAAGTCGGTCCATTTTGCAGGACAAGTGCGGAATATAGACATTTTGGAGCATTCAAAATTTGAAGTCCGTCGGAAAATTCCTTGACTTCCAAATTTGCCGACATTTGGGCCACCCTTGATCAAATTCCCGTCACAATCTGGGGTGCGTCATCGGCCGTCCAAAAAAGTCTGAGCATGCGCACAAGTCAGGAGTACACCAGCGCAGGGTGTCCCAACAGCCACGGTTAGGGGAGAAGCCAGGAAGCCCGAGCCCAGTTTTCCCTACATCCTTAAATTGCTCGTCCATTTCCGGGCGAAAGTCTGTCCATTTTGCAGGACAAGTGCGGAATATAGACATTTTGGAGCACGCAAAATTTGAAGTTCGTCGGAAAATTCCTTGACTTCCAAATTTGCCGACATTTGGGCCACACTTTGATCAAATTCCCGTCACAATCTGTGGTGCGTCAACGGCCGTGCAAAAAAGTCTGATCATGCGCACAAGTCAGGAGTACACCAGCGCAGCGTGTCCCAACAGCCACGGTTAGGGGAGAAGGCAGGAAGCCCGAGCCCAGTTTTCCCTACATCCTTAAATTTCTTGGCCATTTCAAGGCGAAAGTCGGTCCATTTTGCAGGACAAGTGCGGAATATAGACATTTTGGAGCACGCAAAATTTGAAGTTCGTCGGAAAATTCCTTGACTTCCAAATTTGCCGACATTTGGGCTACACTTTGATCAAATTCCAGTCACAATCTGGGATGCGTCAACGGCCGTCCAAAAAGGTCTGAGCATGCGCACAAGTCAGGAGTACACCGTCGCAGGGTGTCCCAACAGCCACTGTTAGGGGAGAAGGCAGGAAGCCCGAGCCCAGTTTTCCCTACTTCCTAAAATTTCTTGGCCATTTCAAGGCGAAAGTCGGTCCATTTTGCAGGACAAGAGCGGAATATAGACATTTTGGAGCATGCAAAATTTGAAGTCCGTCGGAAAATTCCTTGACTTCCAAATTTGCCGACATTTGGGCCACACTTGATCAATTCCCGTCACAATCTGGGGTGCGTCATCGGCCGTCCAAAAAGTCTGAGCATGCGCACAAGTCAGGAGTACACCAGCGCAGGGTGTCCCAACAGCCACGGTTAGGGGAGAAGCCAGGAAGCCCGAGCCCAGTTTTCCCTACATCCTTAAATTTCTCGGCCATTTCCGGTCGAAAGTCTGTCCATTTTGCAGGACAAGTGCGGAATATAGACATTTTGGAGCACGCAAAATTTGAAGTTCGTCGGAAAATTCCTTGACTTCCAAATTTGCCGACATTTGGGCCACACTTTGATCAAATTCCCGTCACAATCTGGGGTGCGTCAACGGCCGTCCAAAAAAATATGAGCATGCGCACAAGTCAGGAGTACACGTCGCAGGGTGTCCCAACAGCCACGGTTAGGGGAGAAGCCAGGAAGCCCGAGCCCAGTTTTCCCTACATCCTTAAATTTCTCGGCCATTTCCAAGGCGAAAGTCGGTCCATTTTGCAGGACAAGTGCGGAATATAGACATTTTGGAGCATTCAAAATTTGAAGTCCCGTCGGAAAATTCCTTGACTTCCAAATTTGCCGACATTTGGGCCACCCTTGATCAAATCCCGTCACAATCTGGGGTGCGTCATCGGCCGTCCAAAAAAGTCTGAGCATGCGCACAAGTCAGGAGTACACCAGCGCAGGGTGTCCCAACAGCCACGGTTAGGGGAGAAGCCAGGAAGCCCGAGCCCAGTTTTCCCCTACATCCTTAAATTTCTCGTCCATTTCCGGGCGAAAGTCTGTCCATTTTGCAGGACAAGTGCGGAATATAGACATTTTGGAGCACGCAAAATTTGAAGTTCGTCGGAAAATTCCTTGACTTCCAAATTTGCCGACATTTGGGCCACACTTTGATCAAATTCCCGTCACAATCTGTGGTGCGTCAACGGCCGTGCAAAAAAGTCTGATAATGCGCACAAGTCAGGAGTACACCAGCGCAGCGTGTCCCAACAGCCACGGTTAGGGGAGAAGGCAGGAAGCCCGAGCCCAGTTTTCCCTACATCCTTAAATTTCTTGGCCATTTCAAGGCGAAAGTCGGTCCATTTTGCAGGACAAGTGCGGAATATAGACATTTTGGAGCACGCAAAATTTGAAGTTCGTCGGAAAATTCCTTGACTTCCAAATTTGCCGACATTTGGGCTACACTTTGATCAAATTCCAGTCACAATGTGGGGTGCGTCAACGGCCGTCCAAAAAGGTCTGAGCATGCGCACAAGTCAGGAGTACACCGTCGCAGGGTGTCCCAACAGCCACGGTCAGGGAGAAGGCAGGAAGCCCGAGCCCAGTTTTCCCTACATCCTTAAATTTCTCGGCCATTTCAAGGCGAAAGTCGGTCCATTTTGCAGGACAAGTGCGGAATATAGACATTTTGGAGCATTCAAAATTTGAAGTCCGTCGGAAAATTCCTTGACTTCCAAATTTGCCGACATTTGGGCCACCCTTGATCAAATTCCCGTCACAATCTGGGGTGCGTCATCGGCCGTCCAAAAAAGTCTGAGCATGCGCACAAGTCAGGAGTACACCAGCGCAGGGTGTCCCAACAGCCACGGTTAGGGAGAAGGCAGGAAGCCCGAGCCCAGTTTTCCCTACATCCTTAATTTCTCGTCATTTCCGGGCGAAAGTCTGTCCATTTTGCAGGACAAGTGCGGAATATAGACATTTTGGAGCACGCAAAATTTGAAGTTCGTCGGAAAATTCCTTGACTTCCAAATTTGCCGACATTTGGGCCACACTTTGATCAAATTCCCGTCACAATCTGTGGTGCGTCAACGGCCGTGCAAAAAAGTCTGATAATGCGCACAAGTCAGGAGTACACCAGCGCAGCGTGTCCCAACAGCCACGGTTAGGGGAGAAGGCAGGAAGCCCGAGCCCAGTTTTCCCTACATCCTTAAATTTCTTGGCCATTTCAAGGCGAAAGTCGGTCATTTTGCAGGACAAGTGCGGAATATAGACATTTTGGAGCACGCAAAATTTGATGTTCGTCGGAAAATTCCTTGACTTCCAAATTTGCCGACATTTGGGCTACACTTTGATCAAATTCCAGTCACAATCTGGGATGCGTCAACGGCCGTCCAAAAAGGCCTGAGCATGCGCACAAGTCAGGAGTACACCGTCGCAGGGTGTCCCAACAGCCACTGTTAGGGGAGAAGGCAGGAAGCCCGAGCCCAGTTTTCCCTACTTCCTAAAATTTCTTGGCCATTTCAAGGCGAAAGTCGGTCCATTTTGCAGGACAAGAGCGGAATATAGACATTTTGGAGCATGCAAAATTAAATTTCTCGGCCATTTCAAGGCGAAAGTCGGTCCATTTTGCAGGACAAGTGCGGAATATAGACATTTTGGAGCACGCAAAATTGAAGTTCGTCGGAAAATTCCTTGACTTCCAAATTTGCCGACATTTGGGCTACACTTTGATCAAATTCCAGTCACAATCTGGGATGCGTCAACGGCCGTCCAAAAAGGTCTGAGCATGCGCACAAGTCAGGAGTACACCGTCGCAGGGTGTCCCAACAGCCACTGTTAGGGGAGAGGCAGGAAGCCCGAGCCCAGTTTTCCCTACTTCCTAAAATTTCTTGGCCATTTCAAGGCGAAAGTCGGTCCATTTTGCAGGACAAGAGCGGAATATAGACATTTTGGAGCATGCACAATTTGAAGTCCGTCGGAAAATTCCTTGACTTCCAAATTTGCCGACATTTGGGCCACACTTGATCAAATTCCCGTCACAATTTGGGGTGCGTCATCGCCGTCCAAAAAGTCTGAGCATGCGCACAAGTCAGGAGTACACCAGCGCAGGTGTCCCAACAGCCACGGTTAGGGGAGAAGCCAGGAAGCCCGAGCCCAGTTTTCCCTACATCCTTAAATTTCTCGGCCATTTCCGGTCGAAAGTCTGTCCATTTTGCAGGACAAGTGCGGAATATAGACATTTTGGAGCATGCAAAATTTGAAGTCCGTCGGAAAATTCCTTGACTTCAAAATTTGCCGACATTTGGGCCACACATTGATCAAATTCCCGTCACAATCTGGGGTGCGTCAACGGCCGTCCAAAAAGTCTGAGCATGCGCACAAGTCAGGAGTACACCGTCGCAGGGTGTCCCAACAGCCACGGTCAGGGGGAGAAGGCAGGAAGCCCGAGCCCAGTTTCCCTACATCCTTAAATTTCTCGGCCATTTCAAGGCGAAAGTCGGTCCATTTTGCAGGACAAGTGCGGAATATAGACATTTTGGAGCATGCAAAATTTGAAGTTCGTCGGAAAATTCCTTGACTTCAAATTTGCCGACATTTGGGCCACACATTGATCAAATTCCCGTCACAATGTGGGGTGGGTCAACGGCCGTCCAAAAAGGTCTGAGCATGCGCACAAGTCAGGAGTACACCGTCGCAGGGTGTCCCAACAGCCACGGTCAGGGGAGAAGGCAGGAAGCCCGAGCCCAGTTTTCCCTACATCCTTAAATTTCTCGGCCATTTCAAGGCGAAAGTCGGTCCATTTTGCAGGACAAGTGCGGAATATAGACATTTTGGAGCATTCAAAATTTGAAGTCCGTCGGAAAATTCCTTGACTTCCAAATTTGCCGACATTTGGGCCACCCTTGATCAAATTCCCGTCACAATCTGGGGTGCGTCATCGGCCGTCCAAAAAAGTCTGAGCATGCGCACAAGTCAGGAGTACACCAGCGCAGGGTGTCCCAACAGCCACGGTTAGGGGAGAAGCCAGGAAGCCCGAGCCCAGTTTTCCCTACATCCTTAAATTGCTCGTCCATTTCGGGCGAAAGTCTGTCCATTTTGCAGGACAAGTGCGGAATATAGACATTTTGGAGCACGCAAAATTTGAAGTTCGTCGGAAAATTCCTTGACTTCCAAATTTGCCGACATTTGGGCCACACTTTGATCAAATTCCCGTCACAATCTGTGGTGCGTCAACGGCCGTGCAAAAAAGTCTGATCATGCGCACAAGTCAGGAGTACACCAGCGCAGCGTGTCCCAACAGCACGGTTAGGGGAGAAGGCAGGAAGCCCGAGCCCAGTTTTCCCTACATCCTTAAATTTCTTGGCCATTTCAAGGCGAAAGTCGGTCCATTTTGCAGGACAAGTGCGGAATATAGACATTTTGGAGCACGCAAAATTTGAAGTTCGTCGGAAAATTCCTTGACTTCCAAATTTGCCGACATTTGGGCTACACTTTGATCAAATTCCAGTCACAATCTGGGATGCGTCAACGGCCGTCCAAAAAGGTCTGAGCATGCGCACAAGTCAGGAGTACACCGTCGCAGGGTGTCCCAACAGCCACTGTTAGGGGAGAAGGCAGGAAGCCCGAGCCCAGTTTTCCCTACTTCCTAAAATTTCTTGGCCATTTCAAGGCGAAAGTCGGTCCATTTTGCAGGACAAGAGCGGAATATAGACATTTTGGAGCATGCAAAATTGAAGTCCGTCGGAAAATTCCTTGACTTCCAAATTTGCCGACATTTGGGCCACACTTGATCAAATTCCCGTCACAATCTGGGGTGCGTCATCGGCCGTCCAAAAAGTCTGAGCATGCGCACAAGTCAGGAGTACACCAGCGCAGGGTGTCCCAACAGCCACGGTTAGGGGAGAAGCCAGGAAGCCCGAGCCCAGTTTTCCCTACATCCTTAAATTTCTCGGCCATTTCGGTCGAAAGTCTGTCCATTTTGCAGGACAAGTGCGGAATATAGACATTTTGGAGCACGCAAAATTTGAAGTTCGTCGGAAAATTCCTTGACTTCCAAATTTGCCGACATTTGGGCCACACTTTGATCAAATTCCCGTCACAATCTGGGGTGCGTCAACGGCCGTCCAAAAAAATATGAGCATGCGCACAAGTCAGGAGTACACGTCGCAGGGTGTCCCAACAGCCACGGTTAGGGGAGAAGCCAGGAAGCCCGAGCCCAGTTTTCCCCTACATCCTTAAATTTCTCGGCCATTTCAAGGCGAAAGTCGGGTCGGTCCATTTTGCAGGACAAGTGCGGAATATAGACATTTTGGAGCATTCAAAATTTGAAGTCCGTCGGAAAATTCCTTGACTTCCAAATTTGCCGACATTTGGGCCACCCTTGATCAAATTCCCGTCACAATCTGGGGTGCGTCATCGGCCGTCCAAAAAAGTCTGAGCATGCGCACAAGTCAGGAGTACACCAGCGCAGGTGTCCCAACAGCCACGGTTAGGGGAGAAGCCAGGAAGCCCGAGGCCCAGTTTTCCCTACATCCTTAAATTTCTCGTCCATTTCCGGGCGAAAGTCTGTCCATTTTGCAGGACAAGTGCGGAATATAGACATTTTGGAGCACGCAAAATTTGAAGTTCGTCGGAAAATTCCTTGACTTCCAAATTTGCCGACATTTGGGCCACACTTTGATCAAATTCCCGTCACAATCTGTGGTGCGTCAACGGCCGTGCAAAAAAGTCTGATAATGCGCACAAGTCAGGAGTACACCAGCGCAGCGTGTCCCAACAGCCACGGTTAGGGGAGAAGGCAGGAAGCCCGAGCCCAGTTTTCCCTACATCCTTAAATTTCTTGGCCATTTCAAGGCGAAAGTCGGTCCATTTTGCAGGACAAGTGCGGAATATAGACATTTTGGAGCACGCAAATTTGAAGTTCGTCGGAAAATTCCTTGACTTCCAAATTTGCCGACATTTGGGCTACACTTTGATCAAATTCCAGTCACAATGTGGGGTGCGTCAACGGCCGTCCAAAAAGGTCTGAGCATGCGCACAAGTCAGGAGTACACCGTCGCAGGGTGTCCCAACAGCCACGGTCAGGGGAGAAGGCAGGAAGCCCGAGCCCAGTTTTCCCTACATCCTTAAATTTCTCGGCCATTTCAAGGCGAAAGTCGGTCCATTTTGCAGGACAAGTGCGGAATATAGACATTTTGGAGCATTCAAAATTTGAAGTCCGTCGGAAAATTCCTTGACTTCCAAATTTGCCGACATTTGGGCCACCCTTGATCAAATTCCCGTCACAATCTGGGGTGCGTCATCGGCCGTCCAAAAAAGTCTGAGCATGCGCACAAGTCAGGAGTACACCAGCGCAGGGTGTCCCAACAGCCACGGTTAGGGGAGAAGGCAGGAAGCCCGAGCCCAGTTTTCCCTACATCCTTAAATTTCTCGTCCATTTCCGGGCGAAAGTCTGTCCATTTTGCAGGACAAGTGCGGAATATAGACATTTTGGAGCACGCAAAATTTGAAGTTCGTCGGAAAATTCCTTGACTTCCAAATTTGCCGACATTTGGGCCACACTTTGATCAAATTCCCGTCACAATCTGTGGTGCGTCAACGGCCGTGCAAAAAAGTCTGATAATGCGCACAAGTCAGGAGTACACCAGCGCAGCGTGTCCCAACAGCCACGGTTAGGGGAGAAGGCAGGAAGCCCGAGCCCAGTTTTCCCTACATCCTTAAATTTCTTGGCCATTTCAAGGCGAAAGTCGGTCCATTTTGCAGGACAAGTGCGGAATATAGACATTTTGGAGCACGCAAAATTTGATGTTCGTCGGAAAATTCCTTGACTTCCAAATTTGCCGACATTTGGGCTACACTTTGATCAAATTCCAGTCACAATCTGGGATGCGTCAACGGCCGTCCAAAAAGGCCTGAGCATGCGCACAAGTCAGGAGTACACCGTCGCAGGGTGTCCCAACAGCCACTGTTAGGGGAGAAGGCAGGAAGCCCGAGCCCAGTTTTCCCTACTTCCTAAAATTTCTTGGCCATTTCAAGGCGAAAGTCGGTCCATTTTGCAGGACAAGAGCGGAATATAGACATTTTGGAGCATGCAAAATTAAATTTCTCGGCCATTTCAAGGCGAAAGTCGGTCCATTTTGCAGGACAAGTGCGGAATATAGACATTTTGGAGCACGCAAAATTTGAAGTTCGTCGGAAAATTCCTTGACTTCCAAATTTGCCGACATTTGGGCCACACTTTGATCAAATTCCCGTCACAATCTGGGGTGCGTCAACGGCCGTCCAAAAAAGTTTTGAGCATGCGCACAAGTCAGGAGTACACCGTCGCAGGGTGTCCCAACAGCCACTGTTAGGGGAGAAGGCAGGAAGCCCGAGCCCAGTTTTCCCTACTTCCTAAAATTTCTTGGCCATTTCAAGGCGAAAGTCGGTCCATTTTGCAGGACAAGAGCGGAATATAGACATTTTGGAGCATGCAAAATTTGAAGTCCGTCGGAAAATTCCTTGACTTCCAAATTTGCCGACATTTGGGCCACACTTGATCAAATTCCCGTCACAATCTGGGGTGCGTCATCGGCCGTCCAAAAAGTCTGAGCATGCGCACAAGTCAGGAGTACACCAGCGCAGGGTGTCCCAACAGCCACGGTTAGGGGAGAAGCCAGGAAGCCCGAGCCCAGTTTTCCCTACATCCTTAAATTTCTCGGCCATTTCCGGTCGAAAGTCTGTCCATTTTGCAGGACAAGTGCGGAATATAGACATTTTGGAGCACGCAAAATTTGAAGTTCGTCGGAAAATTCCTTGACTTCCAAATTTGCCGATATTTGGGCCACACTTTGATCAAATTCCCGTCACAATCTGGGGTGCGTCAACGGCCGTCCAAAAAAATATGAGCATGCGCACAAGTCAGGAGTACACGTCGCAGGGTGTCCCAACAGCCACGGTTAGGGGAGAAGCAGGAAGCCCGAGCCCAGTTTTCCCTACATCCTTAAATTTCTCGGCCATTTCCGGGCGAAAGTCTGTCCATTTTGCAGGACAAGTGCGGAATATAGACATTTTGGAGCACGCAAAATTTGAAGTTCGTCGGAAAATTCCTTGACTTCCAAATTTGCCGACATTTGGGCCACACTTTGATCAAATTCCCGTCACAATCTGTGGTGCGTCAACGGCAGTGCAAAAAAGTCTGAGCATGCGCACAAATCAGGAGTACACCAGCGCAGCGTGTCCCAACAGCCACTGTTTGGGGAGAAGGCAGGAAGCCCGAGCCCAGTTTTCCCTACATCCTTAAATTTCTCGGCCATTTCAAGGCGAAAGTCGGTCCATTTTGCAGGACAAGTGCGGAATATAGACATTTTGGAGCATGCAAAATTTGAAGTCCGTCGGAAAATTCCTTGACTTCAAAATTTGCCGACATTTGGGCCACACATTGATCAAATTCCCGTCACAATCTGGGGTGCGTCAACGGCCGTCCAAAAAAGTCTGAGCATGCGCACAAGTCAGGAGTACACCGTCGCAGGGTGTCCCAACAGCCACGGTCAGGGGAGAAGGCAGGAAGCCCGAGCCCAGTTTTCCCTACATCCTTAAATTTCTCGGCCATTTCAAGGCGAAAGTCGGTCCATTTTGCAGGACAAGTGCGGAATATAGACATTTTGGAGCATTCAAAATTTGAAGTCCGTCGGAAAATTCCTTGACTTCCAAATTTGCCGACATTTGGGCCACCCTTGATCAAATTCCCGTCACAATCTGGGGTGCGTCATCGGCCGTCCAAAAAAGTCTGAGCATGCGCACAAGTCAGGAGTACACCAGCGCAGGGTGTCCCAACAGCCACGGTTAGGGGAGAAGCCAGGAAGCCCGAGCCCAGTTTTCCCTACATCCTTAAATTTCTCGTCCATTTCCGGGCGAAAGTCTGTCCATTTTGCAGGACAAGTGCGGAATATAGACATTTTGGAGCACGCAAAATTTGAAGTTCGTCGGAAAATTCCTTGACTTCCAAATTTGCCGACATTTGGGCCACACTTTGATCAAATTCCCGTCACAATCTGGGGTGCGTCAACGGCCGTCCAAAAAAGTTTTGAGCATGCGCACAAGTCAGGAGTACACCGTCGCAGGGTGTCCCAATAGCCACTGTTAGGGAGAAGGCAAGAAGCCCGAGCCCAGTTTTCCCTACTTCCTAAAATTTCTTGGCCATTTCAAGGCGAAAGTCGGTCCATTTTGCAGGACAAGAGCGGAATATAGACATTTTGGAGCATGCAAAATTTGAAGTCCGTCGGAAAATTCCTTGACTTCCAAATTTGCCGACATTTGGGCCACACTTGATCAAATTCCCGTCACAATCTGGGGTGCGTCATCGGCCGTCCAAAAAGTCTGAGCATGCGCACAAGTCAGGAGTACACCAGCGCAGGGTGTCCCAACAGCCACGGTTAGGGGAGAAGCCAGGAAGCCCGAGCCCAGTTTTCCCTACATCCTTAAATTTCTCGGCCATTTCCGGTCGAAAGTCTGTCCATTTTGCAGGACAAGTGCGGAATATAGACATTTTGGAGCACGCAAAATTTGAAGTTCGTCGGAAAATTCCTTGACTTCCAAATTTGCCGACATTTGGGCCACACTTTGATCAAATTCCCGTCACAATCTGTGGTGCGTCAACGGCCGTGCAAAAAAGTCTGATCATGCGCACAAGTCAGGAGTACACCAGCGCAGCGTGTCCCAACAGCCACGGTTAGGGGAGAAGGCAGGAAGCCCGAGCCCAGTTTTCCCTACTTCCTAAAATTTCTTGGCCATTTCAAGGCGAAAGTCGGTCCATTTTGCAGGACAAGAGCGGAATATAGACATTTTGGAGCATGCAAAATTTGAAGTCCGTCGGAAAATTCCTTGACTTCCAAATTTGCCGACATTTGGGCCACACTTGATCAAATTCCCGTCACAATCTGGGGTGCGTCATCGGCCGTCCAAAAAGTCTGAGCATGCGCACAAGTCAGGAGTACACCAGCGCAGGGTGTCCCAACAGCCACGGTTAGGGGAGAAGCCAGGAAGCCCGAGCCCAGTTTTCCCTACATCCTTAAATTTCTCGGCCATTTCCGGTCGAAAGTCTGTCCATTTTGCAGGACAAGTGCGGAATATAGACATTTTGGAGCACGCAAAATTTGAAGTTCGTCGGAAAATTCCTTGACTTCCAAATTTGCCGACATTTGGGCCACACTTTGATCAAATTCCCGTCACAATCTGGGGTGCGTCAACGGCCGTCCAAAAAAGTTTTGAGCATGCGCACAAGTCAGGAGTACACCGTCGCAGGGTGTCCCAACAGCCACTGTTAGGGGAGAAGGCAGGAAGCCCGAGCCCAGTTTTCCCTACTTCCTAAAATTTCTTGGCCATTTCAAGGCGAAAGTCGGTCCATTTTGCAGGACAAGAGCGGAATATAGACATTTTGGAGCATGCAAAATTTGAAGTCCGTCGGAAAATTCCTTGACTTCCAAATTTGCCGACATTTGGGCCACACTTGATCAAATTCCCGTCACAATCTGGGGTGCGTCATCGGCCGTCCAAAAAGTCTGAGCATGCGCACAAGTCAGGAGTACACCAGCGCAGGGTGTCCCAACAGCCACGGTTAGGGGAGAAGCCAGGAAGCCCGAGCCCAGTTTTCCCTACATCCTTAAATTTCTCGGCCATTTCCGGTCGAAAGTCTGTCCATTTTGCAGGACAAGTGCGGAATATAGACATTTTGGAGCACGCAAAATTTGAAGTTCGTCGGAAAATTCCTTGACTTCCAAATTTGCCGACATTTGGGCCACACTTTGATCAAATTCCCGTCACAATCTGGGGTGCGTCAACGGCCGTCCAAAAAAATATGAGCATGCGCACAAGTCAGGAGTACACGTCGCAGGGTGTCCCAACAGCCACGGTTAGGGGAGAAGCCAGGAAGCCCGAGCCCAGTTTTCCCTACATCCTTAAATTTCTCGGCCATTTCCGGGCGAAAGTCTGTCCATTTTGCAGGACAAGTGCGGAATATAGACATTTTGGAGCACGCAAAATTTGAAGTTCGTCGGAAAATTCCTTGACTTCCAAATTTGCCGACATTTGGGCCACACTTTGATCAAATTCCCGTCACAATCTGTGGTGCGTCAACGGCAGTGCAAAAAAGTCTGAGCATGCGCACAAATCAGGAGTACACCAGCGCAGCGTGTCCCAACAGCCACTGTTTGGGGAGAAGGCAGGAAGCCCGAGCCCAGTTTTCCCTACATCCTTAAATTTCTCGGCCATTTCAAGGCGAAAGTCGGTCCATTTTGCAGGACAAGTGCGGAATATAGACATTTTGGAGCATGCAAAATTTGAAGTCCGTCGGAAAATTCCTTGACTTCAAAATTTGCCGACATTTGGGCCACACATTGATCAAATTCCCGTCACAATCTGGGGTGCGTCAACGGCCGTCCAAAAAAGTCTGAGCATGCGCACAAGTCAGGAGTACACCGTCGCAGGGTGTCCCAACAGCCACGGTCAGGGGAGAAGGCAGGAAGCCCGAGCCCAGTTTTCCCTACATCCTTAAATTTCTCGGCCATTTCAAGGCGAAAGTCGGTCCATTTTGCAGGACAAGTGCGGAATATAGACATTTTGGAGCATTCAAAATTTGAAGTCCGTCGGAAAATTCCTTGACTTCCAAATTTGCCGACATTTGGGCCACCCTTGATCAAATTCCCGTCACAATCTGGGGTGCGTCATCGGCCGTCCAAAAAAGTCTGAGCATGCGCACAAGTCAGGAGTACACCAGCGCAGGGTGTCCCAACAGCCACGGTTAGGGGAGAAGCCAGGAAGCCCGAGCCCAGTTTTCCCTACATCCTTAAATTTCTCGTCCATTTCCGGGCGAAAGTCTGTCCATTTTGCAGGACAAGTGCGGAATATAGACATTTTGGAGCACGCAAAATTTGAAGTTCGTCGGAAAATTCCTTGACTTCCAAATTTGCCGACATTTGGGCCACACTTTGATCAAATTCCCGTCACAATCTGGGGTGCGTCAACGGCCGTCCAAAAAAGTTTTGAGCATGCGCACAAGTCAGGAGTACACCGTCGCAGGGTGTCCCAACAGCCACTGTTAGGGGAGAAGGCAAGAAGCCCGAGCCCAGTTTTCCCTACTTCCTAAAATTTCTTGGCCATTTCAAGGCGAAAGTCGGTCCATTTTGCAGGACAAGAGCGGAATATAGACATTTTGGAGCATGCAAAATTTGAAGTCCGTCGGAAAATTCCTTGACTTCCAAATTTGCCGACATTTGGGCCACACTTGATCAAATTCCCGTCACAATCTGGGGTGCGTCATCGGCCGTCCAAAAAGTCTGAGCATGCGCACAAGTCAGGAGTACACCAGCGCAGGGTGTCCCAACAGCCACGGTTAGGGGAGAAGCCAGGAAGCCCGAGCCCAGTTTTCCCTACATCCTTAAATTTCTCGGCCATTTCCGGTCGAAAGTCTGTCCATTTTGCAGGACAAGTGCGGAATATAGACATTTTGGAGCACGCAAAATTTGAAGTTCGTCGGAAAATTCCTTGACTTCCAAATTTGCCGACATTTGGGCCACACTTTGATCAAATTCCCGTCACAATCTGGGGTGCGTCAACGGCCGTCCAAAAAAATATGAGCATGCGCACAAGTCAGGAGTACACGTCGCAGGGTGTCCCAACAGCCACGGTTAGGGGAGAAGCCAGGAAGCCCGAGCCCAGTTTTCCCTACATCCTTAAATTTCTCGGCCATTTCCGGGCGAAAGTCGGTCCATTTTGCAGGACAAGTGCGGAATATAGACATTTTGGAGCATTCAAAATTTGAAGTCCGTCGGAAAATTCCTTGACTTCCAAATTTGCCGACATTTGGGCCACCCTTGATCAAATTCCCGTCACAATCTGGGGTGCGTCAACGGCCGTCCAAAAAAGTCTGAGCATGCGCACAAGTCAGGAGTACACCAGCGCAGGGTGTCCCAACAGCCACGGTTAGGGGAGAAGCCAGGAAGCCCGAGCCCAGTTTTCCCTACATCCTTAAATTTCTCGTCCATTTCCGGGCGAAAGTCTGTCCATTTTGCAGGACAAGTGCGGAATATAGACATTTTGGAGCACGCAAAATTTGAAGTTCGTCGGAAAATTCCTTGACTTCCAAATTTGCCGACATTTGGGCCACACTTTGATCAAATTCCCGTCACAATCTGGGGTGCGTCAACGGCCGTCCAAAAAAGTTTTGAGCATGCGCACAAGTCAGGAGTACACCGTCGCAGGGTGTCCCAACAGCCACTGTTAGGGGAGAAGGCAGGAAGCCCGAGCCCAGTTTTCCCTACTTCCTAAAATTTCTTGGCCATTTCAAGGCGAAAGTCGGTCCATTTTGCAGGACAAGAGCGGAATATAGACATTTTGGAGCATGCAAAATTTGAAGTCCGTCGGAAAATTCCTTGACTTCCAAATTTGCCGACATTTGGGCCACACTTGATCAAATTCCCGTCACAATCTGGGGTGCGTCATCGGCCGTCCAAAAAGTCTGAGCATGCGCACAAGTCAGGAGTACACCAGCGCAGGGTGTCCCAACAGCCACGGTTAGGGGAGAAGCCAGGAAGCCCGAGCCCAGTTTTCCCTACATCCTTAAATTTCTCGGCCATTTCCGGTCGAAAGTCTGTCCATTTTGCAGGACAAGTGCGGAATATAGACATTTTGGAGCACGCAAAATTTGAAGTTCGTCGGAAAATTCCTTGACTTCCAAATTTGCCGACATTTGGGCCACACTTTGATCAAATTCCCGTCACAATCTGTGGTGCGTCAACGGCCGTGCAAAAAAGTATGATCATGCGCACAAGTCAGGAGTACACCAGCGCAGCGTGTCCCAACAGCCACGGTTAGGGGAGAAGGCAGGAAGCCCGAGCCCAGTTTTCCCTACATCCTTAAATTTCTTGGCCATTTCAAGGCGAAAGTCGGTCCATTTTGCAGGACAAGTGCGGAATATAGACATTTTGGAGCACGCAAAATTTGAAGTTCGTCGGAAAATTCCTTGACTTCCAAATTTGCCGACATTTGGGCTACACTTTGATCAAATTCCAGTCACAATCTGGGATGCGTCAACGGCCGTCCAAAAAGGTCTGAGCATGCGCACAAGTCAGGAGTACACCGTCGCAGGGTGTCCCAACAGCCACTGTTAGGGGAGAAGGCAGGAAGCCCGAGCCCAGTTTTCCCTACTTCCTAAAATTTCTTGGCCATTTCCGGTCGAAAGTCTGTCCATTTTGCAGGACAAGTGCGGAATATAGACATTTTGGAGCACGCAAAATTTGAAGTTCGTCGGAAAATTCCTTGACTTCCAAATTTGCCGACATTTAGGCCACACTTGATCAAATTCCCGTCACAATCTGGGGTGCGTCATCGGCCGTGCAAAAAAGTATGATCATGCGCACAAGTCAGGAGTACACCAGCGCAGGGTGTCCCAACAGCCACGGTTTGGAGAGAAGGCAGGAAGCCCGAGCCCAGTTTTCCCTACATCCTTAAATTTCTCGGCCATTTCCGGTCGAAAGTCTGTCCATTTTGCAGGACAAGTGCGGAATATAGACATTTTGGAGCACGCAAAATTTGAAGTTCGTCGGAAAATTCCTTGACTTCCAAATTTGCCGACATTTGGGCCACACTTTGATCAAATTCCCGTCACAATCTGTGGTGCGTCAACGGCCGTGCAAAAAAGTCTGATCATGCGCACAAGTCAGGAGTACACCAGCGCAGCGTGTCCCAACAGCCACGGTTAGGGGAGAAGGCAGGAAGCCCGAGCCCAGTTTTCCCTACATCCTTAAATTTCTTGGCCATTTCAAGGCGAAAGTCGGTCCATTTTGCAGGACAAGTGCGGAATATAGACATTTTGGAGCACGCAAAATTTGAAGTTCGTCGGAAAATTCCTTGACTTCCAAATTTGCCGACATTTGGGCTACACTTTGATCAAATTCCAGTCACAATCTGGGATGCGTCAACGGCCGTCCAAAAAGGTCTGAGCATGCGCACAAGTCAGGAGTACACCGTCGCAGGGTGTCCCAACAGCCACTGTTAGGGGAGAAGGCAGGAAGCCCGAGCCCAGTTTTCCCTACTTCCTAAAATTTCTTGGCCATTTCCGGTCGAAAGTCTGTCCATTTTGCAGGACAAGTGCGGAATATAGACATTTTGGAGCACGCAAAATTTGAAGTTCGTCGGAAAATTCCTTGACTTCCAAATTTGCCGACATTTAGTCCACACTTGATCAAATTCCCGTCACAATCTGGGGTGCGTCATCGGCCGTGCAAAAAAGTATGATCATGCGCACAAGTCAGGAGTACACCAGCGCAGGGTGTCCCAACAGCCACGGTTTGGAGAGAAGGCAGGAAGCCCGAGCCCAGTTTTCCCTACATCCTTAAATTTCTCGGCCATTTCCGGTCGAAAGTCTGTCCATTTTGCAGGACAAGTGCGGAATATAGACATTTTGGAGCACGCAAAATTTGAAGTTCGTCGGAAAATTCCTTGACTTCCAAATTTGCCGACATTTGGGCCACACTTTGATCAAATTCCCGTCACAATCTGTGGTGCGTCAACGGCCGTGCAAAAAAGTCTGATCATGCGCACAAGTCAGGAGTACACCAGCGCAGCGTGTCCCAACAGCCACGGTTAGGGGAGAAGGCAGGAAGCCCGAGCCCAGTTTTCCCTACATCCTTAAATTTCTTGGCCATTTCAAGGCGAAAGTCGGTCCATTTTGCAGGACAAGTGCGGAATATAGACATTTTGGAGCACGCAAAATTTGAAGTTCGTCGGAAAATTCCTTGACTTCCAAATTTGCCGACATTTGGGCTACACTTTGATCAAATTCCAGTCACAATCTGGGATGCGTCAACGGCCGTCCAAAAAGGTCTGAGCATGCGCACAAGTCAGGAGTACACCGTCGCAGGGTGTCCCAACAGCCACTGTTAGGGGAGAAGGCAGGAAGCCCGAGCCCAGTTTTCCCTACTTCCTAAAATTTCTTGGCCATTTCAAGGCGAAAGTCGGTCCATTTTGCAGGACAAGAGCGGAATATAGACATTTTGGAGCATGCAAAATTTGAAGTCCGTCGGAAAATTCCTTGACTTCCAAATTTGCCGACATTTGGGCCACACTTGATCAAATTCCCGTCACAATCTGGGGTGCGTCATCGGCCGTCCAAAAAGTCTGAGCATGCGCACAAGTCAGGAGTACACCAGCGCAGGGTGTCCCAACAGCCACGGTTAGGGGAGAAGCCAGGAAGCCCGAGCCCAGTTTTCCCTACATCCTTAAATTTCTCGGCCATTTCCGGTCGAAAGTCTGTCCATTTTGCAGGACAAGTGCGGAATATAGACATTTTGGAGCACGCAAAATTTGAAGTTCGTCGGAAAATTCCTTGACTTCCAAATTTGCCGACATTTGGGCCACACTTTGATCAAATTCCCGTCACAATCTGGGGTGCGTCAACGGCCGTCCAAAAAAATATGAGCATGCGCACAAGTCAGGAGTACACGTCGCAGGGTGTCCCAACAGCCACGGTTAGGGGAGAAGCCAGGAAGCCCGAGCCCAGTTTTCCCTACATCCTTAAATTTCTCGGCCATTTCCGGGCGAAAGTCTGTCCATTTTGCAGGACAAATGCGGAATATAGACATTCTGGAGCACGCAAAATTTGAAGTTCGTCGGAAAATTCCTTGACTTCCAAATTTGCCGACATTTGGGCCACACTTTGATCAAATTCCCGTCACAATCAGTGGTGCGTCAACGGCAGTGCAAAAAAGTCTGAGCATGCGCACAAATCAGGAGTACACCAGCGCAGCGTGTCCCAACAGCCACGGTTTGGAGAGAAGGCAGGAAGCCCGAGCCCAGTTTTCCCTACATCCTTAAATTTCTCGGCCATTTCAAGGCGAAAGTCGGTCCATTTTGCAGGACAAGTGCGGAATATAGACATTTTGGAGCATGCAAAATTTGAAGTCCGTCGGAAAATTCCTTGACTTCAAAATTTGCCGACATTTGGGCCACACATTGATCAAATTCCCGTCACAATCTGGGGTGCGTCAACGGCCGTCCAAAAAAGTCTGAGCATGCGCACAAGTCAGGAGTACACCGTCGCAGGGTGTCCCAACAGCCACGGTCAGGGGAGAAGGCAGGAAGCCCGAGCCCAGTTTTCCCTACATCCTTAAATTTCTCGGCCATTTCAAGGCGAAAGTCGGTCCATTTTGCAGGACAAGTGCGGAATATAGACATTTTGGAGCATGCAAAATTTGAAGTCCGTCGGAAAATTCCTTGACTTCAAAATTTGCCGACATTTGGGCCACACATTGATCAAATTCCCGTCACAATGTGGGGTGCGTCAACGGCCGTCCAAAAAAGTCTGAGCATGCGCACAAGTCAGGAGTACACCGTCGCAGGGTGTCCCAACAGCCACGGTCAGGGGAGAAGGCAGGAAGCCCGAGCCCAGTTTTCCCTACATCCTTAAATTTCTCGGCCATTTCAAGGCGAAAGTCGGTCCATTTTGCAGGACAAGTGCGGAATATAGACATTTTGGAGCATTCAAAATTTGAAGTCCGTCGGAAAATTCCTTGACTTCCAAATTTGCCGACATTTGGGCCACCCTTGATCAAATTCCCGTCACAATCTGGGGTGCGTCATCGGCCGTCCAAAAAAGTCTGAGCATGCGCACAAGTCAGGAGTACACCAGCGCAGGGTGTCCCAACAGCCACGGTTAGGGGAGAAGCCAGGAAGCCCGAGCCCAGTTTTCCCTACATCCTTAAATTTCTCGTCCATTTCCGGGCGAAAGTCTGTCCATTTTGCAGGACAAGTGCGGAATATAGACATTTTGGAGCACGCAAAATTTGAAGTTCGTCGGAAAATTCCTTGACTTCCAAATTTGCCGACATTTGGGCCACACTTTGATCAAATTCCCGTCACAATCTGTGGTGCGTCAACGGCCGTGCAAAAAAGTCTGATAATGCGCACAAGTCAGGAGTACACCAGCGCAGCGTGTCCCAACAGCCACGGTTAGGGGAGAAGGCAGGAAGCCCGAGCCCAGTTTTCCCTACATCCTTAAATTTCTTGGCCATTTCAAGGCGAAAGTCGGTCCATTTTGCAGGACAAGTGCGGAATATAGACATTTTGGAGCATGCAAAATTTGAAGTCCGTCGGAAAATTCCTTGACTTCAAAATTTGCCGACATTTGGGCCACACATTGATCAAATTCCCGTCACAATCTGGGGTGCGTCAACGGCCGTCCAAAAAAGTCTGAGCATGCGCACAAGTCAGGAGTACACCGTCGCAGGGTGTCCCAACAGCCACGGTCAGGGGAGAAGGCAGGAAGCCCGAGCCCAGTTTTCCCTACATCCTTAAATTTCTCGGCCATTTCAAGGCGAAAGTCGGTCCATTTTGCAGGACAAGTGCGGAATATAGACATTTTGGAGCATGCAAAATTTGAAGTCCGTCGGAAAATTCCTTGACTTCAAAATTTGCCGACATTTGGGCCACACATTGATCAAATTCCCGTCACAATGTGGGGTGCGTCAACGGCCGTCCAAAAAAGTCTGAGCATGCGCACAAGTCAGGAGTACACCGTCGCAGGGTGTCCCAACAGCCACGGTCAGGGGAGAAGGCAGGAAGCCCGAGCCCAGTTTTCCCTACATCCTTAAATTTCTCGGCCATTTCAAGGCGAAAGTCGGTCCATTTTGCAGGACAAGTGCGGAATATAGACATTTTGGAGCATTCAAAATTTGAAGTCCGTCGGAAAATTCCTTGACTTCCAAATTTGCCGACATTTGGGCCACCCTTGATCAAATTCCCGTCACAATCTGGGGTGCGTCATCGGCCGTCCAAAAAAGTCTGAGCATGCGCACAAGTCAGGAGTACACCAGCGCAGGGTGTCCCAACAGCCACGGTTAGGGGAGAAGCCAGGAAGCCCGAGCCCAGTTTTCCCTACATCCTTAAATTTCTCGTCCATTTCCGGGCGAAAGTCTGTCCATTTTGCAGGACAAGTGCGGAATATAGACATTTTGGAGCACGCAAAAATTGAAGTTCGTCGGAAAATTCCTTGACTTCCAAATTTGCCGACATTTGGGCCACACTTTGATCAAATTCCCGTCACAATCTGTGGTGCGTCAACGGCCGTGCAAAAAAGTCTGATAATGCGCACAAGTCAAGAGTACACCAGCGCAGCGTGTCCCAACAGCCACGGTTAGGGGAGAAGGCAGGAAGCCCGAGCCCAGTTTTCCCTACATCCTTAAATTTCTTGGCCATTTCAAGGCGAAAGTCGGTCCATTTTGCAGGACAAGTGCGGAATATAGACATTTTGGAGCACGCAAAATTTGAAGTTCGTCGGAAAATTCCTTGACTTCCAAATTTGCCGACATTTGGGCTACACTTTGATCAAATTCCAGTCACAATCTGGGATGCGTCAACGGCCGTCCAAAAAGGTCTGAGCATGCGCACAAGTCAGGAGTACACCGTCGCAGGGTGTCCCAACAGCCACTGTTAGGGGAGAAGGCAGGAAGCCCGAGCCCAGTTTTCCCTACTTCCTAAAATTTCTTGGCCATTTCAAGGCGAAAGTCGGTCCATTTTGCAGGACAAGAGCGGAATATAGACATTTTGGAGCATGCAAAATTAAATTTCTCGGCCATTTCAAGGCGAAAGTCGGTCCATTTTGCAGGACAAGTGCGGAATATAGACATTTTGGAGCACGCAAAATTTGAAGTTCGTCGGAAAATTCCTTGACTTCCAAATTTGCCGACATTTGGGCCACACTTTGATCAAATTCCCGTCACAATCTGGGGTGCGTCAACGGCCGTCCAAAAAAGTTTTGAGCATGCGCACAAGTCAGGAGTACACCGTCGCAGGGTGTCCCAACAGCCACTGTTAGGGGAGAAGGCAGGAAGCCCGAGCCCAGTTTTCCCTACTTCCTAAAATTTCTTGGCCATTTCAAGGCGAAAGTCGGTCCATTTTGCAGGACAAGAGCGGAATATAGACATTTTGGAGCATGCAAAATTTGAAGTCCGTCGGAAAATTCCTTGACTTCCAAATTTGCCGACATTTGGGCCACACTTGATCAAATTCCCGTCACAATCTGGGGTGCGTCATCGGCCGTCCAAAAAGTCTGAGCATGCGCACAAGTCAGGAGTACACCAGCGCAGGGTGTCCCAACAGCCACGGTTAGGGGAGAAGCCAGGAAGCCCGAGCCCAGTTTTCCCTACATCCTTAAATTTCTCGGCCATTTCCGGTCGAAAGTCTGTCCATTTTGCAGGACAAGTGCGGAATATAGACATTTTGGAGCACGCAAAATTTGAAGTTCGTCGGAAAATTCCTTGACTTCCAAATTTGCCGACATTTGGGCCACACTTTGATCAAATTCCCGTCACAATCTGGGGTGCGTCAACGGCCGTCCAAAAAAATATGAGCATGCGCACAAGTCAGGAGTACACGTCGCAGGGTGTCCCAACAGCCACGGTTAGGGGAGAAGCCAGGAAGCCCGAGCCCAGTTTTCCCTACATCCTTAAATTTCTCGGCCATTTCCGGGCGGAAGTCTGTCCATTTTGCAGGACAAGTGCGGAATATAGACATTTTGGAGCACGCAAAATTTGAAGTTCGTCGGAAAATTCCTTGACTTCCAAATTTGCCGACATTTGGGCCACACTTTGATCAAATTCCCGTCACAATCTGTGGTGCGTCAACGGCAGTGCAAAAAAGTCTGAGCATGCGCACAAATCAGGAGTACACCAGCGCAGCGTGTCCCAACAGCCACGGTTTGGGGAGAAGGCAGGAAGCCCGAGCCCAGTTTTCCCTACATCCTTAAATTTCTCGGCCATTTCAAGGCGAAAGTCGGTCCATTTTGCAGGACAAGTGCGGAATATAGACATTTTGGAGCATGCAAAATTTGAAGTCCGTCGGAAAATTCCTTGACTTCAAAATTTGCCGACATTTGGGCCACACATTGATCAAATTCCCGTCACAATCTGGGGTGCGTCAACGGCCGTCCAAAAAAGTCTGAGCATGCGCACAAGTCAGGAGTACACCGTCGCAGGGTGTCCCAACAGCCACGGTCAGGGGAGAAGGCAGGAAGCCCGAGCCCAGTTTTCCCTACATCCTTAAATTTCTCGGCCATTTCAAGGCGAAAGTCGGTCCATTTTGCAGGACAAGTGCGGAATATAGACATTTTGGAGCATTCAAAATTTGAAGTCCGTCGGAAAATTCCTTGACTTCCAAATTTGCCGACATTTGGGCCACCCTTGATCAAATTCCCGTCACAATCTGGGGTGCGTCATCGGCCGTCCAAAAAAGTCTGAGCATGCGCACAAGTCAGGAGTACACCAGCGCAGGGTGTCCCAACAGCCACGGTTAGGGGAGAAGCCAGGAAGCCCGAGCCCAGTTTTCCCTACATCCTTAAATTTCTCGTCCATTTCCGGGCGAAAGTCTGTCCATTTTGCAGGACAAGTGCGGAATATAGACATTTTGGA
Source organism: Henricia sp. BOLD:AAB3569 (assembly GCA_037783545.1). Taxonomy (NCBI): domain Eukaryota; kingdom Metazoa; phylum Echinodermata; class Asteroidea; order Spinulosida; family Echinasteridae; genus Henricia; species Henricia sp. BOLD:AAB3569. Next base: position 1,398,868 of record JBBELK010000132.1, read on the forward strand.
GCACGCAAAATTTGAAGTTCGTCGGAAAATTCCTTGACTTCCAAATTTGCCGACATTTGGGCCACACTTTGATCAAATTCCCGTCACAATCTGGGGTGCGTCAACGGCCGTCCAAAAAAGTTTTGAGCATGCGCACAAGTCAGGAGTACACCGTCGCAGGGTGTCCCAACAGCCACTGTTAGGGGAGAAGGCAGGAAGCCCGAGCCCAGTTTTCCCTACTTCCTAAAATTTCTTGGCCATTTCAAGGCGAAAGTCGGTCCATTTTGCAGGACAAGAGCGGAATATAGACATTTTGGAGCATGCAAAATTTGAAGTCCGTCGGAAAATTCCTTGACTTCCAAATTTGCCGACATTTGGGCCACACTTGATCAAATTCCCGTCACAATCTGGGGTGCGTCATCGGCCGTCCAAAAAGTCTGAGCATGCGCACAAGTCAGGAGTACACCAGCGCAGGGTGTCCCAACAGCCACGGTTAGGGGAGAAGCCAGGAAGCCCGAGCCCAGTTTTCCCTACATCCTTAAATTTCTCGGCCATTTCCGGTCGAAAGTCTGTCCATTTTGCAGGACAAGTGCGGAATATAGACATTTTGGAGCACGCAAAATTTGAAGTTCGTCGGAAAATTCCTTGACTTCCAAATTTGCCGACATTTGGGCCACACTTTGATCAAATTCCCGTCACAATCTGGGGTGCGTCAACGGCCGTCCAAAAAAATATGAGCATGCGCACAAGTCAGGAGTACACGTCGCAGGGTGTCCCAACAGCCACGGTTAGGGGAGAAGCCAGGAAGCCCGAGCCCAGTTTTCCCTACATCCTTAAATTTCTCGGCCATTTCCGGGCGAAAGTCTGTCCATTTTGCAGGACAAGTGCGGAATATAGACATTTTGGAGCACGCAAAATTTGAAGTTCGTCGGAAAATTCCTTGACTTCCAAATTTGCCGACATTTGGGCCACACTTTGATCAAATTCCCGTCACAATCTGTGGTGCGTCAACGGCAGTGCAAAAAAGTCTGAGCATGCGCACAAATCAGGAGTACACCAGCGCAGCGTGTCCCAACAGCCACGGTTTGGGGAGAAGGCAGGAAGCCCGAGCCCAGTTTTCCCTACATCCTTAAATTTCTCGGCCATTTCAAGGCGAAAGTCGGTCCATTTTGCAGGACAAGTGCGGAATATAGACATTTTGGAGCATGCAAAATTTGAAGTCCGTCGGAAAATTCCTTGACTTCAAAATTTGCCGACATTTGGGCCACACATTGATCAAATTCCCGTCACAATCTGGGGTGCGTCAACGGCCGTCCAAAAAAGTCTGAGCATGCGCACAAGTCAGGAGTACACCGTCGCAGGGTGTCCCAACAGCCACGGTTTGGGGAGAAGGCAGGAAGCCCGAGCCCAGTTTTCCCTACATCCTTAAATTTCTCGGCCATTTCAAGGCGAAAGTCGGTCCATTTTGCAGGACAAGTGCGGAATATAGACATTTTGGAGCATGCAAAATTTGAAGTCCGTCGGAAAATTCCTTGACTTCAAAATTTGCCGACATTTGGGCCACACATTGATCAAATTCCCGTCACAATCTGGGGTGCGTCAACGGCCGTCCAAAAAAGTCTGAGCATGCGCACAAGTCAGGAGTACACCGTCGCAGGGTGTCCCAACAGCCACGGTCAGGGGAGAAGGCAGGAAGCCCGAGCCCAGTTTTCCCTACATCCTTAAATTTCTCGGCCATTTCAAGGCGAAAGTCGGTCCATTTTGCAGGACAAGTGCGGAATATAGACATTTTGGAGCATTCAAAATTTGAAGTCCGTCGGAAAATTCCTTGACTTCCAAATTTGCCGACATTTGGGCCACCCTTGATCAAATTCCCGTCACAATCTGGGGTGCGTCATCGGCCGTCCAAAAAAGTCTGAGCATGCGCACAAGTCAGGAGTACACCAGCGCAGGGTGTCCCAACAGCCACGGTTAGGGGAGAAGCCAGGAAGCCCGAGCCCAGTTTTCCCTACATCCTTAAATTTCTCGTCCATTTCCGGGCGAAAGTCTGTCCATTTTGCAGGACAAGTGCGGAATATAGACATTTTGGAGCACGCAAAATTTGAAGTTCGTCGGAAAATTCCTTGACTTCCAAATTTGCCGACATTTGGGCCACACTTTGATCAAATTCCCGTCACAATCTGGGGTGCGTCAACGGCCGTCCAAAAAAGTTTTGAGCATGCGCACAAGTCAGGAGTACACCGTCGCAGGGTGTCCCAACAGCCACTGTTAGGGGAGAAGGCAGGAAGCCCGAGCCCAGTTTTCCCTACTTCCTAAAATTTCTTGGCCATTTCAAGGCGAAAGTCGGTCCATTTTGCAGGACAAGAGCGGAATATAGACATTTTGGAGCATGCAAAATTTGAAGTCCGTCGGAAAATTCCTTGACTTCCAAATTTGCCGACATTTGGGCCACACTTGATCAAATTCCCGTCACAATCTGGGGTGCGTCATCGGCCGTCCAAAAAGTCTGAGCATGCGCACAAGTCAGGAGTACACCAGCGCAGGGTGTCCCAACAGCCACGGTTAGGGGAGAAGCCAGGAAGCCCGAGCCCAGTTTTCCCTACATCCTTAAATTTCTCGGCCATTTCCGGTCGAAAGTCTGTCCATTTTGCAGGACAAGTGCGGAATATAGACATTTTGGAGCACGCAAAATTTGAAGTTCGTCGGAAAATTCCTTGACTTCCAAATTTGCCGACATTTGGGCCACACTTTGATCAAATTCCCGTCACAATCTGGGGTGCGTCAACGGCCGTCCAAACAAATATGAGCATGCGCACAAGTCAGGAGTACACGTCGCAGGGTGTCCCAACAGCCACGGTTAGGGGAGAAGCCAGGAAGCCCGAGCCCAGTTTTCCCTACATCCTTAAATTTCTCGGCCATTTCCGGGCGAAAGTCTGTCCATTTTGCAGGACAAGTGCGGAATATAGACATTTTGGAGCACGCAAAATTTGAAGTTCGTCGGAAAATTCCTTGACTTCCAAATTTGCCGACATTTGGGCCACACTTTGATCAAATTCCCGTCACAATCTGTGGTGCGTCAACGGCAGTGCAAAAAAGTCTGAGCATGCGCACAAATCAGGAGTACACCAGCGCAGCGTGTCCCAACAGCCACGGTTTGGGGAGAAGGCAGGAAGCCCGAGCCCAGTTTTCCCTACATCCTTAAATTTCTCGGCCATTTCAAGGCGAAAGTCGGTCCATTTTGCAGGACAAGTGCGGAATATAGACATTTTGGAGCATGCAAAATTTGAAGTCCGTCGGAAAATTCCTTGACTTCAAAATTTGCCGACATTTGGGCCACACATTGATCAAATTCCCGTCACAATCTGGGGTGCGTCAACGGCCGTCCAAAAAAGTCTGAGCATGCGCACAAGTCAGGAGTACACCGTCGCAGGGTGTCCCAACAGCCACGGTCAGGGGAGAAGGCAGGAAGCCCGAGCCCAGTTTTCCCTACATCCTTAAATTTCTCGGCCATTTCAAGGCGAAAGTCGGTCCATTTTGCAGGACAAGTGCGGAATATAGACATTTTGGAGCATTCAAAATTTGAAGTCCGTCGGAAAATTCCTTGACTTCCAAATTTGCCGACATTTGGGCCACCCTTGATCAAATTCCCGTCACAATCTGGGGTGCGTCATCGGCCGTCCAAAAAAGTCTGAGCATGCGCACAAGTCAGGAGTACACCAGCGCAGGGTGTCCCAACAGCCACGGTTAGGGGAGAAGCCAGGAAGCCCGAGCCCAGTTTTCCCTACATCCTTAAATTTCTCGTCCATTTCCGGGCGAAAGTCTGTCCATTTTGCAGGACAAGTGCGGAATATAGACATTTTGGAGCACGCAAAATTTGAAGTTCGTCGGAAAATTCCTTGACTTCCAAATTTGCCGACATTTGGGCCACACTTTGATCAAATTCCCGTCACAATCTGTGGTGCGTCAACGGCCGTCCAAAAAAGTCTGAGCATGCGCACAAGTCAGGAGTACACCGTCGCAGGGTGTCCCAACAGCCACGGTCAGGGGAGAAGGCAGGAAGCCCGAGCCCAGTTTTCCCTACATCCTTAAATTTCTCGGCCATTTCAAGGCGAAAGTCGGTCCATTTTGCAGGACAAGTGCGGAATATAGACATTTTGGAGCATTCAAAATTTGAAGTCCGTCGGAAAATTCCTTGACTTCCAAATTTGCCGACATTTGGGCCACACTTTGATCAAATTCCCGTCACAATCTGGGGTGCGTCAACGGCCGTCCAAAAAAGTCTGAGCATGCGCACAAGTCAGGAGTACACCGTCGCAGCGTGTCCCAACAGCCACGGTCAGGGGAGAAGGCACGAAGCCCGAGCCCAGTTTTCCCTACATCCTTAAATTTCTCGTCCATTTCCGGGCGAAAGTCTGTCCATTTTGCAGGACAAGTGCGGAATATAGACATTTTGGAGCACGCAAAATTTGAAGTCCGTCGGAAAATTCCTTGACTTCAAAATTTGCCGACATTTGGGCCAAACTTTGATCAAATTCCCGTCACAATCTGTGGTGCGTCAACGGCCGTGCAAAAAAGTCTGAGCATGCGCACAAGTCAGGAGTACACCAGCGCAGCGTGTCCCAACAGCCACGGTTAGGGGAGAAAGCAGGAAGCCCGAGCCCAGTTTTCCCTACATCCTTAAATTTCTTGGCCATTTCAAGGCGAAAGTCGGTCCATTTTGCAGGACAAGTGCGGAATATAGACATTTTGGAGCATGCAAAATTTGAAGTCCGTCGGAAAATTCCTTGACTTCAAAATTTGCCGACATTTGGGCCACACATTGATCAAATTCCCGTCACAATCTGGGGTGCCTCAACGGCCGTCCAAAAAAGTCTGAGCATGCGCACAAGTCAGGAGTACACCGTCGCAGGGTGTCCCAACAGCCACGGTCAGGGGAGAAGGCACGAAGCCCGAGCCCAGTTTTCCCTACATCCTTAAATTTCTCGGCCATTTCAAGGCGAAAGTCGGTCCATTTTGCAGGACAAGTGCGGAATATAGACATTTTGGAGCATTCAAAATTTGAAGTCCGTCGGAAAATTCCTTGACTTCTAAATTTGCCGACATTTGGGCCACACTTGATCAAATTCCCGTCACAATCTGGGGTGCGTCATCGGCCGTCCAAAAAAGTCTGAGCATGCGCACAAGTCAGGAGTACACCAGCGCAGGGTGTCCCAACAGCCACGGTTTGGGGAGAAGGCAGGAAGCCCGAGCCCAGTTTTCCCTACATCCTTAAATTTCTCGGCCATTTCAAGGCGAAAGTCGGTCCATTTTATTATTATTATTATTATTATTATTTATTTCTGGTATTCATACCAAGGATTCCTCAATAGTGCTCATTGCACTGTCACTCGCAAGCGTGAGGAAACCCATGAAGAATTATAATTATAATTAGAAATGGCCAGAGACACCGGGGATGATCCCCCTTGCTCTTTACGAAAGAATGCTCTGGGATCTTTAGAGTGCGTTTCCATTACCTAACACACTGGACCAACGGCTTTACATCCCTTCCGAAGGATGGAGCAAGTGTGGTCGAGTGCCTTGCCCAAGGGCACAGGTACCATAGCCGTGGGGAGGTTCGAACCTGCAACCCCAAGATTTCACCTGATTGCGAGTCAATGCCCTAAACCGCTCGGCCATGGTACAGGACAAGTGCGGAATATAGACATTTTGGAGCATGCAAAATTTGAAGTCCGTCGGAAAATTCCTTGACTTCAAAATTTGCCGACATTTGGGCCACACATTGATCAAATTCCCGTCACAATGTGGGGTGCGTCAACGGCCGTCCAAAAAAGTCTGAGCATGCGCACAAGTCAGGAGTACACCGTCGCAGGGTGTCTTAACAGCCACGGTCAGGGGAGAAGGCAGGAAGCCCGAGCCCAGTTTTCCCTACATCCTTAAATTTCTCGGCCATTTCAAGGCGAAAGTCGGTCCATTTTGCAGGACAAGTGCGGAATATAGACATTTTGGAGCATTCAAAATTTGAAGTCCGTCGGAAAATTCCTTGACTTCCAAATTTGCCGACATTTGGGCCACACTTTGATCAAATTCCCGTCACAATCTGGGGTGCGTCAACGGCCGTCCAAAAAAGTCTGAGCATGCGCACAAGTCAGGAGTACACCGTCGCAGCGTGTCCCAACAGCCACGGTCAGGGGAGAAGGCACGAAGCCCGAGCCCAGTTTTCCCTACATCCTTAAATTTCTCGTCCATTTCCGGGCGGAAGTCTGTCCATTTTGCAGGACAAGTGCGGAATATAGACATTTTGGAGCACGCAAAATTTGAAGTCCGTCGGAAAATTCCTTGACTTCAAAATTTGCCGACATTTGGGCCACACTTTGATCAAATTCCCGACACAATCTGTGGTGCGTCAACGGCCGTGCAAAAAAGTCTGAGCATGCGCACAAGTCAGGAGTACACCAGCGCAGCGTGTCCCAACAGCCACGGTTAGGGGAGAAGGCAGGAAGCCCGAGCCCAGTTTTCCCTACATCCTTAAATTTCTTGGCCATTTCAAGGCGAAAGTCGGTCCATTTTGCAGGACAAGAGCGGAATATAGACATTTTGGAGCATGCAAAATTTGAAGTCCGTCGGAAAATTCCTTGACTTCCAAATTTGCCGACATTTGGGCCACACTTGATCAAATTCCCGTCACAATCTGGGGTGCGTCATCGGCCGTCCAAAAAGTCTGAGCATGCGCACAAGTCAGGAGTACACCAGCGCAGGGTGTCCCAACAGCCACGGTTAGGGGAGAAGCCAGGAAGCCCGAGCCCAGTTTTCCCTACATCCTTAAATTTCTCGGCCATTTCCGGTCGAAAGTCTGTCCATTTTGCAGGACAAGTGCGGAATATAGACATTTTGGAGCACGCAAAATTTGAAGTTCGTCGGAAAATTCCTTGACAAAATTCCAAATTTGCCGACATTTGGGCCACACTTTGATCAAATTCCCGTCACAATCTGGGGTGCGTCAACGGCCGTCCAAAAAAATATGAGCATGCGCACAAGTCAGGAGTACACGTCGCAGGGTGTCCCAACAGCCACGGTTAGGGGAGAAGCCAGGAAGCCCGAGCCCAGTTTTCCCTACATCCTTAAATTTCTCGGCCATTTCCGGGCGAAAGTCTGTCCATTTTGCAGGACAAGTGCGGAATATAGACATTTTGGAGCACGCAAAATTTGAAGTTCGTCGGAAAATTCCTTGACTTCCAAATTTGACGACATTTGGGCCACACTTTGATCAAATTCCCGTCACAATCTGTGGTGCGTCAACGGCAGTGCAAAAAAGTCTGAGCATGCGCACGAATCAGGAGTACACCAGCGCAGCTTTCTTTCTCCATTCTTCCGAAAGAAAACGTTTTCTTTTCTAGATTTCCCTCATGTGTTAAAAACAGTAATAATGAAAGATACAAAGCCAAATTTTTGGAGCACATTTGGGAAGGTGGAGCATGCTCACCCCGCTTTATTCAACAACATATATCAAATTCACGTAAACACATCACGTTCTTAATAATGGTACGGTCACATTCAGAACGATGTTATAAACTCATATTCCCAAAGCTGACGAGGGAAGCAAACTGGTTTCGTTATTGACCTTGGAAATTACAATGCCTGCACTTTGTCGAAACTGATATGTTTTTGATTTAGTTAGGTGAATGAACAAACGTCAGATCTCATGGTACAATTATTGCGTCGGATGTTGCCGATGTCGCTGAAGCGAAGAAAACCACGCATAACTAATAAAACAAATGAATAGCACACGCGGATCGGCCGTGGTAAAAGCATGGTAAAAGTATGCCCGTAAGTGTCAAAAAGCTTGGCCATCACTTAACAGTATAACCTTGCAAAAGTTATTAAGATTATTTTATCTAAGTTCCCATAACAACTTGTATTGTATTTACAGTCTTTTCTAGTTACTCCTCATTTAACTTATTTTGTTTACTTGTAAATATGTTTTTATTCTTTTTCTTTTTCCTTATTAATTAACGTACTTATTGTCATGTAATTTATACTGGCTCTCATACCTCTCTCTGGGGTCGCGGAGAAAATAAACCATTCAACCATTCATACTTGCGGAAATACTGGTTCTTTCCGGTTCGGTGGCGAAGCCGTAAGTCTCTTGTAGCTTTGGATGGCGGTCTAGACGATTGGGCCGTATTTGCGAGCTATTTCCTTCCATACCGTTGAAAAAACAAAAACAAAAACAAAAACAAAATACAACCAGAAAGACTGGCAAATAGCAAAAATTGCTACGAGAACCAAAAAGGTCATTGAAACAAATGCCAAAACGGCTAATCTATAAAATTCTGCAAGCGATCTGAACGTCATAAGTCTGCACAAATTTGTACCAAACGCAGAAATTGCGACGTCAACTCGGCGCCCAACACCAGTCTGGTTACAAGAACCAGCACTCAGTGGCCACGAAAAACCCCCGAACTTGTGGAGGAAACGTGAGCGTGACCCGGATGTTGGACGAAGGTCACGCCCCCTTGCTCCGAGTGACGATAACCACAGTTTCAGAGGGAGGGAGGGAGGGTAAGGCGAGGTATAGCTGCTCAACCGAGAATTAATTGAAAGAAGCGAAAAGCCCAATATATAGGCATGAACACAAAAACGTGTTACGTAAGTGCGCGCTTTAAATAGCGCGCTACACCTGTCGTACAATACCGAAAAGAAAACTCACTTTCTTTCTCCATTCTTCCGAAAGAAAACGTTTTCTTTTCTATATTTCCCTCATGTGTTAAAAACAGTAATAATGAAAGATACAAAGCCAAATTTTTGGAGCACATTTGGGAAGGTGGAGCATGCTCACCCCGCAGAGAACGCAAACAGAAGGGCAAAGGGTTAGAGAAACTTGGTTATAAGATGATATGCCGTAACAACTGTCGTCACAAAACGGACGACGAGGAATAAACTCCTCAAGGTCAAGCGCTAAACGCGCATTGCCGACAAATGCCAGCGTCCAAAAGGCAAAAGCCTGCGTTTGTTAACTGGGATTTTCTGCCAACGCGGTGCCAAACAGGCACAGATTGCACGTGTTGTAAACCGGATTGGTTATTTTCCATGAAAACAGGCGAGGGTTCCATAAAAAATGGATTTTGTACCCCGAATGAATAACCTCTTATAAGAAGAGGCTGCATTGCGGTACGTTTTGCCAAAAAAGCCAGGCATGGTTTAAGCCTACCTTTCACGCATGTAGGTAGTCGGTCGATCGTATCGGGCTGCGAGGCCTCCCAATTCTTAAACGGTGGATGACCGAGGACTTAAATTACTTATGACAAAACTTAATCTGTAGCAGATTATCTTGAGATCTTTAGTTTTACAGACTAATTTTTAAATGACAAGGAGGAAATGGAAGATTACGATTAATGAGGATTTTAAGAATACAATTGAGCTTAGCGTTACTCTAAATTAAGCAAGTTTAAGTAGTTTAAAATTTCAGATGAAAAAAAAAAAAAAAATAATAATAATAATAATCCATAGGGCTTACTATCCATTCATTACAAGATCCGAACTTTATGGACCGAGAAGGGAAGAATAAGATGGGAAGAACAAGGCAATGGGCAAAAGTGAACAAAGGAAGCGACTTAAAATACCTTTGACGAAGGATCAGTTATCTCGAAAACAAGGAGGGAATGGACAAAATGTATGTGAACATCAGAATCATTAAAAACGAGAAGTATAGGCATAAATGCATTCACTAGTCGAAAATGAAATATCAATTTTGAGTGAATGAGCAAAAGTAGTATGTGGATAAAAAGGAACGGGGCAAAACAACTGTTTAATAAAGCACAGCATTGCTTTAGAGGTCAGAGTGGATAATCACTGATGCAGTATACGTAAAGTTGGTGCGTATAAAGTAAATAATTATAGGCCCAAAATTGAATATCTCAGCGGATATACATCGCCCTCTACAGGCAATTAACCTTCCTAAACTCCGTGAACCAAACAATAGGCTCGAGATGGTCTTAAAATCCCAAGTACGTTAGTGTTAAAAGCCGTGGTTCAAAATGAACGAACTTTAAGGAAGGACTATTCATAATAGCGCATCATGAATACACAGAGTTGTAGTTTAAACGTTGTACAACAAACTGAATACAAATCATAAGAAAGCGTTTATTGGAAAATGAAATCCAGGGAGAATTGGAATATTAGTTCTAGATGACCCTCTAAAGTGCGAAACAGTACTGTTTGTATATAATCATATAAGCCCGTATAATGGACCGAAAAATATTCGCGGGGATAAAAAAAAAAAAAAAAAATAAATAAATAATATAAATCACGTTTAAATGGATAAGATACTGAAAAGTATGGAAATAAATACAACGTAGAAAATAAATAATTTTGCTGAAGTGGGACTTACGTACTTGAATAGTGCACGTAGTGTTAAATACCGGAAGAATTTACATCAGTCGTGCATACTTCGACCGAATTGCAATAAGTAATTCAAACCAGATGCAGATCAACACAAAGCAATAAGGACCTAATGATTTTAAATATCTTATTGGAACACCCTTAAATTTGTGTGACAAAAAGCCGAGTTGTCTTTTACGTATAGGTCTGTCCGAGCATGGTGCGTCGGTGTTCACCTCGTGAAGAACAGACAGACGTTTAAAGCGACGAACCTGGGGGAAAATCACAAACAAAAAACGACAAAAGACAAGCAAAGCTCTCATATGGTGGGATTGCTAGTCCATAGGCATTATACTGAGCATTATACGTACAGTATTAAACCAGAAATGATAACTTAAGAAACATCTTCGATTATATTATCTATACAGTAAAAAAAATATTAAAAAAATAAAAATATGAAATCTCTCATAAGGTATAGTGAAACAGTGTTGGAAGGCCTATAGTGATTGTCAAGATATGCAACAAGCATGGGTCCAGCAAACACTGGTCCGCATTGCTCATCTCTGGGAATGAGGAGATGTGAATGAAGAAGCTGACCTTAACTGTACCTTTATACTTTGTACCTATAGAATGCCAATAATGACCAGTCATGCATAGCACATTGTGAACACATAGGCTACCGATACACAATACAAAGGACCGTAAAGCCGTTATACGATCATTCAACCGAATAAAACTACATTTTCATTTTCCTTCGCTCCGCTCATACGAATGAAAAACAGTTTGATTCTAATGAAGGAGTCGAATAACAAGAACATAGGATTTAAATGTTTTATTGATACAGCATGGGATAGTGGCCAGAAACTCTAAGTATATAGGGCTTGGGAAAATATTTGTACCTTGAGGAAGAGAGGGAGCGGAGACTCTGAAAGGACAGAGCAGTAAAGAACTCACTCCCGGCTAGTTGCCCAAAGTCGATGTTTCCCACCTCCGTTAGTGGTCACTCACGGCATTCATCCATGCCAACGAACTACATGTAGGCTTTTGTTGCTTTGCCGAGTGCGGGTGCGAGTCCTGAGATTCTGTCGTAGTACTGAAGTGCCGGTTTTATAATGAAAAAGTACATATTCGTGGCCGGCAAAGTGCTCGCAAGGACGGGCAGTTGGTGCGCACGTGGCCGACGATCCCGCATTAGTGAAAGCAGAAAAATCGCCAGCGAGTGTCGTTGTTTCTTGCACGCGGACTCGACCTTACTGTCAATCGAGTTGGACAGGAACTGTAAAGCCCGTAGAATATCGTTGTTAGAAGCGTCAACGTCGAAGGAATTCATTGTTAAGAACAGGTTGTAATGTACAACCGGCGAGGTATAGTAACCTATTTGCACAACGCCTTTGTTTCCGTCCGACTCCGGCATCTATAGGGTTTAGATATGGGTTAGATGGATTGAGCATAGAAACCGAAGCCATAGGAAAGCTCAGCAATGAGGAAGGAGGTCGGGTGGGCGGGGGGAAAAAAGGTATATATAATAATACTCACCAGAAGCTGGCCGCCGAGGCCAAACTATTATCTTACCACCGTTGAGACATACAACCGTACACCGTCCTCTGCCGACTCGTTCCTTCTCGTCCAAATACTCCCCACCTGCCACCTTGGTATACTCGAGACTGCGTAGATTCCTACGCAGCCCTCAACGTCGGCGGTTGTGCAAATAGTAACCTATTTGCACAACGCCTTTGTTTCCGTCCGACTCCGGCATCTATAGGGTTTAGATATGGGTTAGATGGATTTCGCCAAAACCTGCCCTCTTAGGCCGCCGAGAACCCCCAAACCTGCCCAAATACACCCCAATCCTTACCCAAACCTCAAACGAAAGCGGGAGACTGTATCAGATAGAAAGGAAAGAAAAACTGGACTAGTTGTCTTGCTGCCTTTCTTTCATTTTATTTTCTTCTCTTTTCTTTTCTCAAGCTGTCGCTGCCTATAAAATTGATTAAAAAACAAAATGGGTAGTTTTGTTAGTAGGTGATGGCATTTTTAGACATATCAGCTGCATGTAGATGGCGGGAAAGCTACGCGGGCCCCGAGGCCCGAGTTCAGACGCCTATAGAATTGTCCGACGATATCTGCCATTGGACTTTGTTCAGCTGTGGAGACGGCGTCGCGTAATACCTGGACCGTGCTCTGACGCCTCATAACTCTCTCAACCTGGGTATAGTGCTTGTACGTCTTCCGCGACGCCCATTGGCGGTGGTCCATCACCTGCTCGTCCGATGCATCCAGGAGCCGCAGTGTGGTTGCTACCCATGGCACGGCTGTTGTGCGCTCTCAAAAGCTGGTTTTCAGGGTTGTCTGTTGCGGCAAAATACATCTTCAGCCGTGAATTCGGTCCGTTAACAGGCGAAGGGTTTGTTTACGAGGACTCTGCGATTGGCCGCCAAGGGGCGAAAGATCAACCAGACTTTGAACTGCGCCGACTGGATCCATCTTTCCTTGGTCCTGCAACTTTGGAATCATTATCAATGATGAGTCACCCTCACTTACCGTCTTGCCAATAGTGTGGCTGAATAAAAAATCGCCTCCTTCGATCCTTGTTATTTTTCAGGTTCCGATTCCTCCTAGGTCACCAGCTCTGTCTCCGGCCCATTATAGGCAGAGGAAAAGGGCCAAGTCTCGTTGTACCACGTAGCGCTAGGGGAAAAGACCTTCGCCTTTGCCAAGTCTCCAGGATCGGTCAGTGATCTCTTTCACCGACCATCGTAACTTATCAGAAAACAATGGAATTGCCTGCTTTGAAGTAATGTGAGACTCAGCCTGCTCCAGCTGCATTGCGTTCATGTATCTACGAACTTGGTGAGAGATGCAAGGGTTTGCGAACTTTTATCCCACTCGCCAGACTTCGGTCTTACCGAATGAGTTAAAGTATGCCCTTATCTGCCCAACATAAGAGTCCACGGTGCATGCCGCTAATATAAGCGGGCACCCACAAGAGCGGCAGCCGATTTCACGAAAGAGTGCGCAGCTTGCGCAACTTTTGCAAAATGGCGCAAGCCCTATAGCTTGCGTGTAATTTTCACAGGAATGTTGCGCAGCCTACGCAATAAAATGTTGCGCAAGCGGACTTACGCAGTGCGTAAGGATTCGTGAAATCGGCTGCAGATCCCGTGCTTACCCAAATTTTTTCACCCTAAGCCGTGAATCTGCGTGCGACCTTCTGAGTCACGATTGATCAAAAAGCATAGGATGTCAAGTGATGTCACTGACTCCAGATCCTCCCCTTCAGTACAGCATCATTTGCTTTGATGCTCCCGCATAAATCGGTCTAATGCTGCAAATAAGTCTGCTCTTTTGCACTCCATATCCCTGCGTATCCAACTCGTTTCCTAGTTTTGTCAGCCTGGTTGCCGCACTGATCATCTTCAAAAAGATACCAAAACGCTCTCGTGAAGAAGGGGAGGGCATGATTGAAGAAGAAATTTAGCATTGTATCGCAATTCCCGAGGGCAAGCCCGAAACGGATCTGAAAACGGCCGCAGCCTGCGCTGGAGCTTAGATATCCCATCATCGATAGGTGCACAATGTCCGCAAGATCCTGCTCCACGATGTAATCGTTCGAGAAAAACTGCCAGCTAGCATTCATGACAGACCTCTTTCAATAATGAGTTGACTACGGCGACTGAGCGATTGATGTCCACCATCTTGGTTTGGCACCTTGAGGAAAGAACAAATATGCATATTGGGAATTTTCTCCCTGATCAGTTGGGCAACAGCGCGAAAAACCCCTACCACGTCAAGTACGCCCTGCGAAGGGTCGGTCAATCGGCTGAAATCATTTATGCCTCCGCGCAGAACAGCCACCTCCGGCTGAAAAGCCCTGCAAGATACCACCAGATGTCTACATAACGGGGCCATTGTTGTGCCTCCGTTGGCTAACATTTGCACGCTCAATGCCTTGGGCCAGCCGAATCCTTTGAACCCTCTGAACATTGAGTCGGACACAAGGAGAACATGGTGACGCTTAGCGTAAGCGATATCCATTCGGGGGGTGACAATACGTGGGAAGTAGCACTGGAAGGCCCAGAGCTCAAACCCCAGCCCTTGAAAAATTCGGGACATATCCCGTAGAAGACGGGTATTCTAAAAAACCCTGCTTGACCTGCCTCTGACAGGCGAAAGGAAGGACTTGAGTGGAGACCCGTTCCTGCGCGCCGGGACATTTGACGAAAGTGCCATCAAATCAAAGGTGAAAACCTGTGGGACTACCAGATGGGACCTAGGTCAACTTGAGCGAAAAATTTGCCTCCAAGGAGAGGGCAAAACAAAAATTTAAACTTCAACATTTTTGAAAGCGGTTTAGACCTAGCTCGGAGGCCAGTCCAAGCATCCACCACATTTCTGGAATCTCCAACCACATCCACCATCAAGTTCCATAGCGAATCAAAGACTGAGAGCCACACAAAATATAGATCAAGGGCCTCCTTGCGACACATACCCGTGTGTCCCAAAATGTCTGCAGACCAGTAATCTCAGAAACTTACACTACCGTCTGGTAAGACTAGGGTACCGCCCTATTTATAGCCAGATGCGTCTGCCGACAGTGCAATGCGATAGCAAGGTGGCGGCCTTGACTTCAAGGGATCAGCTGCGAGAAGCTATCGACAAACCTCCAAAATAGAATCTCCTCCCGCACTTGTGGTGACAGAGGCGTAGGCACGAGATCATATCAAGTGTAGATATGAAGGAGGAGCATTCCCTCAGAAACAAACAAACACCAGAGCAAAACTTTGGCCTTTGCCCACAAAACGTTGCATCTGTTTTTAGAGCATTTTATCCTCCCGCAAAATTGTCTCTCGTACCTCAGCGAATGATACCTTTTTATGCTCAGGAATCGGAAATGATAGGGTTTGGAGCAGATGCCGAACCCGAGATGCACCATGCTGTTCGATGGCTGACGATGACTTTTCTTTAAGTTGCTGAACAAGCCGAGCTTTAACTGTATGTAGCGTACGACGTAAACGGCCCTTAGAGCTGTGATGTAGGAACCGTCCCCATGCATGTCCTGTTCACACCGCAATAAAACAAACACGAGTGAAGTGTTTTAAACCTTCGTATACTTTGGCCCTCCATCGCTGGGATGGCACTTGCCAATGAAACGGTCGTCTATCCATATTTCTGTATGTATACCTCTGTTCTTAAGCCATGCAGGAAGACAAAAGCCAATGGATAAGTAAACTTATGCACTGTTTTTTTTATTTTTTAAACCAAACCCACTCGAAGCCGGAAAAGGTTCTGGACTCCTTGGTCAAGAAGATTTGCTTGTATCCCTGGCTGTTGTCGGTACTTGAGAAAATATCGCCTTTGGTTATGGGTCTGACAACATTGCCTAAAGGTACCACACTGAAGGGTGTGTCCTTGCGCCAAAGATTAGGTCCCTTCATTGATATAGAAGCAGACTGTCAAGGCAGTCACACATTTCGGCGGCTGTACTTCCTTGACCCTACCCACAACGTATATAGAGCCCTCTATCCACCGCCTGGTGATTGTGTCTATGAAAAGGGCGACACAATCTTGACAAACGAGCGCATTTAAAATACCTTTCGGTGGGCAATTATAAACAGCAATTCCTGCCCCTGTATCTGCCATGAAACGACTGGAAAAAAATTTTACAGACTAATTCCATGATGAAGCCAACCATGAACTTCGTCCCTATTGGGTGACTCTGCTAAGATATCGTCCCAAAGCACCAGGATCATTGCTTAATGTGCCGGCTACAAAATAGTTGGATCTCTGAATCCGAGCGCCTATAAATCTACCTGTAGTCTACCAGAGAGAACTTCAGGCGGGGTGGGTGTAAAGGGGACTGGCAAGCCACTTGGTTTGCCATTGAAAATTACCCACTGGGAGGTGCCTCGTTTCCGCTTCGCTGCGTGCGTAGCGATGGGATCAAAGATTGATCAAAATCTCTCTCACACAGATGACTCTCCAGCATTTTCAAATACCACTGGTACTCAATGGTACTGGTTGGTTTTTTTTTTTTTTTTTTTTTTTTTTTTTTTTAAATTTTTATTTTTAGCAAAACTTTGCGAACGGGGTACTTGAACTTCGGGATTCACAAAATGGCACAAAGAGGTGCCCCTGGACCACATTAAAATCAGCGTGCTAGCGAAGGCCCATCAACATGGCATACAGAGGCCCGCCCTCTGCCAGGTACAGAGTACATATATGCGAAATAGAAGTACACTGTACCCCAAACATGGCATTCAGAGGCCCGTCCTCTGCCAAATACAGAGTATGCGAAATAGAAGCACATTGTACCACAAACATGGCATTCAGAGGCCCGTCCTCTGCCAAGTATAGCGCGCATATGTGCAAAATAGAAGTACATTGTACCACAAACACGGCATTCAGAGGCCCGTCCTCTGCCAAGTACATTTGTACTTTAAACATAGCATTCAGAGGCCCGTCCTCTGCCAAGTACATTGCACCATAAACATAGCACTCAGAGGCCCGTCCTCTGCCAAGTACATTTGTACCATAAACATAGCATTCAGAGGCCCGTCCTCTGTCAAGTACATTGCACCATAAACATAGCATTCAGAGGCCCGTCCTCTGCCAAGTACATTTGTACCACAAACATAGCATTCAGAGGCCCGTCCTCTGCCAAGTACATTGCACCATAAACATAGCGTTCAGAGGCCCGTCCTCTGGCAAGTACATTTGTACCTTAAACATAGCATTCAGAGGCCCGTCCTCTGCCAAGTACATTGCACTATAAACATAGCACTCAGAGGCCCGTCCTCTGCCAAGTACATTTGTACCACAAACATAGCATTCAGAGGCCCGTCCTCTGCCAAGTACATTGCACCATAAACATAGCGTTCAGAGGCCCGTCCTCTGGCAAGTACATTTGTACCTTAAACATAGCATTCAGAGGCCCGTCCTCTGCCAAGTACATTGCACTATAAACATAGCACTCAGAGGCCCGTCCTCTGCCAAGTACATTTGTACCACAAACATAGCATTCAGAGGCCCGTCCTCTGCCAAGTACATTGCACCATAAACATAGCGTTTAGAGGCCCGTCCTCTGGCAAGTACATTTGTACCATAAACATAGCATTCAGAGGCCCGTCCTCTGGCAAGTACATTGCACCATAAACATAGCATTCAGAGGCCCGTCCTCTGCCAAGTACATTTGCACCATGAACTTGCGCGCATCTGCTCGCTGAGCTCCGTGACCCTACGCTCAGCGCAGGAAAATGACACGGAAAACAGCTCCTCACTGCGAACTTTTGTGAGTACATAAAAAAAGTACGTCTATGTTTCTCCCCAACTCGCTATGCATTTCAAAGTACAGAGTATTACCTTTAGTTTGGTTATTATTTCATAAAATATATGATGCACGGGGAAAAGGGGCTTTTTTCACTCAAAGAACGGGTGTTGAACCTCAAAATCGGCAAAGTCAATGGAGGTCAACACGATTACTGATCATTTTTCAGTAGGTTGTCTCACTGGATTTAACAGCACAGTCGTTCTCTGTGACACACAGATTCAACTCGCACTTATGAATAAACTACATAAAATTCCCGTCCCACTCATATATGAAAACATTTTGATTGGACAAGGGGAAAAGGGGCTTTTTTGCTTCAAATCATAGAATGTCTCTCATCTAAGACCGTGACCCGATTGTAATACGCAAAATATGGTTACATTGCACATGTACCATAAGCCTGGCATTCAGAGGCACGCCCTCAGCCTGGTACCGAGTACACATGCAAATCAAGGGTACATTCATACAGAGGCCCGCCCTCTGTGTATCGCACCTGCAAATTTTTTTTTTGTATTTTTTTTTTTAGGGTAAAATAGGTAACTTTCCCGAATAGAAAAAGTTATCAGCCCCCACTTGGCACCAAGAACGTAAAAAATCCGTCAAGGACCAACGCCAGTCGATCAAAAACAAGAAACGACCAAATGGCTGGCAGGTCACCCAATCGACAGGGCCATGACGCAAATGCACATGTGCGCGCACATGTGCACATTACACACACACCATGTACATACGAGGGCACGCGCACATGCACAACATGAAAAGCACGTTTCAAGAAAAAGGCCTGCATCTCCAACTCCCGACGTCGGAAACTTAAGTTTTTGATATTTTTCGTTACAGAGACACGTAAGCTTTATAAATTCGTTCGCTTGTGTAAATTAATTTTTATTTTTAATCCTTTCACCGAAACACGGGCAATGCAACTTTAAGCTTGGTGTCCCGAGGCCCGTCCTCTAGCACACACGCCATTTATGGGTATATTACACTTGACATACAGGGACACGTCTGTGCCTAGTACACGCCCTTATGTACCAATACCAAATAAGAGCGCATATTAATAGGGATACGCTAATTCAGAGGTCGGCTGTCTAGTAAAGGGTACCCATGCCAAAATTAGCGTCACATCAGAACTTGGCATCTCAACTTGGCATTTAGAGGCCCTCCTCTGCCTAGTACACATGCAAGCTATGAGCATATTAAACTTGGCATTTAGAGGCCCTCCTCTGCCTAGTACACATGCAAGCTATGAGCATATTAAACTTGGCATTGGGAGGCCCGCCCTCTATCTAGTATATAGAGTACGTGGGCAATATTTACTCGGTCCGTCCTCTGTCTAGTACCGAGTACATGTGGAATATGTATTACCACTTAGTATTCAGAGGCCCGATCTCGGCAAGTACACATGTAATCTATGGGTACTTTGAACTTGCCCTTTAGAGGCCCGTCCTCGGCCTATACAGATTCTGACTGGGGTTATGACGAAACTTTAAGTATTGTCAAGCCAAACCCCCAGTGCATCTATGCTTGCTGCCTAATGGCGACACATATATCTATCATTCAGTATAATTGACGTGCTCACGAACAACAGCATGGCATTCAGAGGCCCATGCTCTGCCTCCTCGAAGGAACTGGAAATTAAGACATGGGCTATTTCACAATAAGTGTACACTTTCAGTCTCACTGGCAAATCGGGTTAAAGATCTAAAAACTTCAGGATGTATACTAATAATTCAAAAAATATCAGAGCGTGGCATTATGATTAACGTGTTTATTTTTTCCACTGAAATAATAATTTGTAATTGGTTGTCTGGAGAGGACATTTTGTTAAACACAGAATATCACAATATAATGGCCAGACTAAATGTTGAAATGGTAATGCCATGCACTGTCCTGTTAGAAGGAATGGTACTGTTAATTTTACAAACCTAACAACGAAATATTTCAATCATGGTTGACATGTTATATTACAATTGAATGCTGTCCTGGAGAGGACAAATGTTTAACGGATTTTCCACAACCCTGAATATGATCTTGATAAAATTTACTCAAATCTCTTCCACGATCAAATTGTCATATTTACTCCATCAAATGTGTCATGTGATGATACAAACATCTTTGCGAGTACATATCTCCAAACTATTCCATTGTGTGGAATACCTTGACCTGGAGAGGACATTACCATATTTTGTTTGTTTGTTTGTTTGTTTTTTTTTTTTTGTTGACCGAATTACACTAACCCAAGTTTCACAATATTGTTGAACACTATATATCCATGATTGATCACCAAATGATCACCACAATAATGCATCATCAACAAATGATTGCACTTAAACTAATGCAAAACTTGAAATGAGACTCCAAAATGGTGTTAAAAGTGCATGTAAATAGAGAAATTAAAAACGAATAACTCGTAGAATTATGTAAAAATAGTTCTGTAGCTTGTCCTTCATATTACCCGTCATATAAAATCACTCATAACATGTATATGCACTGATAAAGTTATCCAGGATGGGTTAAACTGTAATCTACTCAAATGACCACCCACTGTGAAATAGCCCACATGTACTCAGGGACCAGTCCTGGTCCATAGAAATACGATCTAGGCCTTGATACTCGGAAGCCCAACCCGTGCTTCGTAAATTGCCTAACAAAAGATGCGCTTAAACTGCGCGTTTGGGGGCCCGTCCTCCACTTCATACATTTAGTAAGCAAGAGTCCATTCACTTGCCACTTAGGGCCTGTTCCATTACCTATGAGGGCGCTAACACAGGTACCTTGAAACAAAAGGCCAGAACCAGATTTCCCAAATGCTAGGCCGACTCCTTTTTTATTGTTATATTGCGCTCGCTATACATGCTCGAGCAATAACAAAACAAGAATTGTGAGGGCACTTTCCGAACTACGAATCTTGAAAGAGGCCCGCCCTCTATCATCTAACGAACCTGCCAAACTGGTATTTTAATTCCCATGATTCAAGGGCGTGCCCCGTTTATAAACATGCTAGCATTGCACCCTGAGCCTTGTTTACCCGTTGGAGCATTCGCTCCAGATCTCGGCGTTGTCCTCCATATAGATCCATAGGACGCCAAGGTGAACAAATTCTCCCTCCAGCGGTCTTCCAGACCTTGCAATTGGTCGATGTCTTGCCAACCATCCTTGGCATCCGCCGTTTCCTATAGGGAGCACGAAAAAAGCAACAAAGAAAGTTGAAATTTCGGAAACTGTTTGTGTAAACGCCTATTATCGAAAACATTTCACCTGCCCATGCCTTCTCCGACCCACGCTGTACCTTGGCCGCCTGGCTCCATGAAAAGGCGGAGAAAAGCACCGTTTCGGAGACGCGTGTGTTAAACTGCCCTTAGCCTTTTTTGTTTGTTTGTTTTTGTTTTTTTTTTGTTTTTTTTTTTAAATTGTTATAATGCGTACTTGTGCATGGTGGGCTTAGTAGCCCAAACTTAATTAAAGAGTCGTATGCATTTGTATACGTACAAAATATTTGGCTGTATACCTGTATACCTGTCGAATGACTGGGCCCCCGTCGCCACACAGGTGATACCTATAAAATACGAGCCTGAGACTACTAGGCCTAATTCGCCATATTTATGGGCCTGACAGATGTTTTACCAAAACTGAATAATATCTTATGACATATAAAGCATTGAAGCAATTCGTACCTCAACTAAGGCGTAAATCATGTCCATCTTCAGCACATTCAGCAAACTCGTACATGTAGTTGGAAACTTGTCCGGTACATAAAACACGACGAGGCAGCATAACCCGCACACAGCATATTGGCACTGTAGCCTATAATACACACGCAAGCCCAATGAGGGGTGCATTGCTTAAGGCACGCGAAAATTCAAAGGGAATTACTGGAGCGCGCTCTACCATTGTTGAGAAAGAGCCAATTTGACTATGTACGTACGTGTAGGCTTACCCAACGTAGTGCCAACCATGCGTGCGGTAACGGCGATTGCTTGAAGCTGCGTAATCATGATACCGGTGCGCGGTGCTGCCCACACCTCGCAAATGTTTAAATGCCTCTAAATTACTCTGGTTACCTAATTTCGCCTTACAAAACATCCCAAACTCGACGCTAGGTAACACACTGCTGCACTTTCATTCTCCTCGAAATATATCAGCTAATGGATGATAATTCAAAACCATTGATTATCCCGAGCGATCACACACACGTCCACCCGACGGGTTGGTATACTCGAGACTGCGTAGATTCCTACGCAGCCCTCAACGTCGGCGGTTGTGCAAATAGCTGCTCAACCGAGAATGAATTGAAAGAAGCGAAAAGCCCAATATATAGGCATGAACACAAAAACGTGTTACGTAAGTGCGCGCTTTAAATAGCGCGCTACACCTGTCGTACAATACCGAAAAGAAAACTCACGTGTCC
Source organism: Henricia sp. BOLD:AAB3569 (assembly GCA_037783545.1). Classification (NCBI taxonomy): domain Eukaryota; kingdom Metazoa; phylum Echinodermata; class Asteroidea; order Spinulosida; family Echinasteridae; genus Henricia; species Henricia sp. BOLD:AAB3569. Next base: position 1,420,953 of record JBBELK010000132.1, read on the forward strand.
CAACAGCCACGGTTTGGGGAGAAGGCAGGAATCCCGAGCCCAGTTTTCCCTACATCCTTAAATTTCTCGGCCATTTCAAGGCGAAAGTCGGTCCATTTTGCAGGACAAGTGCGGAATATAGACATTTTGGAGCATGCAAAATTTGAAGTCCGTCGGAAAATTCCTTGACTTCAAAATTTGCCGACATTTGGGCCACACATTGATCAAATTCCCGTCACAATCTGGGGTGCGTCAACGGCCGTCCAAAAAAGTCTGAGCATGCGCACAAGTCAGGAGTACACCGTCGCAGGGTGTCCCAACAGCCACGGTTAGGGGAGAAGGCAGGAAGCCCGAGCCCAGTTTTCCCTACATCCTTAAATTTCTCGGCCATTTCAAGGCGAAAGTCGGTCCATTTTGCAGGACAAGTGCGGAATATAGACATTTTGGAGCATTCAAAATTTGAAGTCCGTCGGAAAATTCCTTGACTTCCAAATTTGCCGACATTTGGGCCACACTTGATCAAAATCCCGTCACAATCTGGGGTGCGTCATCGGCCGTCCAAAAAAGTCTGAGCATGCGCACAAGTCAGGAGTACACCAGCGCAGGGTGTCCCAACAGCCACGGTCAGGGGAGAAGGCAGGAAGCCCGAGCCCAGTTTTCCATACATCCTTAAATTTCTCGGGCATTTCAAGGCGAAAGTCGGTCCATTTTGCAGGACAAGTGCGGAATATAGACATTTTGGAGCATTCAAAATTTGAAGTCCGTCGGAAAATTCCTTGACTTCCAAATTTGCCGACATTTGGGCCACACTTGATCAAATTCCCGTCAAAATCTGGGGTGCGTCATCGGCCGTCCAAAAAAGTCTGAGCATGCGCACAAGTCAGGAGTACACCAGCGCAGGGTGTCCCAACAGCCACGGTTTGGGGAGAAGGCAGGAAGCCCGAGCCCAGTTTTCCCTACATCCTTAAATTTCTCGGCCATTTCAAGGCGAAAGTCGGTCCATTTTGCAGGACAAGTGCGGAATATAGACATTTTGGAGCATGCAAAATTTGAAGTCCGTCGGAAAATTCCTTGACTTCAAAATTTGCCGACATTTGGGCCACACATTGATCAAATTCCCGTCACAATGTGGGGTGCGTCAACGGCCGTCCAAAAAAGTCTGAGCATGCGCACAAGTCAGGAGTACACCGTCGCAGGGTGTCCCAATAGCCACGGTCAGGGGAGAAGGCAGGAAGCCCGAGCCCAGTTTTCCCTACATCCTTAAATTTCTTGGCCATTTCAAGGCGAAAGTCGGTCCATTTTGCAGGACAAGAGCGGAATATAGACATTTTGGAGCATGCAAAATTTGAAGTCCGTCGGAAAATTCCTTGACTTCCAAATTTGCCGACATTTGGGCCACACTTGATCAAATTCCCGTCACAATCTGGGGTGCGTCATCGGCCGTCCAAAAAGTCTGAGCATGCGCACAAGTCAGGAGTACACCAGCGCAGGGTGTCCCAACAGCCACGGTTAGGGGAGAAGCCAGGAAGCCCGAGCCCAGTTTTCCCTACATCCTTAAATTTCTCGGCCATTTCCGGTCGAAAGTCTGTCCATTTTGCAGGACAAGTGCGGAATATAGACATTTTGGAGCACGCAAAATTTGAAGTTCGTCGGAAAATTCCTTGACTTCCAAATTTGCCGACATTTGGGCCACACTTTGATCAAATTCCCGTCACAATCTGTGGTGCGTCAACGGCAGTGCAAAAAAGTCTGAGCATGCGCACAAATCAGGAGTACACCAGCGCAGCGTGTCCCAACAGCCACGGTTTGGGGAGAAGGCAGGAAGCCCGAGCCCAGTTTTCCCTACATCCTTAAATTTCTCGGCCATTTCAAGGCGAAAGTCGGTCCATTTTGCAGGACAAGTGCGGAATATAGACATTTTGGAGCATGCAAAATTTGAAGTCCGTCGGAAAATTCCTTGACTTCAAAATTTGCCGACATTTGGGCCACACATTGATCAAATTCCCGTCACAATCTGGGGTGCGTCAACAGCCGTCCAAAAAAGTCTGAGCATGCGCACAAGTCAGGAGTACACCGTCGCAGGGTGTCCCAACAGCCACGGTCAGGGGAGAAGGCAGGAAGCCCGAGCCCAGTTTTCCCTACATCCTTAACTTTCTCGGCCATTTCAAGGCGAAAGTCGGTCCATTTTGCAGGACAAGTGCGGAATATAGACATTTTGGAGCATTCAAAATTTGAAGTCCGTTGGAAAATTCCTTGACTTCCAAATTTGCCGACATTTGGGCCACACTTGATCAAATTCCCGTCACAATCTGGGGTGCGTCATCGGCCGTCCAAAAAAGTCTGAGCATGCGCACAAGTCAGGAGTACACCAGCGCAGGGTGTCCCAACAGCCACGGTTTGGGGAGAAGGCAGGGAGCCCGAGCCCAGTTTTCCCTACATCCTTAAATTTCTCGGCCATTTCAAGGCGAAAGTCGGTCCAGTTTGCAGGACAAGTGCGGAATATAGACATTTTGGAGCATGCAAAATTTGAAGTCCGTCGGAAAATTCCTTGACTTCAAAATTTGCCGACATTTGGGCCACACATTGATCAAATTCCCGTCACAATGTGGGGTGCGTCAACGGCCGTCCAAAAAAGTCTGAGCATGCGCACAAGTCAGGAGTACACCGTCGCAGGGTGTCCCAACAGCCACGGTCAGGGGAGAAGGCAGGAAGCCCGAGCCCAGTTTTCCCTACATCCTTAAATTTCTCGGCCATTTCAAGGCGAAAGTCGGTCCATTTTGCAGGACAAGTGCGGAATATAGACATTTTGGAGCATTCAAAATTTGAAGTCCGTCGGAAAATTCCTTGACTTCCAAATTTGCCGACATTTGGGCCACCCTTGATCAAATTCCCGTCACAATCTGGGGTGCGTCATCGGCCGTCCAAAAAAGTCTGAGCATGCGCACAAGTCAGGAGTACACCAGCGCAGGGTATCCCAACAGCCACGGTTAGGGGAGAAGCCAGGAAGCCTGAGCCCAGTTTTCCCTACATCCTTAAATTTCTCGTCCATTTCCGGGCGAAAGTCTGTCCATTTTGCAGGACAAGTGCGGAATATAGACATTTTGGAGCACGCAAAATTTGAAGTTCGTCGGAAAATTCTTTGACTTCCAAATTTGCCGACATTTGGGCCACACTTTGATCAAATTCCCGTCACAATCTGTGGTGCGTCAACGGCCGTGCAAAAAAGTCTGAGCATGCGCACAAGTCAGGAGTACACCAGCGCAGCGTGTCCCAACAGCCACGGTTAGGGGAGAAGGCAGGAAGCCCGAGCCTAGTTTTCCCTACATCCTTAAATTTCTTGGCCATTTCAAGGCGAAAGTCGGTCCATTTTGCAGGACAAGTGCGGAATATAGACATTTTGGAGCACGCAAAATTTGAAGTTTGTCGGAAAATTCCTTGACTTCCAAATTTGCCGACATTTGGGCTACACTTTGATCAAATTCCAGTCACAATCTGGGATGCGTCAACGGCCGTCCAAAAAGGTCTGAGCATGCGCACAAGTCAGGAGTACACCGTCGCAGGGTGTCCCAACAGCCACTGTTAGGGGAGAAGGCAGGAAGCCCGAGCCCAGTTTTCCCTACATCCTTAAATTTCTTGGCCATTTCAAGGCGAAAGTCGGTCCATTTTGCAGGACAAGAGCGGAATATAGACATTTTGGAGCATGCAAAATTTGAAGTCCGTCGGAAAATTCCTTGACTTCCAAATTTGCCGACATTTGGGCCACACATTGATCAAATTCCCGTCACAATCTGGGGTGCGTCAACGGCCGTCCAAAAAAGTCTGAGCATGCGCACAAGTCAGGAGTACACCGTCGCAGGGTGTCCCAACAGCCACGGTTAGGGGAGAAGCAAGGAAGCCCGAGCCCAGTTTTCCCTACATCCTTAAATTTCTCGGCCATTTCAAGGCGAAAGTCGGTCCATTTTGCAGGACAAGTGCGGAATATAGACATTTGGAGCATTCAAAATTTGAAGTCCGTTGGAAAATTCCTTGACTTCCAAATTTGCCGACATTTGGGCCACACTTGATCAAATTCCCGTCACAATCTGGGGTGCGTCATCGGCCGTCCAAAAAAGTCTGAGCATGCGCACAAGTCAGGAGTACACCAGCGCAGGGTGTCCCAACAGCCACGGTTTGGGGAGAAGGCAGGAAGCCCGAGCCCAGTTTTCCCTACATCCTTAAATTTCTCGGCCATTTCAAGGCGAAAGTCGGTCCAGTTTGCAGGACAAGTGCGGAATATAGACATTTTGGAGCATGCAAAATTTGAAGTCCGTCGGAAAATTCCTTGACTTCAAAATTTGCCGACATTTGGGCCACACATTGATCAAATTCCCGTCACAATGTGGGGTGCGTCAACGGCTGTCCAAAAAAGTCTGAGCATGCGCACAAGTCAGGAGTACACCGTCGCAGGGTGTCCCAACAGCCACGGTCAGGGGAGAAGGCAGGAAGCCCGAGCCCAGTTTTCCCTACATCCTTAAATTTCTCGTCCATTTCCAGGCGAAAGTCTGTCCATTTTGCAGGACAAGTGCGGAATATAGACATTTTGGAGCATGCAAAATTTGAAGTCCGTCGGAAAATTCCTTGACTTCAAAATTTGCCGACATTTGGGCCACACATTGATCAAATTCCCGTCACAATCTGGGGTGCGTCAACGGCCGTCCAAAAAAGTCTGAGCATGCGCACAAGTCAGGAGTACACCGTCGCAGGGTGTCCCAACAGCCACGGTTAGGGGAGAAGCAAGGAAGCCCGAGCCCAGTTTTCCCTACATCCTTAAATTTCTCGGCCATTTCAAGGCGAAAGTCGGTCCATTTTGCAGGACAAGTGCGGAATATAGACATTTGGAGCATTCAAAATTTGAAGTTCGTCGGAAAATTCCTTGACTTCCAAATTTGCCGACATTTGGGCCACACTTTGATCAAATTCCCGTCACAATCTGTGGTGCGTCAACGGCCGTGCAAAAAAGTCTGAGCATGCGCACAAGTCAGGAGTACACCAGCGCAGCGTGTCCCAACAGCCACGGTTAGGGGAGAAGGCAGGAAGCCCGAGCCCAGTTTTCCCTACATCCTTAAATTTCTTGGCCATTTCAAGGCGAAAGTCTGTCCATTTTGCAGGACAAGTGCGGAATATAGACATTTTGGAGCACGCAAAATTTGAAGTTCGTCGGAAAATTCTTTGACTTCCAAATTTGCCGACATTTGGGCCACACTTTGATCAAATTCCCGTCACAATCTGTGGTGCGTCAACGGCCGTGCAAAAAAGTCTGAGCATGCGCACAAGTCAGGAGTACACCAGCGCAGCGTGTCCCAACAGCCACGGTTAGGGGAGAAGGCAGGAAGCCCGAGCCTAGTTTTCCCTACATCCTTAAATTTCTTGGCCATTTCAAGGCGAAAGTCGGTCCATTTTGCAGGACAAGTGCGGAATATAGACATTTTGGAGCACGCAAAATTTGAAGTTTGTCGGAAAATTCCTTGACTTCCAAATTTGCCGACATTTGGGCTACACTTTGATCAAATTCCAGTCACAATCTGGGATGCGTCAACGGCCGTCCAAAAAGGTCTGAGCATGCGCACAAGTCAGGAGTACACCGTCGCAGGGTGTCCCAACAGCCACTGTTAGGGGAGAAGGCAGGAAGCCCGAGCCCAGTTTTCCCTACATCCTTAAATTTCTTGGCCATTTCAAGGCGAAAGTCGGTCCATTTTGCAGGACAAGAGCGGAATATAGACATTTTGGAGCATGCAAAATTTGAAGTCCGTCGGAAAATTCCTTGACTTCCAAATTTGCCGACATTTGGGCCACACATTGATCAAATTCCCGTCACAATCTGGGGTGCGTCAACGGCCGTCCAAAAAAGTCTGAGCATGCGCACAAGTCAGGAGTACACCGTCGCAGGGTGTCCCAACAGCCACGGTTAGGGGAGAAGCAAGGAAGCCCGAGCCCAGTTTTCCCTACATCCTTAAATTTCTCGGCCATTTCAAGGCGAAAGTCGGTCCATTTTGCAGGACAAGTGCGGAATATAGACATTTGGAGCATTCAAAATTTGAAGTCCGTTGGAAAATTCCTTGACTTCCAAATTTGCCGACATTTGGGCCACACTTGATCAAATTCCCGTCACAATCTGGGGTGCGTCATCGGCCGTCCAAAAAAGTCTGAGCATGCGCACAAGTCAGGAGTACACCAGCGCAGGGTGTCCCAACAGCCACGGTTTGGGGAGAAGGCAGGAAGCCCGAGCCCAGTTTTCCCTACATCCTTAAATTTCTCGGCCATTTCAAGGCGAAAGTCGGTCCAGTTTGCAGGACAAGTGCGGAATATAGACATTTTGGAGCATGCAAAATTTGAAGTCCGTCGGAAAATTCCTTGACTTCAAAATTTGCCGACATTTGGGCCACACATTGATCAAATTCCCGTCACAATGTGGGGTGCGTCAACGGCCGTCCAAAAAAGTCTGAGCATGCGCACAAGTCAGGAGTACACCGTCGCAGGGTGTCCCAACAGCCACGGTCAGGGGAGAAGGCAGGAAGCCCGAGCCCAGTTTTCCCTACATCCTTAAATTTCTCGTCCATTTCCAGGCGAAAGTCTGTCCATTTTGCAGGACAAGTGCGGAATATAGACATTTTGGAGCATGCAAAATTTGAAGTCCGTCGGAAAATTCCTTGACTTCAAAATTTGCCGACATTTGGGCCACACATTGATCAAATTCCCGTCACAATCTGGGGTGCGTCAACGGCCGTCCAAAAAAGTCTGAGCATGCGCACAAGTCAGGAGTACACCGTCGCAGGGTGTCCCAACAGCCACGGTTAGGGGAGAAGCAAGGAAGCCCGAGCCCAGTTTTCCCTACATCCTTAAATTTCTCGGCCATTTCAAGGCGAAAGTCGGTCCATTTTGCAGGACAAGTGCGGAATATAGACATTTGGAGCATTCAAAATTTGAAGTTCGTCGGAAAATTCCTTGACTTCCAAATTTGCCGACATTTGGGCCACACTTTGATCAAATTCCCGTCACAATCTGTGGTGCGTCAACGGCCGTGCAAAAAAGTCTGAGCATGCGCACAAGTCAGGAGTACACCAGCGCAGCGTGTCCCAACAGCCACGGTTAGGGGAGAAGGCAGGAAGCCCGAGCCCAGTTTTCCCTACATCCTTAAATTTCTTGGCCATTTCAAGGCGAAAGTCGGTCCATTTTGCAGGACAAGTGCGGAATATAGACATTTTGGAGCACGCAAAATTTGAAGTTTGTCGGAAAATTCCTTGACTTCCAAATTTGCCGACATTTGGGCTACACTTTGATCAAATTCCAGTCACAATCTGGGATGCGTCAACGGCCGTCCAAAAAGGTCTGAGCATGCGCACAAGTCAGGAGTACACCGTCGCAGGGTGTCCCAACAGCCACTGTTAGGGGAGAAGGCAGGAAGCCCGAGCCCAGTTTTCCCTACATCCTTAAATTTCTTGGCCATTTCAAGGCGAAAGTCGGTCCATTTTGCAGGACAAGAGCGGAATATAGACATTTTGGAGCATGCAAAATTTGAAGTCCGTCGGAAAATTCCTTGACTTCCAAATTTGCCGACATTTGGGCCACACATTGATCAAATTCCCGTCACAATCTGGGGTGCGTCAACGGCCGTCCAAAAAAGTCTGAGCATGCGCACAAGTCAGGAGTACACCGTCGCAGGGTGTCCCAACAGCCACGGTTAGGGGAGAAGCAAGGAAGCCCGAGCCCAGTTTTCCCTACATCCTTAAATTTCTCGGCCATTTCAAGGCGAAAGTCGGTCCATTTTGCAGGACAAGTGCGGAATATAGACATTTGGAGCATTCAAAATTTGAAGTCCGTTGGAAAATTCCTTGACTTCCAAATTTGCCGACATTTGGGCCACACTTGATCAAATTCCCGTCACAATCTGGGGTGCGTCATCGGCCGTCCAAAAAAGTCTGAGCATGCGCACAAGTCAGGAGTACACCAGCGCAGGGTGTCCCAACAGCCACGGTTTGGGGAGAAGGCAGGAAGCCCGAGCCCAGTTTTCCCTACATCCTTAAATTTCTCGGCCATTTCAAGGCGAAAGTCGGTCCAGTTTGCAGGACAAGTGCGGAATATAGACATTTTGGAGCATGCAAAATTTGAAGTCCGTCGGAAAATTCCTTGACTTCAAAATTTGCCGACATTTGAGCCACACATTGATCAAATTCCCGTCACAATGTGGGGTGCGTCAACGGCCGTCCAAAAAAGTCTGAGCATGCGCACAAGTCAGGAGTACACCGTCGCAGGGTGTCCCAACAGCCACGGTCAGGGGAGAAGGCAGGAAGCCCGAGCCCAGTTTTCCCTACATCCTTAAATTTCTCGTCCATTTCCAGGCGAAAGTCTGTCCATTTTGCAGGACAAGTGCGGAATATAGACATTTTGGAGCATGCAAAATTTGAAGTCCGTCGGAAAATTCCTTGACTTCAAAATTTGCCGACATTTGGGCCACACATTGATCAAATTCCCGTCACAATCTGGGGTGCGTCAACGGCCGTCCAAAAAAGTCTGAGCATGCGCACAAGTCAGGAGTACACCGTCGCAGGGTGTCCCAACAGCCACGGTTAGGGGAGAAGCAAGGAAGCCCGAGCCCAGTTTTCCCTACATCCTTAAATTTCTCGGCCATTTCAAGGCGAAAGTCGGTCCATTTTGCAGGACAAGTGCGGAATATAGACATTTGGAGCATTCAAAATTTGAAGTTCGTCGGAAAATTCCTTGACTTCCAAATTTGCCGACATTTGGGCCACACTTTGATCAAATTCCCGTCACAATCTGTGGTGCGTCAACGGCCGTGCAAAAAAGTCTGAGCATGCGCACAAGTCAGGAGTACACCAGCGCAGCGTGTCCCAACAGCCACGGTTAGGGGAGAAGGCAGGAAGCCCGAGCCCAGTTTTCCCTACATCCTTAAATTTCTTGGCCATTTCAAGGCGAAAGTCGGTCCATTTTGCAGGACAAGTGCGGAATATAGACATTTTGGAGCACGCAAAATTTGAAGTTTGTCGGAAAATTCCTTGACTTCCAAATTTGCCGACATTTGGGCTACACTTTGATCAAATTCCAGTCACAATCTGGGATGCGTCAACGGCCGTCCAAAAAGGTCTGAGCATGCGCACAAGTCAGGAGTACACCGTCGCAGGGTGTCCCAACAGCCACTGTTAGGGGAGAAGGCAGGAAGCCCGAGCCCAGTTTTCCCTACATCCTTAAATTTCTTGGCCATTTCAAGGCGAAAGTCGGTCCATTTTGCAGGACAAGAGCGGAATATAGACATTTTGGAGCATGCAAAATTTGAAGTCCGTCGGAAAATTCCTTGACTTCCAAATTTGCCGACATTTGGGCCACACATTGATCAAATTCCCGTCACAATCTGGGGTGCGTCAACGGCCGTCCAAAAAAGTCTGAGCATGCGCACAAGTCAGGAGTACACCGTCGCAGGGTGTCCCAACAGCCACGGTTAGGGGAGAAGCAAGGAAGCCCGAGCCCAGTTTTCCCTACATCCTTAAATTTCTCGGCCATTTCAAGGCGAAAGTCGGTCCATTTTGCAGGACAAGTGCGGAATATAGACATTTGGAGCATTCAAAATTTGAAGTCCGTTGGAAAATTCCTTGACTTCCAAATTTGCCGACATTTGGGCCACACTTGATCAAATTCCCGTCACAATCTGGGGTGCGTCATCGGCCGTCCAAAAAAGTCTGAGCATGCGCACAAGTCAGGAGTACACCAGCGCAGGGTGTCCCAACAGCCACGGTTTGGGGAGAAGGCAGGAAGCCCGAGCCCAGTTTTCCCTACATCCTTAAATTTCTCGGCCATTTCAAGGCGAAAGTCGGTCCAGTTTGCAGGACAAGTGCGGAATATTGACATTTTGGAGCATGCAAAATTTGAAGTCCGTCGGAAAATTCCTTGACTTCAAAATTTGCCGACATTTGGGCCACACATTGATCAAATTCCCGTCACAATGTGGGGTGCGTCAACGGCCGTCCAAAAAAGTCTGAGCATGCGCACAAGTCAGGAGTACACCGTCGCAGGGTGTCCCAACAGCCACGGTCAGGGGAGAAGGCAGGAAGCCCGAGCCCAGTTTTCCCTACATCCTTAAATTTCTCGTCCATTTCCAGGCGAAAGTCTGTCCATTTTGCAGGACAAGTGCGGAATATAGACATTTTGGAGCATGCAAAATTTGAAGTCCGTCGGAAAATTCCTTGACTTCAAAATTTGCCGACATTTGGGCCACACATTGATCAAATTCCCGTCACAATCTGGGGTGCGTCAACGGCCGTCCAAAAAAGTCTGAGCATGCGCACAAGTCAGGAGTACACCGTCGCAGGGTGTCCCAACAGCCACGGTTAGGGGAGAAGCAAGGAAGCCCGAGCCCAGTTTTCCCTACATCCTTAAATTTCTCGGCCATTTCAAGGCGAAAGTCGGTCCATTTTGCAGGACAAGTGCGGAATATAGACATTTGGAGCATTCAAAATTTGAAGTCCGTTGGAAAATTCCTTGACTTCCAAATTTGCCGACATTTGGGCCACACTTGATCAAATTCCCGTCACAATCTGGGGTGCGTCATCGGCCGTCCAAAAAAGTCTGAGCATGCGCACAAGTCAGGAGTACACCAGCGCAGGGTGTCCCAACAGCCACGGTTTGGGGAGAAGGCAGGAAGCCCGAGCCCAGTTTTCCCTACATCCTTAAATTTCTCGGCCATTTCAATGCGAAAGTCGGTCCAGTTTGCAGGACAAGTGCGGAATATAGACATTTTGGAGCATGCAAAATTTGAAGTCCGTCGGAAAATTCCCTGACTTCAAAATTTGCCGACATTTGGGCCACACATTGATCAAATTCCCGTCACAATGTGGGGTGCGTCAACGGCCGTCCAAAAAAGTCTGAGCATGCGCACAAGTCAGGAGTACACCGTCGCAGGGTGTCCCAACAGCCACGGTTAGGGGAGAAGCAAGGAAGCCCGAGCCCAGTTTTCCCTACATCCTTAAATTTCTCGTCCATTTCCAGGCGAAAGTCTGTCCATTTTGCAGGACAAGTGCGGAATATAGACATTTTGGAGCATTCAAAATTTGAAGTCCGTCGGAAAATTCCTTGACTTCCAAATTTGCCGACATTTGGGCCACCCTTGATCAAATTCCCGTCACAATCTGGGGTGCGTCATCGGCCGTCCAAAAAAGTCTGAGCATGCGCACAAGTCAGGAGTACACCAGCGCAGGGTGTCCCAACAGCCACGGTTAGGGGAGAAGCCAGGAAGCCCGAGCCCAGTTTTCCCTACATCCTTAAATTTCTCGTCCATTTCCAGGCGAAAGTCTGTCCATTTTGCAGGACAAGTGCGGAATATAGACATTTTGGAGCACGCAAAATTTGAAGTTCGTCGGAAAATTCCTTGACTTCCAAATTTGCCGACATTTGGGCCACACTTTGATCAAATTCCCTTCACAATCTGTGGTGCGTCAACGGCAGTGCAAAAAAGTCTGAGCATGCGCACAAATCAGGAGTACACCAGCGCAGCGTGTCCCAACAGCCACGGTTTGGGGAGAAGGCAGGAAGCCCGAGCCCAGTTTTCCCTACATCCTTAAATTTCTCGGCCATTTCAAGGCGAAAGTCGGTCCATTTTGCAGGACAAGTCCGGAATATAGACATTTTGTAGCATGCAAAATTTGAAGTCCGTCGGAAAATTCCTTGACTTCAAAATTTGCCGACATTTGGGCGACACATTGATCAAATTCCCGTCACAATCTGGGGTGCGTCAACGGCCGTCCAAAAAAGTCTGAGCATGCGCACAAGTCAGGAGTACACCGTCGCAGGGTGTCCCAACAGGCACGGTCAGGGGAGAAGGCAGGAAGCCCGAGCCCAGTTTTCCCTACATCCTTAAATTTCTCGGCCATTTCAAGGCGAAAGTCGGTCCATTTTGCAGGACAAGTGCGGAATATAGACATTTTGGAGCATTCAAAATTTGAAGTCCGTTGGAAAATTCCTTGACTTCCAAATTTGCCGACATTTGGGCCACACTTGATCAAATTCCCGTCACAATCTGGGGTGCGTCATCGGCCGTCCAAAAAAGTCTGAGCATGCGCACAAGTCAGGAGTACACCAGCGCAGGGTGTCCCAACAGCCACGGTTTGGGGAGAAGGCAGGGAGCCCGAGCCCAGTTTTCCCTACATCCTTAAATTTCTCGGCCATTTCAAGGCGAAAGTCAGTCCAGTTTGCAGGACAAGTGCGGAATATAGACATTTTGGAGCATGCAAAATTTGAAGTCCGTCGGAAAATTCCTTGACTTCAAAATTTGCCGACATTTGGGCCACACATTGATCAAATTCCCGTCACAATGTGGGGTGCGTCAACGGCCGTCCAAAAAAGTCTGAGCATGCGCACAAGTCAGGAGTACACCGTCGCAGGGTGTCCCAACAGCCACGGTCAGGGGAGAAGGCAGGAAGCCCGAGCCCAGTTTTCCCTACATCCTTAAATTTCTCGTCCATTTCCAGGCGAAAGTCTGTCCATTTTGCAGGACAAGTGCGGAATATAGACATTTTGGAGCATTCAAAATTTGAAGTCCGTCGGAAAATTCCTTGACTTCCAAATTTGCCGACATTTGGGCCACCCTTGATCAAATTCCCGTCACAATCTGGGGTGCGTCATCGGCCGTCCAAAAAAGTCTGAGCATGCGCACAAGTCAGGAGTACACCAGCGCAGGGTGTCCCAACAGCCACGGTTAGGGGAGAAGCCAGGAAGCCCGAGCCCAGTTTTCCCTACATCCTTAAATTTCTCGTCCATTTCCAGGCGAAAGTCTGTCCATTTTGCAGGACAAGTGCGGAATATAGACATTTTGGAGCACGCAAAATTTGAAGTTCGTCGGAAAATTCCTTGACTTCCAAATTTGCCGACATTTGGGCCACACTTTGATCAAATTCCCGTCACAATCTGTGGTGCGTCAACGGCCGTGCAAAAAAGTCTGAGCATGCGCACAAGTCAGGAGTACACCAGCGCAGCGTGTCCCAACAGCCACGGTTAGGGGAGAAGGCAGGAAGCCCGAGCCCAGTTTTCCCTACATCCTTAAATTTCTTGGCCATTTCAAGGCGAAAGTCGGTCCATTTTGCAGGACAAGTGCGGAATATAGACATTTTGGAGCACGCAAAATTTGAAGTTCGTCGGAAAATTCCTTGACTTCCAAATTTGCCGACATTTGGGCTACACTTTGATCAAATTCCAGTCACAATCTGGGATGCGTCAACGGCCGTCCAAAAAGGTCTGAGCATGCGCACAAGTCAGGAGTACACCGTCGCAGGGTGTCCCAACAGCCACTGTTAGGGGAGAAGGCAGGAAGCCCGAGCCCAGTTTTCCCTACATCCTTAAATTTCTCAGCCATTTCAAGGCGAAAGTTTGTCCATTTTGCAGGACAAGTGCGGAATATAGAAATTTTGGAGCATGCAAAATTTGAAGTCCGTCGGAAAATTCCTTGACTTCAAAATTTGCCGACATTTGAGCCACACTTTGATCAAATTCCCGTCACAATCTGGGGTGCGTCAACGGCCGTCCAAAAAAGTCTGAGCATGCGCACAAGTCAGGAGTACACCGTCGCAGGGTGTCCCAACAGCCACGGTTAGGGGAGAAGGGAGGAAGCCCGAGCCCAGTTTTTCCTACATCCTTAAATTTCTCCGCATTTTGAAGGCGAAAGTCCATTTTGCAGGACAAGTGCGGAATATAGACATTTTGGAGCATGCAAAATTTGAAGTCCGTGGGAAAATTCCTTGACTTCCAAATTTGCCGACATTTGGGCCACACTTTGATCAAATTCCCGTCACAATCTGTGGTGCGTCAACGGCCGTGCAAAAAAGTCTGAGCATGCGCACAAGTCAGGAGTACACCAGCGCAGCGTGTCCCAACAGCCACGGTTAGGGGAGAAGGGAGGAAGCCCGAGCCCAGTTTTTCCTACATCCTTAAATTTCTCGGCCTTTTGAAGGCGAAAGTCAGTCCATTTTGCAGGACAAGTGCGGAATATAGACATTTTGGAGCATGCAAAATTTGAAGTCCGTCGGAAAATTCATTGACTTCCAAATTTGCCGACATTTGGGCCACACTTGATCAAATTCCAGTCACAATCTGGGGTGCGTCAACGGCCGTCCAAAAAAGTCTGAGCATGCGCACAAATCAGGAATACACCGTCGCAGGGTGTCCCAACAGCCACGGTTAGGGGAGAAGGCAGGACGCCCGAGCCCAGTGGGGCGGTCGGGTTGGCGTACGGGTTCTTTCCTCGCCTTTCACCTCTGGCGTCCCGGGTTCGAATCCGGGGCGTGTATGTGGATTGGGTTTGCAGTCCCTACTTGACCGCGTGGGTTTTTCCCTGGGGCATTTCTCTGGGGGTTTTCCTCCCACTTCTAAAATTGCAACTCCTTCTTCGTCATCTCAAGTTGACAACATAGTATAGTTAAAGCTAAAACCGTATAGTTGATGGCATAAAGGGCCTTAGTTGCCGAATATGCCATAAAATATAGAACAACAACCGAGCCCAGTTTTCCCTACATCCTTAAATTTCTCGGCCATTTCCCGGCGAAAGTCTGTCAATTTTGCAGGACAAGTGCGGAATATAGACAGTTTGGAGCATGCAAAATGTGAAGTCCGTCGGAAAATTCCTTGACTTCCAAATTTGCCGACATTTGGGCCACACTTTGATCAAATTCCCGTCACAATCTGGGATGCGTCAACGGCCGTCCAAAAAGGTCTGAGCATGCGCACAAGTTAGGAGTACACCGTCGCAGGGTGTCCCAACAGCCACTGTTAGGGGAGAAGGCAGGAAGCCCGAGCCCAGTTTTCCCTACATCCTTAAATTTCTTGGCCATTTCAAGGCGAAAGTCTGTCCATTTTGCAGGACAAGTGCGGAATATAGACATTTTGGAGCACGCAAAATTTGAAGTTCGTCGGAAAATTCCTTGACTTCCAAATTTGCCGACATTTGGGCCACACTTTGATCAAATTCCCTTCACAATCTGTGGTGCGTCAACGGCAGTGCAAAAAAGTCTGAGCATGCGCACAAATCAGGAGTACACCAGCGCAGCGTGTCCCAACAGCCACGGTTTGGGGAGAAGGCAGGAAGCCCGAGCCCAGTTTTCCCTACATCCTTAAATTTCTCGGCCATTTCAAGGCGAAAGTCGGTCCATTTTGCAGGACAAGTGCGGAATATAGACATTTTGTAGCATGCAAAATTTGAAGTCCGTCGGAAAATTCCTTGACTTCAAAATTTGCCGACATTTGGGCCACACATTGATCAAATTCCCGTCACAATCTGGGGTGCGTCAACGGCCGTCCAAAAAAGTCTGAGCATGCGCACAAGTCAGGAGTACACCGTCGCAGGGTGTCCCAACAGCCACGGTCAGGGGAGAAGGCAGGAAGCCCGAGCCCAGTTTTCCCTACATCCTTAAATTTCTCGGCCATTTCAAGGCGAAAGTCGGTCCATTTTGCAGGACAAGTGCGGAATATAGACATTTTGGAGCATTCAAAATTTGAAGTCCGTTGGAAAATTCCTTGACTTCCAAATTTGCCGACATTTGGGCCACACTTGATCAAATTCCCGTCACAATCTGGGGTGCGTCATCGGCCGTCCAAAAAAGTCTGAGCATGCGCACAAGTCAGGAGTACACCAGCGCAGGGTGTCCCAACAGCCACGGTTTGGGGAGAAGGCAGGGAGCCCGAGCCCAGTTTTCCCTACATCCTTAAATTTCTCGGCCATTTCAAGGCGAAAGTCGGTCCAGTTTGCAGGACAAGTGCGGAATATAGACATTTTGGAGCATGCAAAATTTGAAGTCCGTCGGAAAATTCCTTGACTTCAAAATTTGCCGACATTTGGGCCACACATTGATCAAATTCCCGTCACAATGTGGGGTGCGTCAACGGCCGTCCAAAAAAGTCTGAGCATGCGCACAAGTCAGGAGTACACCGTCGCAGGGTGTCCCAACAGCCACGGTCAGGGGAGAAGGCAGGAAGCCCGAGCCCAGTTTTCCCTACATCCTTAAATTTCTCGTCCATTTCCAGGCGAAAGTCTGTCCATTTTGCAGGACAAGTGCGGAATATAGACATTTTGGAGCATTCAAAATTTGAAGTCCGTCGGAAAATTCCTTGACTTCCAAATTTGCCGACATTTGGGCCACCCTTGATCAAATTCCCGTCACAATCTGGGGTGCGTCATCGGCCGTCCAAAAAAGTCTGAGCATGCGCACAAGTCAGGAGTACACCAGCGCAGGGTGTCCCAACAGCCACGGTTAGGGAAGAAGCCAGGAAGCCCGAGCCCAGTTTTCCCTACATCCTTAAATTTCTCGTCCATTTCCAGGCGAAAGTCTGTCCATTTTGCAGGACAAGTGCGGAATATAGACATTTTGGAGCACGCAAAATTTGAAGTTCGTCGGAAAATTCCTTGACTTCCAAATTTGCCGACATTTGGGCCACACTTTGATCAAATTCCCGTCACAATCTGTGGTGCGTCAACGGCCGTGCAAAAAAGTCTGAGCATGCGCACAAGTCAGGAGTACACCAGCGCAGCGTGTCCCAACAGCCACGGTTAGGGGAGAAGGCAGGAAGCCCGAGCCCAGTTTTCCCTACATCCTTAAATTTCTTGGCCATTTCAAGGCGAAAGTCGGTCCATTTTGCAGGACAAGTGCGGAATATAGACATTTTGGAGCACGCAAAATTTGAAGTTCGTCGGAAAATTCCTTGACTTCCAAATTTGCCGACATTTGGGCTACACTTTGATCAAATTCCAGTCACAATCTGGGATGCGTCAACGGCCGTCCAAAAAGGTCTGAGCATGCGCACAAGTCAGGAGTACACCGTCGCAGGGTGTCCCAACAGCCACTGTTAGGGGAGAAGGCAGGAAGCCCGAGCCCAGTTTTCCCTACATCCTTAAATTTCTCAGCCATTTCAAGGCGAAAGTTTGTCCATTTTGCAGGACAAGTGCGGAATATAGAAATTTTGGAGCATGCAAAATTTGAAGTCCGTCGGAAAATTCCTTGACTTCAAAATTTGCCGACATTTGAGCCACACTTTGATCAAATTCCCGTCACAATCTGGGGTGCGTCAACGGCCGTCCAAAAAAGTCTGAGCATGCGCACAAGTCAGGAGTACACCGTCGCAGGGTGTCCCAACAGCCACGGTTAGGGGAGAAGGGAGGAAGCCCGAGCCCAGTTTTTCCTACATCCTTAAATTTCTCCGCATTTTGAAGGCGAAAGTTGGTCCATTTTGCAGGACAAGTGCGGAATATAGACATTTTGGAGCATGCAAAATTTGAAGTCCGTCGGAAAATTCCTTGACTTCCAAATTTGCCGACATTTGGGCCACACTTGATCAAATTCCAGTCACAATCTGGGGTGCGTCAACGGCCGTCCAAAAAAGTCTGAGCATGCGCACCAATCAGGAATACACCGTCGCAGGGTGTCCCAACAGCCACGGTTAGGGGAGAAGGCAGGAAGCCCGAGCCCAGTTTTCCCTACATCCTTAAATTTCTCAGTCATTTCAAGGCGAAAGTTTGTCCATTTTGCAGGACAAGTGCGGAATATAGACATTTTGGAGCATGAACAATTTGAAGTACGTTGGAAAATTCCTTGACTTCCAAATTTGCCGACATTTGGGCCACACTTTGATCAAATTTCTGTCACAATCTGGGGTGGGTCAACGGCCGTCCAAAAAAGTATGTTGTTGTTGTTGTTGTTGTATATTTTATGGCATCTTCGGCAACTAAGGCCCTTGATGCCAACAACTATACGGTTTTAGCTTTTAACTATACTATATTATCAACTTGAGATGCGATGACGAAGAAGGAGTTGCAGTTTTAGAAGTGGGAGGAAAACCCCCAGAGAAATGCCCCAGGGGAAAACCCACGCGGTCAAGTAGGTACTGCAAACCCAATCCACATACACGCCCCGGATTCGAAGCCGGGACGCCAGAGGTGAAAGGCGAGGAAAGAACCCGTACGCCAACCCGACCGCCCCAAAAAAGTCTGAGCATGCGCACAAGTCAGGAGTACACCAGCGCAGGGTGTCCCAACAGCCACGGTTAGGGGAGAAGGCAGGAAGCCCGAGCCCAGTTTTCCCTACATCCTTAAATTTCTCGGCCATTTCAAGGCGAAAGTCGGTCCATTTTGCAGGACAAGTGCGGAATATAGACATTTTGGAGCATGCAAAATTTGAAGTCCGTGGGAAAATTCCTTGACTTCCAAATTTGCCGACATTTGGGCCACACTTTGATCAAATTCCCGTCACAATCTGTGGTGCGTCAACGGCCGTGCAAAAAAGTATGAGCATGCGCACAAGTCAGGAGTACACCAGCGCAGCGTGTCCCAACAGCCACGGTTAGGGGAGAAGGGAGGAAGCCCGAGCCCAGTTTTTCCTACATCCTTAAATTTCTCGGCCTTTTGAAGGCGAAAGTCAGTCCATTTTGCAGGACAAGTGCGGAATATAGACATTTTGGAGCATGCAAAATTTGAAGTCCGTCGGAAAATTCATTGACTTCCAAATTTGCCGACATTTGGGCCACACTTGATCAAATTCCAGTCACAATCTGGGGTGCGTCAACGGCCGTCCAAAAAAGTCTGAGCATGCGCACAAATCAGGAATACACCGTCGCAGGGTGTCCCAACAGCCACGGTTAGGGGAGAAGGCAGGACGCCCGAGCCCAGTGGGGCGGTCGGGTTGGCGTACGGGTTCTTTCCTCGCCTTTCACCTCTGGCGTCCCGGGTTCGAATCCGGGGCGTGTATGTGGATTGGGTTTGCAGTCCCTACTTGACCGCGTGGGTTTTTCCCTGGGGCATTTCTCTGGGGGTTTTCCTCCCACTTCTAAAATTGCAACTCCTTCTTCGTCATCTCAAGTTGACAACATAGTATAGTTAAAGCTAAAACCGTATAGTTGATGGCATAAAGGGCCTTAGTTGCCGAATATGCCATAAAATATAGAACAACAACCGAGCCCAGTTTTCCCTACATCCTTAAATTTCTCGGCCATTTCCCGGCGAAAGTCTGTCAATTTTGCAGGACAAGTGCGGAATATAGACAGTTTGGAGCATGCAAAATGTGAAGTCCGTCGGAAAATTCCTTGACTTCCAAATATGAGTGATATCACTTTGCTCAGTGCAACATAAGCTTGACCTACTGCGATGTGCGCTTTAGGCATACCGCTGCTTTCTGTGTAGTCGTTCATTGCACTTTATGTGCCTTTTAAGAAAAAAGGTCGTCGTACTACTTGTTTACTGATATTTTCTTCCCTGTGAATTGGAACAGTAGACGATCTGCCTTTTGTTTTCAATTTGCACCCAACGTTCTTGTTATCAAACTCAATATTTACATTTTGGTTCAGATTGATCAGATAACATGTTGATTTCACAAACAGTTCCAAGTACTCCATTGACAAATCCACCAGATGTATCAGTAATTTTTAGTCAGCATTACTGTTGCACCAACACCTAACCATAATGACGCAGACAGTGTAGAGTATAATGATTTCTTCGGCTTTATTACTTGTTCTGTCCCACCAGTTTCACTTGACCCTTTCTGAAAATCAGTTGCTACAATGCACACACAATCAGTACACTTCGCACATAGGTACCACAAACACGGCATTCAGAGGCCCGTCCTCTGCCAAGTACAGAGTACATATATGCGAAATAGAAGTACATTTGTACCATAAACATGGCATCCAAGTACATTTGTACCATAAACATGGCATTCAGAGGCCCGTCCTCTGCCTAGCACAGAGTACATATCTTCGAAAAAGAAATACATTGTACCATAAACACGGCACACAGAGGCCCGTCCTCTGTCTAGTACAGAGTACATATATGCGAATTAGAAGTACATTGCACCATAAACATAGCATTCAGAGGCCCGTCCTCTGCCAAGTACATTTGTACCATAAACATAGCATTCAGAGGCCCGTCCTCTGCCAAGTACATTGCACCATAAACATAGCATTCAGAGGCCCGTCCTCTGCCAAGTACATATGTACCATAAACATAGCATTCAGAGGCCCGTCCTCTGCCAAGTACATTGCACCGTAAACATAGCATTCAGAGGCCCGTCCTCTGCCAAGTACATTTGTACCATAAACATAGCATTCAGAGGCCCGTCCTCTGCCAAGTACATTGCACCATAAACATAGCATTCAGAGGCCCGTCCTCTGCCAAGTACATATGTACCATAAACATAGCATTCAGAGGCCCGTCCTCTGCCAAGTACATTGCACCATAAACATAGCATTCAGAGGCCCGTCCTCTGCCAAGTACATTTGTACCATAAACATAGCATTCAGAGGCCCGTCCTCTGCCAAGTACATTGCACCATAAACATAGCATTCAGAGGCCCGTCCTCTGCCAAGTACATTTGTACCATAAACATAGCATTCAGAGGCCCGTCCTCTGCCAATTAGTACAGAGCACATATATGCGAAATATAAGTACATTTGTACCATGAACATGGCCTTCAGAGGCCCGTCCTCTGCCTAGCACAGAGTACATATCTGCGAAAAAGAAGTACATTGTACCATAAACATGGCACTCTGAGGCCCGTCCTCTGCCTAGTACCGAGTACATACGGTGTATATGCAAAATAGAGTTACATTGTACATTGTACAATAAACCTGGTATTCAGAGGCGGCCCGTCCTCTTCCTAGTACAGAGTACATACGGTGTATACGCAAATATGGTTACATTGCACATGTACCATAAGCCTGGCATTCAGAGGCACGCCCTCAGCCTGGTACAGAGTACACATGCAAATCAAGGGTACATTCATACAGAGGCCCGCCCTCTGTGTATCGCACCTGCAATATAAATGCTCATTAAGCTTGGCGTCCCGAGGCCCGTCCTCTGTCTAGCACACACGCCATTTATGGGTATATTACACTTGACATACAGGGACCCGTCCTGTGTCTAGTACCTGTATCTATACACATAGAAAACATGGGCACATTAAAATTTGGCATTCATAAAATTGATTTTTATTGAAATTTTGAATTCAGAGACCCGTTCTCTGCCTATGTACACGCCCTTATGTACCAATACCAAATAAGAGCGCATATTAACTTCCCTTTCATAGGCCCGTCCTCTCTATAACAGACATGCAAATAGGGATACGCTAATTCAGAGGCCGGCTGTCTAGTAAAGAGTACCCATGCAAAAATAGAGTCACATCAGAACTTGGCATATTTCAACTTGGCATTTAGAGGCCCTCCTCTGCCTAGTACACATGCAAGCTAGGAGCATATTAAACTTGGCATTGGGAGTAATATTTACTCGGCATTCAGAGGTCCGTCCTCTGTCTAGTACAGAGTACATGTGGAATATGTATTACCACTTAGTATTCAGAGGCCCGACCTCTGGCAAGTACACATGTAAACTATGGGTACTTTGAACTTGCCCTTTAGAGGCCCGTCCTCGGCCTATACAGATTCTGACTGGGGTTATGACGAAACTTTAAGTATTGTTAAGCCAAACTCACAGTGCACCTATACTTGCTGCCTAATGGCGACACATATCTATCATTCAGTCTAATGGACGTGCTCACGAACAACAGCATAGCATTCAGAGGCCCATCCTCTGCCTCCTCGAAGGAACTGGAAATTAAGACATGGGCTATTTCACAATAAGTGTACACTTTCAGTCTCACTGGCAAATCGGGGTAAAATTTCAAACTTGTCCAACTCACAAAAACTCTGTTGATCTAAAAACTTCAGGATGTATACTAATAATTCATAAAATATCAGAGCGTGGCATTATGATTAACATGTTTATTTTTTCCAATGAAATAATGATTTGTAATTGGTTGTCTGGAGAGGACATTTTGCTTAACACAGAATATCACAATATAATGGCCAGACTAAATGTTGAAATGGTAATGCCATGCAATGTTCTGTTAGAAGGAATGGTACTGCTAATTTTACAAACAAAAAATAAAATATTTCTATCATGGTTGACATGTTATATTACGATTAACTGCTGTCCTGGAGAGGACAAATGTTTAACGGATTTTCCACAACCCTGAATATGATCTTGATAAAATTTACTCAAATCTCTCAATTGTCATATTTACTCCATCAAATGCGTCATGTAGATGATACAAACATCTTTGTGAGTACATGTCTCCAAACTATTCCATTGTGTGGAATACCTTTCCTGGAGAGACATTACCATATTTTATTTAACGAGAAATTCACTTTATTTTGAAAGGTTCATA
Organism: Henricia sp. BOLD:AAB3569; assembly: GCA_037783545.1. Classification (NCBI taxonomy): domain Eukaryota; kingdom Metazoa; phylum Echinodermata; class Asteroidea; order Spinulosida; family Echinasteridae; genus Henricia; species Henricia sp. BOLD:AAB3569. The sequence goes on from JBBELK010000132.1 coordinate 1,443,167, forward strand.
AAATTAACATTTTTCGACCGAATTACACCAACCCAAGTTTCACAATATTGTTGAACACTATATATCCATGATCGATCACCAAATTCACCACAATAATGCATCATCAACAAATGATTCCACTTAAACTAATGTAAAACTTGAAATGAGACTCCAAAATGGTGTTAAAAGTGCATGTAAATAGAGAAATTCAAAACGAATAACTCGTATAATTATGTAAAAATAGTTCTGTAGCTTGTCCGTCATATTACCCATCATATAAAATCACTCATAACATGTATTTGCACTGATAAAGTTATCCAGGATGGGTTATACTGTAATTTACTCAAATGACCACCTATTGTGAAATAGCCCACATGTACTCGGGGACCAGTCCTGGGGCCGATTTCACTAACGCTTTGCGATGATCGCTAATGCCCGTATCAATCGCTAAACTCGAAATCCATCGCAACTTTGCGATCAACTTCGAAGAGCGATTTCACAAAAACTTAGCGATGGCGTTGGCCATCGCTAGATGTTATTTAGTGATGAATATTTAGCGACGACTAATTTGTCATCGTAAATGGAAACATTCATCGCTAAAATACAATTTTGCGCCATTTGTTTAGTATTTTGAAGGTTTGGTGATTTTTAGTGTGTCTCGAAATGGCGTTTCAGTTGTTGTACAAAACAACGCAAAAGAATTACCGAGAGAGAGGGTTTTCAGGGACAGGACAAATTCTTTGGATTCATACAATGACAAAAAGAAGCACAAATATTATCGGTTTACGCGAGAATTATTATGTCATGAGAATTATTGACATTTTAGAGCCACATCTCCGCCCTTCAACTCTTAGGAGCCACGCAATAGATGCAACCGTTCAAGTATTAAGCTCTCAGGATGCTTCTATTCCACAACATCCGAGCAGCATGGCATATCTGTCGCTATAGTGTCTGCGCTACAGAATCGTGCATCAAGTCACCGAATTTCTGGTTGTTTACGCGTTACTAAGCGATCGTCCTCGTCCAATAAATGTATTTATAATTATTACTCATCGCTATTGCGACGGCTTTAGTGAAATGCAAAATCCATCGCCATCGCAATAACGATGGATTTGAATTTAGCGATCATTCTAACGATGATCGCAAAATATTGTGTTAGTGAAATCGGCCCCTGGTCCATAGAAACACGATCTAGGCCTTGATACTCGGAAGCCCAACCCGTGCTTCGTAAATTGCCTAACAAAAGATGCGCTGAAACTGCGCGTTTGGGGGCCCGTCCTCCACTTCATCAATTTAGTAAGCAAGAGTCCATTCACTTGCTACTTAGGGCCTGTTCCATTACCAATGAGGGCCCTAACACAGGTACCTTAAAACAAAAGGCCAGAACCAGATTTCCCAAATGCTAGGCTGACTCCATTTTTATTGCTATATTGCGCTCGCTATACATGCTCGAGCAATAACAAAACAAGAATTGTGAGGGCACTTTCCGAACTACGGATCTTGAAAGAGGCCCGCCCTCTATCATCTAACGAACCTGCCAAACTAGTATTTTAATTCCCATGATTCAAATTTCGGAAACTGTTTGTGTAAACGCCTATTATCGAAAACATTTCCACCTGCCCATGCCTTCTCCGACCCACCTATATAGTCTACGATCACGCAGACCCATGCTGTACCTTGGCCGCCTGGCTCCATGAAAAGGCGGAGAAAAGCACTGTTTATAAATATATATATCGTGATTGTTTTTGTTTTTTGTTTTTTTTAATTTGTTATAATGCGTACTTGTGCATGGTGGGCTTAGTACCCCAAACTTAATTAAAGAGTCGTATGCATTTGTATACGTACAAAATATTTGACAAAATGGTTGGGCCCCCGTCGCCACACGGGTGATACCTACAAAATACGAGCCTGAGGCTACTAGGCCTAATTCGCCATATTTATGGGCCTGACAGATGTTTTACCAAAACTGAATAATATCTTATGACATATAAAGCATTTAAGCAATTCGTACCTCAACTAAGGCGTAAATCATGTCCATCTTCAGCATATTCAGCAAACGAGTACATGTAGTTGGAAACTTGTCCGGTACATAAAACACGACGAGGCAGCATAACCCGCACACCGCATTGGCACTAGTATAGCCTATAATACACACGCAAGCCCAATGAGAGGTGCATTGCTTAAAGGCCAGTGGATCATTTGCAATGACCCAAAAAGTAACCGACGAGTTTACAGGGGAAAAGTTCTGAAAGTAAAGATTGAATTAATAGCAACTATCCAATGAAAGGTTTTCGCTCAAAATAATATAATTTTACCAGAAAATAATCCGTAAAGATGAAATTATTTAGATCGTTTGCAAACGATTTACTTATTTTTGGTTCGCATCTACGCGGTCCAAAATGCATGGGCGCTGTGTACTCCGCGAGCGTGTTCCAACGCGATGCATTTTTTATGGATCGCGCGCACACGCAGTATGACGCAAGCCACATAGTACCCGATCAACTGAGAACGAATATTTGAAACAACCCGCCAAGACCAGGAAAATGCATATGGATTTTCATGGTTTTTTTAAACATTTGACAAAGCTGAAATTTCTTCGGATGAGTTTGTTGATGTCTTTCTTTTGATTTATAATGGTTTTATTCGCAGAATCGCTCAAAAACAGATCATCTACAGGCTGGGCCTTTAAGGCGCGCGAACATTCAAAAGGAATTACTGGAGCGCGCTCTACCATTGTTGAGAAAGAGCCAATTTGACTATGTGCACAACGTACAGGCTCTATCCCACCGTGCGTGCGGTAACGACGATTGCTTGAAGCTGCCGTAATGATACTGGTGCGCGGTGCTGCCCACACCTCTCAAGTGTTTAAATGCCTCTAAATTACTCTGGTTACCTGATTTCGCCTTACAAAACATCCCAAACTCGACGCTAGGTAACACACTGCTGCACTTTCATTTTCCTCGAAATATATCAGCTAATTGGATGATAATTCAAAACCATTAATTATCCCGAGCGATCACACACACGTCCACCCGACGGGTTGGTATACTCGAGACTGCGTAGATTCCTACGCTGCCCTCAAAGTCGACGGATGTGCCAATAGGGATAAACTCCACTTTTCTTGAACCTCCCTTCAGTCAGAGACCACAAACACGAAATACTGCTTACTGGCTTATATTTCACGATTATGTTAAAGGAGTGTGACCAGATCACTTTTTTTTACCCATAACTCCCCGGGACTTTTCTTATGGGTCATGAGATTTTTATATCATAACATCCGTTATATTTTTCTGATTACGAAACTGAAACTCCCGCGCTTCTAGGCCGCATATTTCCAAGGATATCGTCGAAAATCCACCGATTATTTGTAAACTAATTTTCCAGTATCAACGTTTATCACTGAAGGCCGACGATAGTTTTGTTCAATTTGTTACTGGAAATCGCGAATGTTTTCGGGTTTTTGGGACATGGGAGGTGTGTATGGGAGTTACTTGATAATATTGGTAAGTTACATCGAAAACTATTTTCCAGAAACTCTGGTCATGCTCCTTTAATAAACAGAACCAAGTTCATTAATGCTGTGTCTGGCATCTAAAAAACTATGAATTGTATTATAGGGCGACAAATCGTGTGTAAAAAAGGTATATTAGGGCGACGTGCTCAATAGGGCGACATTTTTGTGTCGCCCTAATATTTTTGAGTTTAAAAATAATTTTTTAAGGTCAAAAACAATTTTTTTTAAATTAGGTCTAGAACCGTGTCTCTTAGGTCTGTGACCATCTCTGGAAGCTTCGGGTAAAAAACATAATGGAAATTCCTGGCGGTGCCCATATACCGCCTGGAATGTCTGTGTTCCCCCTGGAATGTCTGTGTTACGCCTGGAATTTCTTTTGTGTTTAGGTATTGTAGTGGTCGGAACAAATCAAGTTATAAAGTACTGCACGGCAATGCTATGTTCCTTTTGGATGTACATATTCAGTCAAGTGAGGGCGCTATACAAGTTTACTGGTCAATCCTACGCCAGGAGGTTTTGGGGGGTTAACTGTCCAAAACTTAGTTCGTGCAAAGTTAGATGTTTTAGTTTTGGAAATAAGACCCAAAACAGAGAGTTTTGACCAGGAAATGGCGGATGATAGCCTCATTTTAAGAAATGATGACATACAGAAGTGGGGATAGTGGATTTTACTAGTTTTTAGTTGTGTATAAGTTGTGCGCTGTAATAATAAACAAGTGTTTATGTAAAAGGGTTTCGCGGGGTTGCATCTCTGGGCACTGGTTGCTAAGCTCCCTGCAACGCCGAGTCCCACATTTTGGGCAATTTTTGGAGTGTTTGATCCACAAACTTGGTAGAAATGCGCCTGTAGAGGGGACTGAGAGCCGGAGAGACAACCCTGGAACCCAAGGCATTGGCTGGTAAGGGTTTTCTCCTGTAAAATTCACTGATATTGTACCATTTTGTTGATGGCAAACCGAACACTTCTTGCTAGTTTAACTAGGTGAAAGTTCACCTATTCAATGTACATGGGCCAGCAACAATTTGTATTTATTTTGTAAACACATTGATTGTATTTTGAGTGCTCATATTTATTTTCGTAAGGACAAGTCAGTCCACAGAACTTATGTTATCTTTCTTATTTTGGAACTAGGTTTTTTTGGTGTAAACGAAGTAATGAACAACGAATAAACCAGAAATTGGTCTACCCCGGAACCCGACTCTCACGAGTTTCACTACAGTATTTTAATGAGCGTAGAAATGCCACAGATTTCTTTTTATGGTCGCAAAAAGTATACCAGCCAGCGCGACTTGTGACTCATTTTCCTAGAGCCCATCACATATGTATTATTATTCTTATTAATACATGAATAGGAAGACCGCTTAGGGGTAAAAAAGCGTATTAGGACGACAGGACCGCGTTAGGGCGACCGATGGCCGGTCGTCCTAACGCAAAGTTCTCGAAAATCATCTTAAAGAGTTCAAAAACCATTTTTATTAGGTTTTAAAAAACAATTCTTAGAAATTTAGGTGAACAAATCAGTGTCCATTTGGAACTTCTTGCCGGAAATTTGGTGGTTTTAGTAGTCACTCCTGACATTCTAGCCAAAATGGTCGTCCTATTCGGGGAAGGGAACTTATATATGGGTCTGTCCACAGTAATGGTGTACATTTGAAAAGTAAGTCAATAATTCCTTTCAGATGTCTTTAGTTTATCTCAGAATTAAAGAAATTTCCTTGTTTTGTTCTCAGGAGATAACTTTTGCCCAAAAAGGTAAAAAAATTCTGCCACAATATACATTTTTGAAAAGCTTGTGTACAAATTTTCCTATTACGTAGGTAACGTGGACAGACCATTTTGTGACATTTTTTTCCGTCTTTGTTACACGCGTAATAGGAAAATTTGTGCACGGGGTTTTCAGAAATGAAAAAGTTATTTCCTCAGTTTAGCTTGATAATTTAAAGATAAAATTAAGACATTTGAAGTGAACACGGACCTAAGATCTTGAATGTTACAGAAATGTACCCCATTACTGTGGACAGACCCATATATATGTGGTTATATATAAATACACAACTTCTTTTCCCGGTATAGGACGACCGTTTTGGGCAGAGTGCCCTGGGGGACAACTAAAACGGTAAATTTGTCGGCAAGAAACTCCGCCGTTGACACCCATTTTCTGGACTTAAAGTTGTCATAAAAATGTTTTTCGACCTAGACCCAAATGGTGAGAAACCTAAAAAGAATGGTGAGAAACCTAATCAAAATTGTTTTTGACCTAAAAATATGGTTTTAGAGGCAAAAAACATTTTTATCCAAAACCGGTCGTCCTACCCCGGTATACAGGAAAAAGTGGTTATATTCGTTTTCTCAAAATCCTGTAAAATGTTAATGCTTTGTAACAACTCAGATGTGGACATACCTTGATTTTTCTCATTTTATATTGCACCCCACAAGGACTTCAACAATTCCTAACTTCAGTATGATTATTTTGATTACCAGTAGATTCATATTCGTCATCAATTTCATTATTATCGTTATCCGCATTCTCGTCATCGTCAATGTCGTGATCACCAGGTGGATCTGGTCTGGCAAAAAACGTCCTGCTAGATGGTGGTGTTCGAAAATTAAATCTGCATTCAATTCTCTTCTTTCTGCAATATTTTGAATGCTTCCCCGCGAGTTCCCCTTCTGTGTGATTGTACGTGACTGATTTCATTCAACTCCCCAGTCAGCCCTTAACTAGGAGTGACTGACTGTTGACTAATCCTAAACTGCTTGGCCAGTTCTTGTGGTAAAATCAGATGAACTAGGATGTGACTTTGCTTCACCAAAAATGGCATAACTTTTGATTCCCTTTACTGATTTTGATGCGATAAAGATATATATCCCTGAAGAAGATTCCCAAAAAGGTTCCTAAGTTTTACCTGGACATTTTTTTGGAAACCCTGTATAACTTACCGCATGCGACGAACGTTTTGTTGACCAGTGTTTGACAAGTTGAAGCATTTTCCCCACAGCACACGAGTGAAGTTTTGTTTGCAAATATTTTGTCTTGAATATTTGCTCACGAACAAACGCTCCTCCTTTGCGGAAAAAGGGTCACGCGCTTCTAATAATTTAATAGTTTGGTGTAAAAAGGCGCAAAACAAAATACATGCAACCATAACAATTCACAAAACAAGAAAAGAACAAACGTTATGACGACAAAAACACCGCAATTACTGCAATGAACTTCTATTACAAGAAATTTATTTAAAATCCGGAAATAATGAAATAGTGCGTCAGCTCATACGATCTTTAAATGAAAAATTATTTTCCTTGGACGACATGGTATGCACTACATGTATATATATACTACGTGTTAAAAACATTCCTAATTTTGTTTCTAAATAACTTTGTCACCTGCCAACGTATTTGCCCAATGACCAGGGTGATAATGTGCAAAGCGCCATGAGTATCCCACAGGATAGATATGCGCGCTATATAAGATGCCATTATCATTATCATTTCAACCAACATTTCAGATCACGTAAACAAGCCGTAGCAAATTTTATTGAGTAACTTGCATCGGTTTTGTCCAAGAGTGTGAGATTTGAAAGCCGTTATGGACAATTTCGGAATCACAAACTCCTCTGAAATTGAGTTTTTTTCCGTATGGCTTTAAAATCTCACCCTGTCGAACGAAACTGATGTAAGTCACTTACTCAAATTTGTCAAGGCTCGTTTACATGATCTGAAATTTTGGTTGAAATCCATTAGGACCAAAAGCAGGACGTGTTTTTGGCATGTAGTACTAAGTGCTTATCCCGGGACACGCGCAAACAACTCATCGGGATCCCACCCAGTTCCCATCGTGCATTCAAAAACAGCACTTAGTAAACATGTACAGTGCACGCAGCACCAGGACACCTTCACACATTTAGTGACACACTACATGATTAGGAAAAAGAAGAAAAAACAAAACAGGAAGAACAGCATCACATAACTAAAGAATAATGTTGATGAACTGCCTTAAATCCATGTATGATTTTTTATGTTGAATGCGGATGGTCAAAAATTGTCTGCAGGTGATTAAAAAAAAACAACTTTCGGTTGGCAATTTCTCCCACAAAGGTACCATTTTACACGTGGTGCTCGTTACCATTGCTATGAACACATTTAGTGGGTTTTTCTTGTCAACTCATGAAATTTAGGGTCACAGCATATGATGTATTGGGGCTTTAAAGCAGGCTTTAGTCAACAAGTGTCCTCCGTAATAATTCAATGCATGTGATGGTAAATAAAGTATCATTTGCAGTTACCCAAAAGTTACTTCACGAGTTGACAAGAACAAAACCATTAAAAGTGTTGATTGCAATAGTAACAAATACCACATGATTTTTTTCCGTGTAAATTAGTACCTCTGTGGGAGAAATTACTAAGTTGGTTTTAAAAACCATTCATTCACACACAACAAACATGCATGGATTTTTACGGCAGAAAAGAGAAACTACAAGGCCGTATTCTCGACATAGGCGTTTAATTAAGTAGAACTAACGCTTTAAAAAAAAAGTTTACCAATCATGTACTTTATCTTTAAAGTAAGGTAAAACAAATTTTCGAGCATTTTACAAGTTCTATATATTTTAAGCCATAATTATAGCAATTACCAACAATATACGAGAAATAATTTCATGCATTGCATAAATTAATGCATTAAAAAAGTTTAAAGTCGACGAAAACAGTTTGATGCCAAAGAGTTTGATGCCTACTACATTTCCCTATACCAAAGATACATGTAATTTCATCTTTTTGCTTTTAACCATGGTGTCTCCGATTGGCGCGTTGAGCATGTACACAACGGCAGCTGCGGCCGGTTTTCCATTTGCAAACGGTGCCCGCGTTACATTTGCAACCGTTGTAACGTGGAAATCGTATTGTTAAAAGCGAGGATTATAATTTGTATTGTTAGAAGTTAGGATCATTTTGTTAAACATATTATTAATTGACAGACTGTGTAATATACTATAACAAGCTTATATTTCGTAAACAGAAGTATGATATTTAGCACTTATAAACTGGATTCAAAGAGTGTATTTAACATTTTCAAAATAAAAATACGAGTGGCTGGTTACTAATACTTAGTTTGTAACATTAAACCGAAATGTGCAAAATTAACCTGATACAAATATATGGTTTCATCATCCGCACTGTTTTAATGTACACTCGACCAAAAACGTTCTGTCACCAGTAAGACATTTATAGATATTTATTATTATATTAGATTTAATGTAGGAAAATAATATATCAAATTTTAGCTGAACATATCCCTCAAAGAAATAGAGCTCAAGAGAGATCATGATGGCAAGCTTCACGGAACAGGAATGCAACAAAGGAGTGTGGGGTCAGAATGAAAAACACCAAAGAACAATGCAACTTGTGATTTGGGCAATTTGTGTGTAGACAATTAGGAAATTTTTAAGTGAGTTTGGATTTATCAATGTCTTGTCAAAAACATCCAAATCAAAATGGTTAAATTGTCCAATCTGAATCGTGCCATTGCAGTAGGTATGGTGGAAGCAAAATACTGAACTGTAACTCCCCTTGCTTGAGTGCAATAAAGTTGACATCGTTGTTTTTTGGTGTTTTTCATTCTGACTCCACACTCCTTTGTTGCATTCCTGTTCCGTGAAGCTTGTCATCATGGACTCCGTTGAGCTCTATTCCTTTGAGTGATATGTTCAGCTAAAATTTGATATATTATTTTCCTACATTAAATCCAATTTCATAATAAATATCTACAAATGTCTTACTGGTGACAGAACTTTTTTAGTCGAGTGTTTGTATATAAAGAAAATCCGTATTGATGATTTCCCCATAATCTTTCACTGTACTGCTCTACAGACCTAACAAAATGATTGTATCAGAATTGTCAAAATTCAAGGCAAAAAGACTTTATAATTAGGCTCTTCTGTATGTTATCTTAAATCGTTAATTAATGGTACGAAATGTGTATACACAGCGCATATATAAAGCGCTATAATATAAGCAAGAACAAATTATAAAAACTGCTTACCGTCCGGGTTATTTGCATATGAATTGCTATTTTTCTAGAATAGAAAAGTTATCAGCTTTTATTTGGTACAAAGAACGTAAAATTCCGTCAGGGATAAATGCCAGTTGATTAAAAACAAGAAATAACTAGAATTTGACGTTTGCTTTTTTTTTACAAGGTGATCGACATGAACATTAATCTTATGATGACGTCACACTTTTAAAATTGGTTAAAAAACTTGAGTTGGTCGATGTTGCAAAAGAAACATTCACATATCGATTGCCAGTATTGGAATTCTTAAGACATATGACTCTTTGATTATTCAACGCTAAAATTGTGTGTACTGATGACGTCATTATTGGCTCAGTCAATCTCACCATGACGTCACTATTGTGTGCACAAATTGTTCAAGGATCTACTGAAGAACAAGTTCTTACATGTGGTGAAATAATCTTTCGAATATATATACAGTTCTCAAGATTTTGTCATTTGAGGTCATATTTACGTAACCACCGTGCACGTGATGACGTCATCATTGGTATAGTCATCAAGTCCACACGAGTGGGACCAATTCGTTCCGTAGAACTATGGTAAAATTCCCTACCACTTTGGCTCTTTTTGCATTCAAAATGCAAAAAAATTGCACATTTTCGATTAACTTCCGGTTTAGAAATAATTGTTAGAAATAAAAATCTATTACGGTTCTTGAGATATGAATTTTGGAAATAATAACCTTTGAATTTTGGTAATTTGACACCTGTGACGACATCATGACGTCACAATTTTGTGCACAAATTGTTTAACAATTTGATGAACATTAAGTTTTTAAATGTGCGAAGGAATCATACAAATATCTGTTGTAGTTCTCAAGATACAGCATCTTTAAACAATTCAGCTCCAACATCTTGCGTAATTTGACACCATATTACCTAACCACCGTCGATGTGGTGACGTCACCATTGGTATAGTCACAAAGTCCACATGTGTAGGAACAATTCGTTTCGTAGAACTATAGTCAAATTCCCTACCACTTTCGCTCTATGTACATTCAAAATACTAACAATTTGACATTTTTAAACAACTTCCGGTTTGATCCTGATACTATATACATGGTGAAAGTCTGCCATAGGGCCTGTCTGCATCTAATTTTGTAAAGATTCAGCTTGGTTTCATGGGCATTTTTACCCGGTAAGAAATAAATTGAGATTTTCGTTTTCGTTGAACTTTGACCTCTAATTGACCCCAAAAGGAAGGGTCAGATGAAAATGTCCACACAAAGAAATTTGTAGCCCATGATCTATAAGCCTGTTAAATACGAAGATCTTGGGTCACGTGGTTTTTGAGACGGCAGCATTTTAAAACATGCATATTTTGGTTATTTTTGGGATGTAATTTGATACCTGATGACGTCACAGTGACGTCACATTTGCATGCACACCTTCACATGGGGTTGATGTTCCTACCAAGTTTTAAATTGATAGCTTGAACCGTTTTGAAGAAAGGCTCTGGAAACGTTTGAGTGGAAAGAGAAAAAAAAGACAGGCCCTGTCTTTTATTCGACAATGTTATTACGTAAATGTACATGTGCGCGTACACGTATACTTTAGGGGCGTTCGAGATGCTTACACCGGGTAACACCAACTTACACCGGAGCGTTCTTTTAGCCAGCACGTGTTACACGAGACTGCCCCGGTGGCAGCCACTACTGCCCGAGCGGGTCTGTGGTGTAAACTCGGTGTAATGACGTCACATAGTAACCGTGAGAAGTAAAACATGGCGGACAGTTTGGAATCGCGACGTGAGTACGAAAAAAAACCACAGATTTATGACACAAAATAAGAGGGAATAGGGCTGTAAATACATTTTGATTAATCAGTATTTTTGCGTGGCGCCGGCTTCATTTTCCATCGTAACAATTATGGCATTAATAAAGCCCCACCCGGCAACAACCTTTGACCTGTGCTCCCAGAATTCAAAGCGAAACCCCGTGTCGTTCGTTTTGCATCTTCTGGGGGCTTCCCCTGGTGTAAACCTCATGTTACCCGGTGTAAGCATCTCGAACGCCCCTATTGTACACCTATGAGCATACGCGCACATGTACAACATGTGAAGCCCGTTTCAAGAAAAAGGCTTGTATCTCCAGTTACCGACGTCTGAAATAAAGTTTTTTAGGTGATCGGGCCAACAGCCCGTTCACCTATTACTATTGTACGATTTCTTCGTCTTTTTTTAGGTGATCGGGCTGTACGATTTCTTTGTCTTTTTTTTTTTAGCTGTTTCGGTAGGGCCGAAACAGCTATTGTTTTCGATCCGTGTACATACCGTCCAATCAATTACCGTTTTCAAATAGTATAAAGAAAAAGGAAAAACTAACCCTTTACCCTTGGACGGTATGTACACGGATCGTTTTCGTTCCAGTTTTTTTTTTTTTAATTTGTATTATTTTTTGCCCCTGTTTTTTTTCTAAGAAACAGTTTACACACTTCTGTACATCCGATTCCAGTTAAACTTGGCAGATAGTTAGTACATCCCTGAGGATGTGCCAACGAACAATGACGTTACCGTGACGTCATCAGGTGTCAGATTAAAGGGGCATGAAATTTCATGTTTTCCGTATTCAAAAATTCATAAAAAATCAACCGTCTGATCTACGATCTTGATTCCTTCGGAATATACAATAATTAATAAAGGTCTTTGAGATGCCCATATGCCTTGACCTTTGACCTCATTCCTATTGGTCAAACAGACTTTGCCTTGTAGTTTGAAAGTGTTAAGAGGTAGAGGGATGGGGTCAACTGTGTTATGGTTCGACAAGGATGGGGTATCCAAAAAAATATGACGATGACCTTTGACCTTGCTCACTTCCGGTCGAAACCGGAAGTGGCCCTTAGTTTAAAAATTGTAGGAGGTATTAATGTCAGTGGCCATCAGGCATTCCAAAAATAAAAGTGATGACGTCATCGTACGTAATAGCGCCCTCTAGCGACAAGATAAAACATCTTCAAAACCTATTTTAAACAGATGTCTGTGGGAAGTTTGTCTAAAAATTATCAAAGTTGGTATATAACATGACCTTGGGTCAGTGCACACATGTAGTGTCAAACATTGATGACGTCATCTTGTGGAATTTTACATGAATTGGAATTTTAAAGCTTTGATGACCCATACCTGCAGAACCCAACAGCTGAAACGAATGAAACTTTGCAGGTATGTTGTCTGTAATTAAGTCAGTGACATATTGTAATGACGTCATCGTGTGTCATATTAAAAATTGAAAATTAAAGGTCAACATTTTCAATAATCAATACGAAAATCAGCACGTTAACATATGACCGTAATTCGTGCGGTAACAGTCACAGCTAACCAAGATCTAAATTTCGTAGACAGACAATACCTTTAATTTTGATCACTTCCGGTAGAAACCGGAAGTGCACTTAAATAGACCTATTTTTTGAAAGTGGTAAAAGATGCAGATATGGGGTTTGAAGTGTAAGTGCCCAAGGTGAATTGGCTTTCTAAAAATTTAAGTGATGACGTCATCGTGTCAAAAGACGCCCTCTAGGGGCGAAATTAAAAAGTCCCAAAATTAACTTTTACAGCTATGTTTTTGCAAATTAGGTCAATACCCAGTCAGCAAACTTACGTTAGCCCGACGTTGGATCAACGTCAGTAATTGACGAAGAAACGTTGGACCAACATTAGACAATGACGTTGGTCCAACGTAAAGTTGCACTTTCGAATAACGTTGGCACAACGTTGTTTATAAGTTGGCGTTAACGTTGGACAAACGTCATATCGCTCAATGTCCGACCTTATTTTTTTACGTCTGATCAACGTTATTTTTACGCTGGCGTTAACAGTTGGACAAACGTCACACCATTCAATTCCCAACCTTATTTCCACGTCAATTCAATGTTGGCTCAACGGCACTAGACGTCGTTATGGCGTAATTTAGACGTAAGTTATTAACGTCTTATTAACGTCTTTGTGGGGTCGTATATGAAAGCCAAAAGACGTAATTTCAAAGACGTCTTGACGTCTTTTCCTGACGCCTCATACATTACTCATACATTATTCATACATTACCATACATTATTTATACATTACTCATACACTACATACACTACTCATACGTTAGCTTTATGCGCGACTTCTATTTATGCTCCACAAAAACCTGCACCCTGTAACCCATGGTTGGCACACACCTACTAACCGAATACCGAGTTTAATTCTAATCTCTCGCCACTTTGAGTTTGTTCATTCCCGACAATTGCCAATTTGCCTATTATCAAGCAACAACCCATTTACAAAAATCAAAACAACTGCCAAAACTGAAGCAAATTAGCCTTTCTACACGGTAAATCTGTTGAGTTACATGCAAGCTAGAAAAAGACGTCTATAAAACGTCATTTTTTGGTCACGGCCACTTTATGACGCACGACTCGAAAACGACTGAAAAAAAGACGTCTTTAACACGTCGTGTGCCCACATGTTGCCGTTAACGTTGGATAAACGCCATGCCGCTCAATTGACAACCTTATTTCCACGTCATATCAACGTTAGGCTGACGTTGTTTCTACGTTGCTGTTTCCGTTGGCCAAACGTCATACCGCCACCCTTACGTTACAGTGCTCACCATAATTTGACGTCCAGTTGACGTCAGTTGTGCGACGGCAGACTCACGTCACAGTGGTGACCACAGTTTGACGTCCGGCTGACGTCAGATGTGCGACGCCACACGTACTGACGTCACAATGGTGGCCATAACATGACGTCACACTGACGTCCTGAGACCTACGCAAGACCGACGTCATAAGGGTTACTATAATTCGACGTCTGACTGACGTCCGATGACCGACGTTATACCAACGTTACAGTAATTACCATAGTTTGACGTCTGATTGACGTCAAACTTGCGCCGCTACTCTGATGTTACAGTGGTGACCATAAATTGACGTGCGGCCGACGTAAGATTGTCGACGTTAGACTGACGTCACAGTGGTGACTAAACAACGACGTCCCTCTGGCGTCACATTTAAGAAGCCACTGTGACGTCACAGTGATGACGGTAATTTGACGTCCGATTGACGTCAGAATAACGACGCAAGCATGACGTAAATCGTTGTCCCTTAACCCACGTTAATTCGACGCAGTATGTCGACGCCGTACTGACGTAATGTGATAACCTTTATATGACGTCTTACCGACGTTATATTAATGACACCTTATTGACGTCAAATATTGACGTTAAAGTGACGTCATGTTGACCAAATGTCTAACTTAATGCCGACGTATAGCAAATACGTAAATCGCCGGCCCATATCTGACGTCGTACCGACGTCGTACACCGACGGGCGACGTTCGCCGACCTATGCCGACGTCGGTGCGACGTATGCTTGCTGACTGGGTATTAGTGATTGTAGACCTGATCAAATGCCAAACAAGTTTGTGTGGTCAAAAACCCGATGACGTCATCCGCCTCTTTAAAAGCTGGGTATTCATTAAAATGAACAGTTAATATTTCCCCAAGGATGTTGCCTGCTAATACTTCTGTAACATATTAAAATAGCGTCATGATGACGTAATTTGGCGTCACATTACACTGCATTGAAATTTAATGGCTCAAATATTCAAAAATATATAAAGAAATGTCGAAGTGCTTCGACATATGATCGCAATTCCTTCAGTAACTGTCAAAGGTAACCGAAGTCTAATTTTCAAACACAGACATTGACCTTTCACATCGTTTACTTCCGGTAGAAACTCGAAGTGGCCCTCATCTAATTATACCCGCACTGTGCGCTCTGAATCGCTCCGCCCCCTCCTCCGCCGGCCATGAGCTTGCGTTCGCTACACCGCGAAAGTGATATAGCGCCCTCATGTGTTTGCACTGTTGCATGTTATATTAGACTATGTGGCTGCGTTCGGGTGTGTACTCGTGTTAACACGAGTTATACTCCTGCGCGCGTGAACGGCAAGAATAACGACACTCGGGTCAGTGAGAGTATGCTCTAGCTACTCCCCATCTTCCTTTCGCAAGGGTCTTTCCTGCACTCGTACCTCGCTTGCCAAGAACCTTGCTGCATCGACTGGGTCTGAGCTGTATTGAGGAATATATATGAATATTGATTAGCCAGTGACAGTGATCGCAACTGACCAATCACGCGCAGCGCATGTTTCTCGGTCATCGCATGCAGTGCCGATAGGCCCGATGTGCACGTAGCACGTATAGCGCGACATTCAAAATGCATCATAGCCAGGACGCTGTTGCCAACAGCAAGAGCCAATCACGCGCCTCGCTCCGTTTAGTGGTAGCGTCCACTTTTACTAGGGGGTGGGGTCCAATGTTTAAATAAACAGTCATTGTAAAGGCGTTTTTTAATAGGCCTATCTTTATTCAGAGATTCTGCGTTTAGCTTTTAGCGAAATATAGTAAGTCTTCCTTCAGTTACGAACATTTATACTGCGTGCAAGATAAAATGATATACATGTACATAAAAAGATCTCCCCCACACAAATTGTGGTAATTGCGGCTACGATGTCGCGAGATAAACAACACGCGAGATGATTGTTCGAAACGGCTCATTAAAAGGTCAAAAGATACAGGTCAAAAGATATCTTGTCTCTCATTGGTTGAACAGCCCTAGGCCTGCAATACAGCTCAGACCCAGTCGATGCAACAAGGTTCTTGACAAGCGAGGTACGAGTGCAGGAAAGCTACTCTCCCCAGCAAATGGGGAGTGTGCTCGTACTCCTGTCAAGTGTCATGTGATTTGTACGAAGATGGTGGAATATGGGTGGGATTTTTGGTGAATTTGCTCAACGTGTCAACTTAATAACTGAAACAATAACCCACTAAGGTTTGTCTTAGACGGCATCAAAGGTTCTCACGACTTACGGCCTGTATTTCCTCAGTTTCTTGTGAGCAATGAAACGGCATTTTTTTGTGCAGTGATGGCAAGAGACGTCCATCTTCACTGATTGCCATTCGCGCACGCGGACTGCGGATTTGCCGTTCGCGTTATGTGACCCGAGTGCAATGCGCACGCATTACTCCCGAGTAACGAGAACTGCACGCCCGAACGCAGCCTGTAAGTTGACCTCGCGAACGTACGAGACCGCGCGAGACCACTGTTATTTCCGGGCACAAGACCCTATCTCTTCAACGCACGTCGCGAGCGAAATTATTGGATTATTTTGTTTACGCAGGTTTTTGTAAACTCGGACGGCCCAAAACGCGTATCTCTAAATAAAATCTTGCATTTCAATTGATGAAGTGGGGTATATAATCAAAAATAAGCAATCGAAATGTAAAAATTCACGATCTTTTTTGAGCCGACAAGTCAATCTTTGAAGATCGTAAACTACATGCAGCAAAAGATATGCAACACGCACATCAGCCGACGTACGTAGGCCTACAGTGTACAAACAGACCTCGCTAGCGATAGGCGAAACGCCATCTACCAAAAGTAGAGCTTGCAGACTTTTTTTAGAGTGCCCAAGTTCGAAGCATTCATTTTTACATGAATCCACACTTGGGTCATCCATTCCCAATTGGATGAAGAATATGCTAGCAGAGAAATTTATTCAGGTCACGAAATTTTAATAACTTTTTATCGTTTTTAGAGATAATTATGCATGTATTATATATTGTAAAAAAACATTTTAGTTACCCGAATCACTTTCGGGTCGGTTGTATACTCAAGATTGGAAAGAAAAATTTATATACAAAAAACAAAATCTCGCCCGTGTTATAGGAATAGGCGTTTTAGTAGTGTTGTGCCCGGAAGCTCAGATTTGTCCTTTGCCGCGAGACTTACATAGTCTATTCACATAATTTATAAACTGTCATGTTTCAAGCAGCAGTGAGCCGGATACCGGAGCTAAAAAAGGTTATTACACCTCAGGTTATCGTTAAACCTCAATATCCATATTATTTTTAATACAGAAGCTACATGTATGACCTTTTATTTTATTATTATTGGCACCCCTGTCCTTGAAAAACCCCATAGACAATACACACGAGTTTTCATGGGGACAGTTTTATTTGATTTGATTTTATTTTTTTTGCAGTTTTCTGAGCTGAAATTCAGATCAGTAAAAATTACCGAAACAGCGTGTTTGTTTTTAACAAACACTAGATTTCTAGTTTTTCTTCCCAAACGATTCCAGAGCTTTTCTTCAAAACGGTTCAAGCTATCAATTTGAAACTTGGTAGGAACATCAACCCCCATGTGAAGGTGTGCATACAAGTGCGACGTCACTGTGACGTCATCGGGTATCAAATAACTAAAAAATGACCAAAGTATGCATGTTTTAAAATGCTTCCGTCTGGAAAACCACGTGACCCATGATCTTCGTATTTGTCAGGTTTATAGATCAGATCATGGCCTACAATTTTTTTTTCGTGTGGGCATTTTCATCTGACCCTTCCTTCTGGGGTAAATTTGAGGTCAAACTTCAACGAAAACGAAAATCTAAATTTTTGCACTTACCGTATTGAGCAACAATGCCCATCAAACCAAGCTGAATCTTTACTAAATTAGATACAGACATACTACACATGTGGACTTATGACTATACCAATGGTGACGTCATCACATACACGATGGTTACATAATATGGTATTAAATTACGTAAGGTGTTGGAGCTGAATTATTAAAAAATGCTGTATCTTGAGAACTACAATATATATTTGAATGATTTCTTCGCCACATTTAAGAGCTTGATGTTCAACAAATAGAATTGTGACGTCATGATGTCGTCACAGGTGTCAAATTACAAGAATTCAAAGATTATTTCAAAAATTCATATCTCAAGAACCGTAATAGATACTTGAAAAATTCTTTCACAGCGTGATATGTCTCAATCAACTGAACAAATAATTCAATGATATGACCCTTGTGTGACCCCTACTTCCGGTCCAAACCGGAAGTTGTTCGAAAATGTGCCATTGTTTAGCATTTTGAATGCAAATAGAGCCAATGTGGTAGGGAATTAATTTGACCATAGTTCTACGGAACGAAATTTTCCCACACATATGCTAGGCCTATGTGCACTTTATGACTATAGCAATGATGACATCATCACGTGCACGGTGGTTACGGAATATGATCTCAAATGATAAAATCTTGAGAACTCTAATATATATTGGAAAGATTCTTTCACCACATATACATGTAAGAACTTGTTCTTCAGTACAACCTTGAACAATTTGTCCACACAATAGTAACGTCATGATGAGATTGACTGTGCCAATAATGACGTCATCAGATTCACAATTTTAGCGTTGAATAGTCAAAGAGTCATGTCTTGAGAATTCCAATACTGGCAATCGATATGTGAATGTTTCTTTTGCAACATCGACCAACTCAAGTTTTCAACCAATTTCAAAAGTGTGACGTCATCATGAGCTCAATGTTCATGTCGCCCGATCACCTTGCGTTTCTAAACAAAACAAACGCCAAGCTCTAGTTAAATTTATATTTTTCGTTACAGAGACACGTAAGCATTCTAAATTCGTTCGCTTGTGTGAATTATTTTGTTTAATCCTTTCACCCAAACACGGACAGTGCAACTTTAAGATGTTGCGACTGCACAGCACCGTAAGTAATATTGTAAGTATCAGCAGTAATAGGCTTAACCAGCGGTGCAAAGTTATGAGTATTATTTGATGTACTTCATTTTATGGTTTAAAATGCGTTAATCTACAAAATACCTTATACAAATTACCTAGTAATGTAATACCTTATCAGATATAATACTTTATAGAAATTACTGTCATGTAAATATGACAAATTAATTTCCTTTTAACTGATGTAAACAAATGTACTAACCCTGGTGATCAGCATCATACCTAATATAGGTCTGTCCTTTTGTCATTATAACGACTCATTATAGTGCTGCTGGCGACACGTATGGCTTAACGTACGTTGTTCCATTGGATCCAATAATCCTTCCTTCCGTTCAAAGATCATCTATGTAGAAATCATTCTCCAAGGCCTCCCGAAGCATAATTTTTGTTTTGGCTAATTTGTGTTTGAGTTCTTGCTTCTGAGCTCTCCTTGATTCCTGTTCCTAACAACATTAGACACGGAAAGAAATATATGTATCTTACGGCAGAGCACCACAAGATGAACAATCGGCAAAACTATATTTTACATTTTTTCAGAAAAGGTTAAACCCAGGCCCGACGTCTAGTAGTATAATGCTTCTGCAGCCCATTCGAATTGTTTCAATTTGTAGTGAGCATTCAGGATAACCCATTAACAGATTTGCATCACAGCCGGAAAAAAATTGACAGGAGGCCTGGATTAACAGACCAATTGAAACCAATTCGGTACCAATTGAAGACCAATTAGAGCCAATTAAGACCAGTTCATTCCAATTCAAAAATCAATTGGTTTGAATAGGTCGTTTTCGAAGTGCTTAAAGTATTGAAAAAGTGTGGTCACTGCTCGAAGCTGGTCTTGACACTTTTCGCTCTGGAGCAATGCGCATAAACTGCACTTGCTCCATCGTTGGGACAGGATTTAACATATTAGAGTGTCATGTAATCCACTTAAAGGATCTTATACAAAACAAGTACATGCTGGGATTTTTACCTTCTTTGCTGGAACCGACCGCAAATTTCGGAGTGCATTTAATTCGTCCGTTAGTTTTCGACATTCGTCCTTGAGCTTGTCAACTTTGGCGAAGTCCTTTGATAAAGTTACTGACTTTTCAGTATGTGGCACAGTCAAATGTGGGTACGCTTTGTGGAAGCTGGGTGTTGTTTCAACGTCATTCTCCCTTCCCTTGGGCGTAACAGCGTAGGCAAGTGGTCCAATCCAACTGAATCCAAGATAGAAAGTCACTGGCTCTTGGTTTGCTCTTCTGGAGGGAACTGCTAGCCTGATTGTAATTTTGCCCTCTTTTAAGGAGTACAGAAGGTGGGTCTTGCTCAGTAGGAAACCCTCCAAACGCACCAACCGCTCGCGGACGCTACTTGACTTCCAAAAATCATCCTTTGCTTCACGTTTTTCAAGCTTTCTTTGATTTCCATGAAGCTCATGTATGTGAACAAATGCCCGCAGATCGCTCCCTTGACCAAAAAAGAAATGTGTTGCAGGTTTCATCTTGTTTTGGCTGTGGCGTTTCTCTTGGCCCCTTTTCTCGGCAGGTGTTTGGCGAATGTCCCATATTTCCTTTAGTTGCTCAATGTAAAACTTGAAGTCGTGTTTATCTTTTCTCTCTGATACGACATCTTGATTTGGCCAGAGGAACATCATCATGAAGAAAGGTGACCAGCAGTCGAGGAGACCCCGATGCGTTAATGCGTTGAGAGGCCGGACGAACTGCTGGTATACATCATCTGCTGCCATATACCTCTCACCGATCGACGACATCGCCAGATTTATCAACACAAGCTTCCGTAAATCAAAAGAATTAAAGGCATCTGAATTCTTCAGTAAGATGTCGCGGCACTGGCCGAGTCTTTTCAGATCCTTTTCTTGGGCAAGGCGAAAGATCTCTTGGAAGCGACTACATCCCAACTCCTGAACCTGCCTTCGGCGGCATTCGGCAACACTTGTGGGATCTTGACGAAGAAAGCTACCTAACGTTTTGAAATTAGGTTCTCCGTAATACATTACGTACAATTTGTGGAACTCCCTCAGGTGGTCTTTCATGTAGTCAAGTTTCTCTTTGGCAATATGTGCAGATGAACTGTCTTTGCAAAATGTTGCTGTGTCGTCAAGTATCTCAAGTGTGCAGTCGACTCTGTCTTTCAGTGACATGAGGAGATCATGAGATAGTTTGCTTAACTTGGGGTAGGAGAGCTCTGGTGGAGTGCTTGGCTGCATGAGGTATGCCCTTAGGAAATTTATATCACCTTTTGTCCTGAATGGTTCGACGCATTTGTGAATAATCTGTAGCAATTTGAATGCTACTTCAACTTCTGCATACAGGCCAGTGTATTCGATTAGCAGAGCTGCTTTGGAAACGTCGTAGGACTTACGGAAGATATCCATGGCTGAGAATGACAGGGATATTATTTCATTGCATTTATCGTCATCGAGGACTTGCTGCTCTTCCATATACGGTGCTGTTGCGTTTCTAAGGTTGGCTTTGAAAACACGTCCTTTTGTGTCCAAAAAGTAAGAGTTTGTTGGGTTAATCTCCAATGCTTTGTCAGCATAGACGTGTGCTTTGACGATATCTTTCTCTCTCAAATAAAGCCGTGCAAGTTGCTGTGCAACAAAAGCATCTCCAAGCTTCTCAAAGCCAGCTTCAAGTACATTGAAAGCCATTTCAGGCCCGTCCTCGCTGTATACATCCTCTACTAGTGGAGAAAACTCCGTTTGTGTCTCGTCTCCATATATGATTTTTTTCCTTCGTACAAGGAGGTCATGCGTTCGTTTTTCAAGATCCTTTTTACTATGAGACCACGAACTAAGAAGCTCACTCTTCAAAAATTCCAAAGCAACTCCCGCAAGAGATTGCAATTGGTCGTCACTTTTTCGTCGAGTCTGCTTCAGCGCCTCCTTGGCTACACTGTTGATCATTCTAATTTCTCTATTCTCTATAATGACCATGATCTTAAATGCAGAGGACACGGCATGTTCCCATGGAACCGCACCCTTGCGAGATAAGTATGCCGACAGATTGCTCAGGGTCAACCTCCTGTCCATCATTGAATCACAACAAGAAACTGGAATAGCAGCCTCGGGTCTGTAGTAGTTCAGGAATGCGCAATATTTAATGAGTTTAAATTCATTGTCCTTGATGTCAGAGAGTAAACCGGATACGACCTTTTGGATGTACATCGGATTGGCTTCCTCTTTCATGACCATGAAGGCAAGGAGATTTTCAAGCTTATATTCTCCAGTTCCAAATTGTTCCTCGCGTTCCAATTCCTTTTGTTTCTTCTGGAACCATTGTTTTTCGTTGGGATCGAGCTTTTGTGTCAGAGTAACTTTGAGATCTTTGTCCTTGTACTTAACGTTGCCCTTGTACGTAACTTTGTCTGGCTCGTTGAATCGTTTGCAATGTATTAGAACGCACACTGCTCCACCATCAATCGGGCTATCTCTTGAAACTTCTTCCAACTCTGCAACCAAATCGACATTGTCCAGATTATCGGCAAGCACGCAAACCGGAGGGATTTTTCCGGTGGCCTTTTGCGATCGATCATAACCATACTGCCTAACCTCCATGATTTGATTCACCGTGTTTTCGGTGACTCTATTTACGATGACACAGCGGTATATTTTGTGAAGTTCCCAGACAACATAGCGAGCTAGAGTGCTCCCTCCAGCACCTGGGTGGTGCAAAAGTGACACCGATACTATTAAACTATCCTCACTGTTCGAGCTGTTTAGTGGTTTGGTGACTTTCTTGAGTAGGTCACCAAACCCCTTTCTTTTCAGCACATGACCACAACCGTATCGTTTTACTTCCTTTTCGCCAATGGCAAAATTCCACCAGTCGACACTTCCTCCCCGGTAAAAGTGTAATTCCTTTTCTTTGGTGAATTTTGCATAACCAGGATTGGTTTCATCCATGTCAGTATTTTCGCATTCGTTCTTAAACACAACAGTTAGGTCATCCCACTCATCCCTTTGTTTCTCGGAGAGAAAGCACTGCTTGCCTGGAATACCGAAAGGCAGTTCATAGTTAGACGTCTGGTTCACTCCTTTCATTCGCATCATGATGCGGTTTATTTCTGCAAACTCAACACCCACAACACTCCTTTGGTCAATGTCATCTTTTGAAAACCACTTTTTAACACCTTCAACAAACGTTGCGTAAATACTTTGGTCTTTGACGATGCAGGTGATGCGTTGCAAATCTTGAAAAGATGATGTAATTTTCCGGAAAAGTTCACACATAATGTCGATGTCATCGTCCGACAGTACTAAGAGCAGAATCGCCTCACGGCCTTTTGGTATGACCGATGGTTGGGAAAAGAACATAACTGCAGCCTCGACATCCTTACTGCGTTCTCGGTGCCAAACAGGAAATGGCATTTTTGGGGCCTCTATGTGACTTTCCTCGCGGCCATTTGCAAAAATCCAAAGCGTCTTCTCGGGAAAGTCGATGTTGTTTTTCAATTCCTCTTCGGAATCACCATACTTGAAAAACTCCGGCAGCTGCAAGGTAACGCTCCGGGCATCATGGTACAGCTTGCACAATCCATTTTTCAATGAACTTGGATTAAAGTCAAAGACAGCAGTCCATTTAATGGTCTTCAGAAATTCAAACTTTCTGCGAAGCTCGTCTTTTGTGTGCTCTGACGGAACGATAGTTGGTTTATTTGCCACCAAAATGGGGTAAAACGACTGGTCTAATTCACCTTGTTCATCCCCTGTCAATAACATGCGTAGTCGGGCCTCTTGTGTCTTACTTATGTGTACCGTTTGACTAACGGCTGTACTTTGGCTTTCAGTCTCAGACACCAAAGCCCTTGGAATTTCAGCCTGGCGAAAGTCGTCTCCTTTAGGAGAATCCGGGGGTGATTCTTCAATTCTGAAACTTGGTTTAGTTTCTTCAGTAGTTACAGGTCGTATAGCTTTCTCTTGTGGTTTCAATGTTTCAGTCGACGTTTGCAGCAGTTGCGAAATGGCTTCTCCTCCTCCCGGCGAACGCTCTGAACTTGTGGGTTCCTCTTTAGGATTTTCCAGGGCCGTTTCTCTTCGAGAAGCTTCTTCTACTTCCCCGTCTATGGCTGCTGTAAGACGGCCCTCCACCTCGTCAGGAATGACACGCTCCCGCTTTTTACGTCTCCTCTGGCATGACGAACGTTTGGACTTGTTTGTTTTTGAGCGATTTGATGGCTCTTGTGGTTCATCGCCGTCGCTAACTACTGGCTCAACAACTGAACGAGAGAAAATCTCAGTATTGGGGTTTGCAGATGTCAAAGCTGCAACTTTAGGGGTCCTTGCCTCTGAATCTAGTTCTGCTTGTTGCGTAATGGCAGACGTCGTCGACTGATGACTTTTAGATTCCACCCATCTATCCCGGTTGTACAAAATCAGACGCACATCGGAGAGTGTCATGCTGAAGTCTTCTCTCAAATGTTCCTTGGTGTACATTTTCAACACTTGTCCAGTTACCTCTTCCATGTAAGTGTGGTCTACAATGGACTTGGCTAGTCCGATGCTGAGCAACCAACGTCGTACATGTTCTTTTGTCCAGTCCGACATAGAAGTAGGAAAATCAGCTTGTTCTGGAATAAATTAAAATGGTATACTCTATGTTAGCCCATTAAAATATTTCACAATAAATATCAGAATGCGTTTAAATAATTCTTGTGGAATACATATAGCTGACAGAGACTCTACCATGCACTCGAAAAATTCTGAATATACATACTAAAGACAGAACGTTCTTCCACGCTTGAATCTTTTGATAAGTTTTCAAAGAATCTGCAAGCTTCCTCGTAGTCATGTTGCGATATATCCACCTGAATTGCAATGTGACTTTTGTCTTCCGGTGTCAGCTCTTCTGTAATTAGAATATCTGTGAGTTCTTTTGACAGTTTCCCAGAGGTGAACATCGCCCAAAGTTTGTCGAGACCTCTCTTGCTCTTGACGTGCAGTAGGAATTTCAGGCACTTTAGCTCTACTTGAACTAGGTCGGTGTCGCACGTATTGAAGAAACGGCGTAGCAACGTCATACATACCGGCTTTGCTTTCTTCACTATGAATTTCAGCAGGTGAAAAGCAGCTTTTGTCAAGTCGTCGTCCACCGAGCCGTCTTTTGTTACATTGACGGTTGCCGAAACAGGTGCTATACAAATAGAAAAAATCGCAGGCATTGGTTAAAAGTATAGTACCGGAAAGTATAATAACTTTAATACCTTAGTTATGAATTTTAATTGCAATAATGTATCGAGATAATGGTTGCATGCGTTATATGGGAAATTTGTACACATGGTTTCTAGAAAGGTGTTGTCACTCTGTTTGGAATCTTTAAAGGCATGCGTCATTTCCTTAGACCAACTTAAAGTAATTTATTTTAGTCTCGGACAAAATAAGAACAAATATTTAGGCCTATGTGGTATTGGTTGCCAAAATTGTTCGATGGAAAGACCCATATATGGATCTTAGTTTCATCTGGGACAGGGTCATAGCTAGCTAGGGAACTAAATAAGCATCCACACTTCACTTTTCTTTATCAGCATTAACGAACGTTTAAAAACACCATTGTCCAAAATCCATGAATGTTTGGAAATGACAAATTTCAATCAAATACGCAACCTTTAAATTACTTATCGTGCAGAAACGCCGATTTCTTACAGATTAGGGGAGCTATAAAATTATACGGCGTATATTATTACTTTCAAACCATGATTTCATCACAATTCTATTTCAGTACTCGTTCACTTTTACGCGACGACGCAATTCATGAGGTTATACGAGTTTTTGATGTCAACACATTGACCTGGAGCTCAAACAATAGCACACTGTGGTTGGTATTCATTCAGAAGTTATTTTTTTTGTCGCGTTTCAAAGTTATTTCTGCTTAAAAGACAAAAATGCACCTCAACGTACATGCATGGAATAGGATGACTGAATGTTAATTTCATATTTGAGTAACTTTTTAATTTCCACTGCTTTGGGGTGTTGCAGATAGATGCATGCACGGTGCCTTAGCTTTTTGGTATCCCCAAAATGTTTCCACTTTTTGAGCACTTTTTTCACGGCAATATTTAGAGTTTCTGCTGCACGCCGCTGATGTGAAACAGCCTATACATAACGTTATAAACCTTGTAGCCGATTTCACGAAACTTTACGCAATTGCGCAAGTCCACTTACGCCATAAATTATTGCGCAACTTGCGCAATAAGTTGCGCCGCGTTTCACGAAAGTTGCGCCACATTTGAATATGGCGCAACTCGCCGACTTACGCCATAAAATGTGGCGTAACTTGCGCAATGGTTTTTGGTGGCGTAAGTTGGAAAAATGTGTCGTAGGACAGTGAAAAATGGCGATAATGCGGCTAGCTACACGTGCTTATTTACCGTATCGTCAACGAACTGAACCCCAGCCTTCCGTTAGTAGAAAACGGCCTTTATCATCAGTGAAATCTGCGACGCGACGCATGATGACTGAGCGACATGAGCGATGGCAGCCATGATGACCGGGCAAAATTTGCGAAAAACAACGACGTATGTTTTATGTATGACTATTTTATCAAGCGCAAACATCAAATAGTCGTTGATAAACTAAATTATCCTCGTCCTAGAAGTTACAAGTGCTAAAGTGAAAAAAATAAACGTTGCGCAGCTAAGGAGAGTGTCGTGAAATCGATCTTGGGTTTATTGCGCAGCTACGCCATAAAGTTATGGCGTAAGTCTTACGCCATGGCGCAAGTTGCGCAGCGTTTCGTGAAACCGGCTGCTGAACTCCCACGCCAGTCCTATGCATACATGTACATGTATTCTACAACTGTGCCTCATCCTTTTCACCACATTTATTGGATTTCTTTTTTACGTACCAATCTCAGAAGTGTTGTCAGCAGCAGATCCTAATAAGACGATGACGGAGTTGACTAGATTGATAACGGGAGGCAAAATGTTGGTAGAACTTGCTTGACCAGGGGTTGCAGCGGCCGTAATACATCCTAGAATGAAGTGCATTCAAACGTTTATTTCTGTTCTCAAAACCACACGTGTGTGGATTTAGGATTGCAAATGTTTGCACCTGGAACTATCTTGTAAAAAGATGAACACTTATGTAGCTCCGGTCCTGGGGTCGATTTCACCAAACTCTTCGTACGTTAAGGTCCGTAATACGGCTTGCGATGGATCGTAGGGCTGCGATGGATCGTAGGGCTGCGATGGGTGCTGCGATGAATTTCACTAAACCAATCGTAAGCGTGATGCGTTCGGTTATCGATTAGGGATATTTGCATATTTACTCTAAGGCTGTTTGCTGTTCTGAATTATGTTTTTAATAAAACGGTCGTCGGCTACATGAGTTCAATAAGGGCGTGTTTGTTTCATGACAGATCCGAATCCAGATTCCGATCTGTTTTACCGCGCAGAAACAAACGAAACCGCTCTCAGCTCGGATCTCAAATCACGTGAATTGCAATTTATTTACCAAATTTGTAAAATTTCTGTTCCAAATTTCTCCCAAGACATTCGTCGTAAATAAACAAGCATTCTAAATGTGTTTGTATCGTGTGTTGCGTCTGAAAACTGAAACGACACGGTTTTACTCACACAAAATCTCCGCGATGTTTACGTCGCCATTTTGGATCTAGCGCTGAACCACCTCTCCAGAAGGATTCCACAGATCACAGATCTCGATCAGGATGTGCGCGAAGTGAACGAGTTCACCTTGGATATGCGCCGATCTGAACTGGATCCGTCCGAAACAAACACGCCCTAAAGGGGAGTTCACACTAGTACCGCGGAAAAATCACACTGTTCCATTGGTTTGTACACAAACTGGTTTGCCGCTTGTGCGCGGCCTATCGCGACGCGCAAAACGTTTTGAGCTGGGTCAAAGTTCAAATCTGTTGAACTTTGACCGCGGTGCGCTGACCTTTCCAACGCGCAGCCAATGAGGTATCAGAGAAGCCCCAAGTTACCAGAGTGGAATTTTCTATTTTGGAATAATCGGCGATTGGGAGCTCATGCAATGCGGTGAGCGCAGCGCAAAAGTGTGATTTTTCCGCGATAGTGTGTATCCGCCTTGAAGTCTCCGTGTCCGTTCTGCGTAGTGCAAGCGCGCGCGTTAAATTTAGCGCGCAGCTTGCGGGACGCGTACCAATACATTTTGTGCCCGTCAGTCACCAAGCGCGTGGGTGGTTTTTTTTCTTCGCGTTTTTAAGTCGCGCGTAGGACGCGTGTAGAACACGGTAGCATCATTCAAATTTGTATTCCACGGGTGAATACCACGGACGTATATACGTCCGTGGTGGGTACACGTACACGACGTTGTGGCCGACGTAGACAATAGATGGCCAACTGCAGCGTAGCTTCCGTGTTTTTGCATGCAGAAAAAACTTCGACACTAAACAGTTTTGAAGCGACACTTTGTCACCTGCTAAAATAATATGTACAAAATTGTTAAATGTTCTCTTGTTTATATCGCTTAGCATAGAATCTATCAAGAGTGGCAACCAGTTTTGTTGGGAGCCAGAGTTCGTTTCGTCTTCCCAAAACGGCAAAAACCACGACCATCGTTGGTCAAAAAGTACGCTACGATGACCCATTGCCTAATCGTAGCTTACGGTGCGTTGCCATGGCATATATGCATCTGTACACTCATCGTCAGTTTCTTGAAATCGTTTTTAGGACGCAACACGAGTCACGGAGCGGTAACTCATCGCATCTCGTAAACGTTAGTGAACGTAAACGTTAGTGAAATCGACCCCTTGTATAGCGCCATCTGTTGTCGTGCAGGAAAGGCGTGTTCACGTATTTCCATGCGACATTTTCCACTCGTGTTGTCAACGTGATTTACAAAGGATTGATGTTATTAAACAATTGTTGACTGGTGTGGTGTGGGATATGGAGTTTTAACACCCGAGGGAGCTCATAGCACCCGAGGCAACGCCGAGGGTGCTATGAGCTCCCGAGGGTGTTAAAACCCATATCCCACACCACACCAGTCAACAATTGTTTTGTAAATTCAGTTATATCCCGTCTCATGGTCTCCGTACAGCATAATAATATCGTTTCTATTATTTGGAATGTTGAAATTGTAAAAACAATTCGTCTCTGCACTTTCGCTAGTCTTCGGACTACTACCTGTGCGTGTGTAACATTGCAAAAGTAGCACGCGTACCAGTTTGTTGTTTTGGCGCAAAGCGTGTGGAATAATGCGATGTGCGTGCGCGTTGTGCGCCTCTAGCGGGCGTAACACGCGGTTTCTTTTACTAATGGAGCCTTATACAGCGCGTTACGCGTGCTATGGACAGGGGCAAGAACACGCATAGTACGGCCGGGTGATATGAAGTTAAATTCGCATACGGCAGGGTGATATGAGTTTTTATCGCATGGACATGTGACCGTTCTGGACCAATGAAACTGCAGTATTCCAAGACGGGGTATAACAATTGTTTTGTTATATCCCGTCTCATGGTCTCCGTACAGCATAATGATATCGTTTCTATTATTTGGAATGTTGAATTTGTAAAAACAATTCATCTCTGCCCTTTTGCTAGTTTTCGGACTACTACCTGTGCGTGTGTAACATTGCGAAAGTAGCACGCGCACAGCGTGTGGAATAATGCGATGTGCGTGCTCGTTGTGCGCCTCTAGCGGGCGTAACACGCGGTTTCTTTTACTAATGGAGCCTCATACAGCGCGTTACGCGTGCTATGGACAGGGGCAAGAAAACGCATAGTACGGCCGGGTGATATGAAGTTAAATTCGCATACGGCAGGGTGATATGAGTTTTTACTATACCTCATAAATATTCATCAGGCAGCCGCGGTATTTCATTGGTCCATTTCAGCAACTCAGCCGTGTGTTAGTTTTTATTATATACCTCATGCGTAGATTCCTGTCATCTGATTGGTTAAAAGTGGGGGCATTGAATCAGCTAGACCCGGCGCGTATATGCCCACCGGGCAATAGTCTTTGCCATGCCCCGGGCATAGTCATTTAGCGGGTTCCGGACGCGCGCATTACATGTGTTAGCATAGCTGTGCACCAACTATGCAGCTGGGCGCTTCGCGTAAACATTCAGCAGGCCAGGACGGTAATGGCGGAATCTCGACGAAGTCGTTTTGTCGTCTGTCGCAGAATGAAGTCCTTAAGAGAATAAGAGAAGTGGCCTAGTGAAAACTGTGTCAGGTGAAATGTGCTACTAAAGTGCCAGGTGATTATGCTACTTTTTTGTTGCTGTAAATATACAACTTTTCCGCCGTAGACCAGCTTCCGAAATCGAAACTCTAAGGACCACTGTCATGACTGTATGATGTATCGGCTGAGGCTATAAGCCAGGCACTCCGTGCTTTCCCATCACAGCCCGTGTACGAACCCGTCATGGTTATGGAAGGAATGTACCCAATTGATGTACATCGTGTACGTGCAGGTGCATACACATCCACATTCGGGCCCTTGCAGCTGTGAACTGTGCGATCCGCATTCGGGTCATGCATGGAGTGCCTGGCTTATAGCCTCTCCAATGATGTATCGTTACTTTTAACCAACCAGATGACAAATCTACACATTCGGTATATAAAACAAATATTGACTGCAATGAGGGGCATGGTTAAGATTATAGGCCCTCGGTGATCTCGAAGCCATGACTATGCCCCGAGGCTTCCGCCTCGGGGCATAGTCATGGCTTCGAGATCACCGAGGGCCTATAATCTTAACCATGCCCCTCATTGCAGTCAATATTTGTATATTATCACATGGACATGTGACTGTTCTGGACCAATGAAACTGCAGTATTCCAAGACGGGGTATAACAATTATATTTGTTATACTCCGTCTTGGAATACTGCAGTTTCATTGGTCCAGAACGGTCACATGTCCATGCAATAAAAACTCATATCACCCGCTGCCGTACGCAAATTTTAGTTCAGATCGCCCATATATCGCCCTACCGTGAAGCGATCTGCGTGCACGTTTTGCGCGTCCATAGCACGCGTGACGCGCTGTCCTGTTGGTAAAATAAACTGCGTGTTACGCCCACTAGAGACACGCACATTCCAGTATTCCACACGCTGTGCGCCGAAACAACAAACTCGTACGCGCGCCACTTTCGCAATGTTACACACGCACACGTGGTAGTCCAGAGACTAGCGAAGGTGCAATTTAAAATTTGTGCAATTTTTTTACAATTTAAAATAATAGAAACGATATTCTGAGACCAAGACGGGATATAACAAAACAATTGTTGACTGGTGTGTTGTGGGTTATGGGTTTTAACACCCTCGGGAGCTCATAGCACCCTCGGCTTTGCCTCGGGTGCTATGAGCTCCCTCGGGTGTTAAAACTCCATATCCCACACCACACCAGTCAACAATTGTTTATTGTAAATGAAAACTGATGACCCGGGATAGTTTGTACAATCATTATACATAAGATTGGATAAAGGTGATGTACATTTGATTTTGCTCTCAAGTTTGAGATAAATGTCGACATGAAAATGCTAAGGTGGGGGTCATAAGCCTACCCTCCAAAGAAATGACTGAATTTATAATCTAAAAGGTTACTTGTTATCAAGACAGTAACGGATAGTGGTTCACCGCCGTCGAAAACTAGTGCATGGTTAAACAACTGAACGAGAGAAAATCTCAGTGTTTGGGTTTACAGATGTAAAGGCTGCACCTTTAGGGGTCCTCTCCTCTGAATTAAATTCTGCTTGTTGCGTACCGGCAGACGTTGTCGACTGATGACTTTCAGATTCCAACCATCTCCCCCGTCTGTACAAAATCAGACAAATGTCGGAGTCCGTCATGCTGAAGTATTTTTTCAAATGTTCCTCGGTGAACATTTTCAACCCTTGTCCAGTTAGCTCTTCCTTGTAAATGTGGTCTACAGTGGACTTGGTTACTGTGATGCTGAGCAACCAACATCGTACATGTTCCTTTGTCCAGTCCGACATAGACGCAGGCAAATCAGCTTGTTCTGGAATAAATTAAATTATATACTGTATAGCCCCTTAAATAGTTTACAACAAAAAAGTATATCGAAAAGCGTTTGCTTCAACTTCAATTCTATTCAAAGACATATACATGTAGCTGAAAAGCATGGCAGACACTACCAAACACCCGATGTATTCTGAATATACATACTCATGACAGAACGTTCTTCCACGCTTGAATCTTTTGACGCGCTTTGCAAAACATTCTTTCTCGGCAGACCGGGGCTGCGTTCCACATACGCGAACGTTTGCAAACGTTGGCCAACAATGGACCTTATCGCAGATAGTCAGTTTTTGGCACTGCGCATGCGTGCGCAAAGGACAGTGGGTAATTCTGTGGGTAAACAAAAAACGTTCGATTTTGTTCGTCACGTCTCGATATGTCATGCATACGTACGTACGTACGTACGTACGTGTACGTGTCTGACTGAACGTTCGACGGACGGCGATGGTCGGTCGTTCTCCGGGGATATGGAGTGAGTCGTCAAACTAGAGCACGGAAAATTCAATTTACCGCACCCTTAACCTCGAAGCCGAATGATGGCTAGACATTTTTGCAAACATCCCTCTGATTTGTGAAGACAGCTAGCATAGACCAATATTTCCAGGTGACGTACAAGTCTATAAATTTAGGGGTATGAATTCCGTTTTATACCGGTACGAATTCGACCGTTTTATACTGGTCGCCATCATGGTCCCCACTGAGACTTTACCTAGGCCTAGGCCTGTTATTATATAGTGTGTCAATTAATAAGTCTATGCCATGGAAGAGCTAGGGCAGAAACATATTTTTAAGGAAATTATTGAATGTTTTTCACTCCAGTAAAATTACTTCCCTTCAAAATATTTACGGTTTTGGTGGTCAAGTATTTACAAGGAGAATCAGTGGCGACCAGTAAATGGAATTCTGTCTATATAATCTACTATTAAAGTATAGGCCTATATGGCCTAGGCCCTAATGAAACATGGCAGAAAAAGTTGAAGTATTTTCCAAGGAAATTGTTGAATGTTTTTCACTCTTAAATTCACTTCCCTAATTTAAAGAAGCGTGACTAGATTTTTCAAAAAATATGGATTTCAGTCTAACCTAGTACTAGTAGGCCTATAAATGCACCTCTACTCTAGAGGTCTATCGATTGCTAAAATTTGCTTTTTACCTTTCATTTGCTTAAAATTCAAAAAAATGGGTAGGCCTATCTACAATGGCCAAATTCCATGCCAAATTTCTTTTGTATGAATAGGCTAAGTATAGTTATTATTTTAGGGATAATGACCCAGGGACCGCCGAGGTGAATACAAATTTCCTTGCATAGTTTATCATTTAATAATACACCAGAAATAATTAGATATTTGATCTATTTTATACTCGCCTCTTTCAGGAAACAGAAATATTGAGCTAAGTACAGATGGAATGAAGTCACTTGGCCAAGGCCGGAGCATTGCCATTTTGAGAGGCAGAGTGCACACAGTGGAATATCACCCAATATCGGTGAGATTGTTGGTAAGTTAAATTGTTTTTGTAGCTGTTTTGTGTTTTCAATTAAGCACTCTGGAAAGATTACCATGCACGGACACCCTCTGAGACCCCATGCACTAAACCTATGGGACAACTCTCAGAGAGTTTTTCCTTAATAAATTCATGACACTTTTTGCTCCTAATTTTGTATTTTTATCATCAAACTGGGACTTTTAACCGGTTAACCGTTTAACCGAAAAAGATCGAACAACAGGTTTTGCCGGACGTTTAAACGAAACTCAATTTTTAAGAATTTACAATAGTTTTCAGAGGGTTATTTGTAATGACTTCATGAAATTGAAAT
The DNA here is from genome assembly GCA_037783545.1 of Henricia sp. BOLD:AAB3569. Lineage (NCBI taxonomy): Eukaryota > Metazoa > Echinodermata > Asteroidea > Spinulosida > Echinasteridae > Henricia > Henricia sp. BOLD:AAB3569. The sequence goes on from JBBELK010000132.1 coordinate 1,477,098, forward strand.
AAATTTATGTGGGGTCATAGCAAAAATGTTGACCAGATAAAGGTTCAATGATTATTTTGGGGGCCTAGGGGTATTGTATACATTGCACATGCATCTATAAACACCAGCAACAACCTTTAGTGTCGGCCGAACGGTTAACCGGTTAACTGACTTAAAAGAATTGCAAACCGGTTTCTGAATTAACCGTAAATTCCCATCCCTACTATTATAACCAAATTCTTAAATCCTTTAAATAATTATTAAATTCTCCCTTCTTTGACTTTATTACACAGGCGAGTCATGCAGTAGTGGGGTACATGTATGTACAGCACCAAACTCGTCTCGAAGGAAATGCTTGACCAACTGATTACGAACATTGTTCTCTCCCTAGTATCCCAGAAGAGTTTGTCAAAAAGCAAATTGCATCTTTGTCGGTTGGGAAAGCAACAGGCCCAGATGGTATTAGCGTTAATATGATTAAAATGGCTGCACCTTTTATTACTAAGTCTTTAACGCATATATTTAACCTCTCCATAAAAAATGAACAGTATCCCAAGGCATGGAAACATGCTTCAGTTACACCTATTTATAAAGGAGGCGATAAGTGCAACGCATGTAATTACCGACCTATATCAATCTTGCCGATTATCTCTAAAATCCTAGAAAGATGGATACACTCGAACATGTACTCGTACCTTGATGAAAATAATTTCATTCCTGTTTGTCAATCTGGATTTCGGCCTTTGCACTCGACAGAAAGTACACTAAACGATTTAACATACGAGTGTCTTCAAGCTATGGATCACGGGAGAATGACCGGAACAGTTTTCCTAGATTTCAGTAAGGCATTTGACTGCGTTGACCACAAAATTCTTTTAGAAAAATTAGAAAAGCTGAACATGTCGATTTCGGTAATAAACTGGTTTAAGTCCTATCTCAGTGATCGCAGTCAAACCGTTAATATTAGTAAACATATATCAAAATCCTTGCCTATAAGTGTCGGTGTACCACAAGGATCAATTCTGGGCCCATTATTGTTTCTTGTATATACATATGACCTGCCTCTTTATGTATCCGATAAGCTATATATGTATGCCGATGACTCTACACTAACTTGCAGTTCCGAAAGCATTGTCGAAATTGAAACTAGCCTTAACAAGTCATTAGACATGATTCATCTGTGGTCCGTTAAAAATAAAATCAAAATTAATGCCAGTAAAACTAAATGTATGCTAATTGGCTCAAAGAAAAAGATAAGCGCGCATGAGCTCAGAGTACACATTAATAATGATCAAGTGCATAACGTTAAATCGTTTAAATGCTTGGGTGTTATTATTGACGAAACCTTAAGTTGGAACCAACATGTCGAATATGTAAAGAAGACAGTTTTCTCGAAATTAGCTATGTTAAAAAGAATTCGCGACTGTGTAACTCAACAGCACATGAACACCCTTATGTTAAGCTTAGTCATGCCTAGTCTAGATTATTGTTGCACAGTATGGGGTGACCGTTACGCATCTCATAACAATGTCTTGAACAAATGCCTCAAACGTGCAGCCAGAATAATACTGAAATGCGATTTCCTAACGCCATCAGCCGACATGTTTAAAAAGCTCGACTGGCTTGCCTATCCAGATAGAGTTAAATACAAGAAAGCTATATTTGTCTTTAAAAGCATCAATTCCTTGGCCCCGCAGTATATGGCAAGTCTATTTACACCTTACGTACAAACTCGAGAAACTCGTCAATCTGCCGAAAAGACACTGAAAATTCCCTTTGCACGAAAGGGGTCTTACGCCTCGAGTTTTGCTGTAACTGGCGCCGCAATTTGGAACAGCCTTAGTGCACACCTTAGAACTATGTCTTCTTTGAGCTCATTCAAATCGGCACTTCGCCAAACATACACATAATATTCACATGATCAACTTCAAGTGACAAATGCTAATTTACGGAGTCGTATGACTTGGTTGCCATAAAATCAAACTTTAATTTTGGAGCCGGAGGGGAATTTTCCCATTTTTGTAATTTTTTATATTTTTTTCTCTTAAAAAGAGTTTTTGCGGGTTTTTCGCCCTTCCCGTAATTAGCGTAAATTTTAGTGTCACATGCATGTATAATAATTACTTGTGATGTTGTTCTTCTGTAACCATTAGTTTTTTTGATGTTGTAGTTGTTGTACAAAATGTATCTTATTCCAGTTTGTTAGTAATTATGAAGTTGTTCAATTTAGTATATTTGTTCTATGTGTGTTTGCAGGGCCCAAATGGAAACCAGTTTTTGTAAACTGTTTGGGCACACCCTGGGTAAATAAATGGAATAAATAAATAAATAAATAAATAAATGGGACTAGCCAAACCACTGCTACTCGATCTGACACCAGTACAATGGAGACAGTTTGAAAAGGTTATCGGGCTAAACAGAGAGTTATGCCCATTTCATAGGTGGATTCAGTTACAACTCTTGCTTTTGAAATTTAGTGCATGTCATGTGACAGTATGAACCCTTCCACTGTGGGCCAGGTCCTATTGTGTTTTAAACATCCAAGGAATTCAAGAGAATCTTTTCATTCTTTTGTGGAGGGCCAGAGTTTGGCATTAGCCTTTTAGAAGTATGGCGGAACAAAAGGAGAGGGCGTACTTTTATTTGGGTATGAATTTTTTTAACAGTTGTATTTCTTTCCAAAAAGAGACAGAATTATAAATAAGATAAATAAGTGCATTTTATTCAATTTTATACCCACTTCAAAGTGTGCCCTCCTATTGTGTCCGCCATACTTCAAAAAGGCTAATAAGTAATAACAAAAGGGAAGAGTGTGTTAAAGTAGGTGTGGAGGAGATCCCATATCATGCTTAGTTAGTATATTACTGTATAGCTGGAATTGGGAACAGATGGGGGCAAAATATGTCATGCATGTACTACTCACAATAAGTTGGGAACAATGTGGGGTGTACGCAGATATTTTATTGAGAATATGCATTCTGCTTGAATGATTTTGTATGTGATTAGTCTTTTTATAATTGTATCTGATTGACAGACACACCTTTTGTCATAGAAAATAGGTGAAAAACAATCATTTAAAAATAGAAATCCAAAATTGACAACATACCAATATCCCTAACTTAGGCTCCCCCCAAAAAAATACCGGTTTCCTATTACATCAAAAAAATATTCAGGGTGGGGTACGGGTAGGTGGGAAATATCTTTTTATTTTGCTCTTAACTCTTTTTTCAGCCAAAAATATTAGGGTGGGATGCCGGTCAGTATTTATTTTTTACCACTTGCACATTACAAATATACAAGAGTGAGCCACTTTTTCATGCTTTGAAGGGGTAAACAAGGATAATGCATTTTACCGCATAGACGATAAAATTATTTATGCTAAGCGAACGCTGTCATTGTTGATCGGGGATTCGGCGCGGTTTTGTTCCCCTTCGAAGCCAATTTTGCACACGAGTTTCTGCACGGTTTGCTAGCCGGAGTTTGCGGACGCAAGCGAAGTCATTCTGTGGGCCACCCTACTGAATATGCAGTGGCACTATGCGAAAGATTCTGGGCAGCCAATCACCGCAGGCCTTTCAGCCCGCACCGCCAAACATTTCGCGCGCGTAAACAATCACAAAGTCGTCGTACAAGGATGAGTTAACATGCTTAATTTTTTTACGAATTTAATTCGAGCCTTTTGGCTCTGTTTGTGACAATTGTTTCACAATGTTTATATGATTGGACGGAATAGGGAACGTCTTTTTCATCTAGGGCAAGTAGTGGGTTCTTTTATTACGGATTTCTCGGTGCTAAAATCTTACGAAACCATGGGTATTTTGAACGAGAAGATTTTGCTGTGTGTGTGTGTATATAACCGCGTGCATGTGCTGTACCTGCATGTATTGACATGTCGTCTGGCAGACCGGAACTTCCCGGAACTTAATCTGATCACCCTTGGAGGGACGCGTGTATTGCACTGCGAAAGTAATGGATGACAGATTTGAGGAAGTTATACGGCGGAGTACTTCTCTACCTGCTGAACGTTAATCATTGGGACTATAAATGCCGAGACCGTCGCCCATTTCAGCATTCTTTCCAGCGGGTGAATCCCGGAGCGTTTGCCGACCGGAACGGACGGAAGCGACGGTGCTGAAGGGAAATTGCAGGATTCACGCGGATGATTCAAGATGTCCAGAACTGAAATTGTGTCGGAATCCTGGTCATGAATGAGCTAACGACCGTCAGAACACATGGATATCTGCTTGGACACTACCGGACGTTGGCGTCTCGTTCTCAAGTTGTACCGAGATTCGAGGAACATTATTGGCTATAGTGTTGGCAATGGATTTTCTGTGACGTTATCCCTAATTCCGATCAAATCTCATGTTGTTGTTTTTTCAAACAAGTATTGAGCATGCTGAGTGAGTATTGGTAATTTTGAATTTATCAATTTTGGTTCAGCGGCACACATGTTTACAATTTAAAGCACTTATGTAATAATTGAGTCTAAAAGGGATTGTTGTCCTTGGCGATGGGCGGGCGTGGAGAATTTGCTTGGTTGCCAGAAAGCATTGCTTTGGAAAAAGCATTGCCTAGGAGCCGGAAGGGAATTTCCTCTATTTCCCTACAAGGGTTTTGAGAGGTTTTCGCCCTTCCCTGAGCCCCGCCCATTTTGTCGGTGTGAAACGAGCTCCCATTGACTCGGCCACATGTTGCTAATTGGATACAGTGGTTACATTTAAACTATGTTTTTTTTTTTTGCTTAATCACGTGTCGCGATTTGTTTACTTTTTGCACATTCCATGTTTATGCTGGTGTGTTAAATTTAAAGCACTTATGTAATAATTTAGTCTAAAAGGGATTGTTGTCCTTGGCGATGGGCGGGCGTGGAGAATTTGCTTGGTTTGCCAGAAAGCATTGCTTTGGGAAAAGCATTGCCTAGGAGCCGGAAGGCGTTGTTTACCGCAATCTGTGATTTCTTACAGGTGTGCATCCTATTCAGTTCGGAGACCTCCAACGGGGGTAGTTGAGTGGAGGTGGCGGATTTATTTTGCTTAATTCTATGCAATTTATTCTTTGAATTATGCTGTGTTTTCTATGTGGTTTATGCTTCCAGTAGGTTATTTTATAGCTTGCTTTCTCAGCGTGGGTTAAAGAAGATGTTCCATCGTATTCAAGCGTTCTCCGCAGGTTTGTATACCATGTACATGTACATCAATTTGCCTTATTTTGCTAACGCACACTGTTCTTTTTCATGACAAGACTGGGTATATGCTTAGTTATGTAAAGTTTAATAGGCTATAGCAAATTTTCTGTAGCTGTAGTCGGCCGGTATTTTTATTCGTGCATGTTCTGTCTGTAATTGTCTGTACGTACGTGTCATCGGTTTCAAGTTCGTGCTCCCATTTGTAAGGTGCTGGTTTACGTTTGTGCTTTTAGTAACTTATTTTTGCTTGCTCTAATTTGCAGCATAGAATGAAGAAGATGTGCACTCTTCAAGTGTTATCCACAGGTTTGTACAGGTATACCACGTACATGTATTTTTGCCTTCATGATGCTAGCATTCACTGTTCTTTACCATGGCAAGGCTTGGCGTATGCCAACGAATTTATTTCAATTGCATTCATAATTATGTACATGTGCATTCATTTTCTTTTGTGTACATACGCGATAGCAAAAATTGTGTTTTCTTGTTTGTATCATGTATGTGGACTTACTAGGATTCTCCGGTTCTGCACGAACTTACAAATGCGGCTGTCATTTACTGCGCGGTTTCGTTGTTTGTTTAAAATAATTATAATAATTACATGTTTATAATATGATCAACAAAAAAAACAAACAAACAAAGCTGTGGTCCATTTAGGTCCATGTTGTATGTTCATTGCAGTAATGTTCGTTTGCAGTAGTTTTTGCTGCATCGCGTTTTAAAATGTTTATCTCGTGTTGCTAAATTCATCTCTAGACTAATTGTCAATCCCATTTTCATAATAATGACCTCTTTTGTGCATTGTTGGGAAAGGAGTGGCACGCACGATATTGCTGTGATGCATGCTCCGACGGGATGCCCTGTTAACTAAGTTAGTTAGCATGTATGACAAGGATCTGGGCTCGAATCCAAGTCGGAGTATTGCCATTTTCTCGTGTTTCTAAATTCATCTTTAAATTAAAAATAAAAAAAAATAAAAAATAATTAAAAATTAAAAAGAGACAATCAAGAGATTGTGGTGCTGCGATTTTGACAACTGTGCAGCCTACTTCGAGACATTTTTCGCGGCTTCATGAAACAAAGTTGACATGCTTTGTCCACAAAAATTTGATTTTCAATTTTACCGCCACACATTGTTTTGATTCGTGTTGGCGTAATTGGGCCTTTGATCCAGGTGTTAATCGCCTTGTGGATGGCAGACAGCACTATCTGAGATTGTGGTAGCAGCTGCGCTGCTTACATGACATTTCTTTTGGACTTTAACCATGAAACTCAGTCATGCTTTGTTGACGGGTTTCACTTCGCACGCGATGAACCTAACGTTGCTTTCTCTAAGTATGCGTCTCGGGTTGACCTAAATTGAAAATGTGAAAAGAAAAAAAAAACAAACAAACAAACAAACACCACAACAAACAAACAAACAAACAAAAAAACAACAACAACAACAACAACAACAAACAAAAAACAAAAACAAAATCACTTGATTCAATTTTATTTTGGATTGCTGTTCCCCCTTTCTTTGCGTGCTTAGCGTTCGGGCTGGTTTGTCCTGGTTGTGCGTCTTGAGCTGTCGTTTCCTTTGGGCGCGCGCAGCGCGTGTGGAAGTTTTGGCAGGAAACCAACAGCAACTTTGCACAACTTGTGAATTGTTGTTCTTCTTGCAATTATGTTAACAAATTACACAGTTAAGGCTCAATCTGCAGTGCATATGCGTACAGTATGACTGCTTACTTAATAAATGTTATCAAAAGTAATCGAGTAAACTAGACTTTACAAAGCACATCCACTTCCGCTGAGTGTACCGCTGCGGAACATGGATGTGCCTTGGACGTAATTGTGCAGGGTACATGTATTGATAAGCCTACCCAATATCATCAATTGTAGTAAACTAGACTAAGTTATCGAGTAAACTACATGTAGACTTAACAGAGCACATTCACTTCCGCTGAGGTACCGCTGCGGAACATGGATGCGCTAAGGTGAAAACGTCACCCTTTGTGTGTTGGCAACTGACGTCACACTTTTGTAGTCTGTTGTAGTAAACTAGACTGAATGTAATTAAAAGTAATCGAGTAAACTAGGGTATTGTGCAGGGTATTGATATGCCTACCCTGTGGGTATTGATAAGCCTACCCAATCTCATAAATTGTAGTAAACTAGGGTATTGATATGCCTACCCTGTGGGTATTGATAAGCCTACCCAATCTCATCAATTGTAGTAGTAAACTAGACTAAATGTAATTAAAAGTAATATAGTAAACTAGGGTATTGTGCAGGGTATGCCTACCCTGGGGTATTTATAAGCCTATACCCCATCTTCGGTATTCTATAAACAGTTATTTGGTACAGTGTATTCTTTAAACACCTTTTTGGTAAACCGCTGTGCATTCATCTAAATCTGGAAACTTTTGGTCACATGTCATGTTTTAACGAAGACTCAATAAAACCTTGTACGCCGACAGAGAACAAAAACCTTGGGCGTTTTGTCTCGTTCGTTTGTCTGAGCATAATGCATTTTACCGCATAGACGATAAAATTATTTATGCTAAGCGAACGCTGTCATTGTTGATCGGGGATTCGGCGCGGTTTTGTTCCCCTTCGAAGCCAATTTTGCACACGAGTTTCTGCACGGTTTGCTAGCCGGAGTTTGCGGACGCAAGCGAAGTCATTCTGTGGGCCACCCTACTGAATATGCAGTGGCACTATGCGAAAGATTCTGGGCAGCCAATCACCGCAGGCCTTTCAGCCCGCACCGCCAAACATTTCGCGCGCGTAAACAATCACAAAGTCGTCGTACAAGGATGAGTTAACATGCTTAATTTTTTTACGACCCACCTCCACCCCGAGCGACCACCTCTTCGGTTTTGGTATCGTTCTTCAAGGGCGCAGTTTTGGCAGGAAACCAACAGCAACTTTGCACAACTTGTGAATTGTTGTTCTTCTTGCAATTATGTTAACAAATTACACAGTTAAGGCTCAATCTGCAGTGCATATGCGTACAGTATGACTGCTTACTTAATAAATGTTATCAAAAGTAATCGAGTAAACTAGACTTTACAAAGCACATCCACTTCCGCTGAGTGTACCGCTGCGGAACATGGATGTGCCTTGGACGTAATTGTGCAGGGTACATGTATTGATAAGCCTACCCAATATCATCAATTGTAGTAAACTAGACTAAGTTATCGAGTAAACTACATGTAGACTTAACAGAGCACATTCACTTCCGCTGAGGTACCGCTGCGGAACATGGATGCGCTAAGGTGAAAACGTCACCCTTTGTGTGTTGGCAACTGACGTCACACTTTTGTAGTCTGTTGTAGTAAACTAGACTGAATGTAATTAAAAGTAATCGAGTAAACTAGGGTATTGTGCAGGGTATTGATATGCCTACCCTGTGGGTATTGATAAGCCTACCCAATCTCATAAATTGTAGTAAACTAGGGTATTGATATGCCTACCCTGTGGGTATTGATAAGCCTACCCAATCTCATCAATTGTAGTAGTAAACTAGACTAAATGTAATTAAAAGTAATCTAGTAAACTAGGGTATTGTGCAGGGTATGCCTACCCTGGGGTATTTATAAGCCTACCCCATCTTCGGTATTCTATAAACAGTTATTTGGTACAGTGTATTCTTTAAACACTTTTTTGGTAAACCGCTGTGCATTCATCTAAATCTGGAAACTTTTGGTCACATGTCATGTTTTAACGAAGACTCAATAAAACCTTGTACGCCGACAGAGAACAAAAACCTTGGGCGTTTTGTCTCGTTCGTTTGTCTGAGCATAAAGGCGATGTACACAGAATTTAGGTTTTAGGTAGGCACAATCAGTTTTTATTTTTTATTGATTTGTTAGCAAAATGATACAGGTTCTGCAAGATTTTCTAGGTTGGGGTGGGTAATAGGAAACGTTGCTATTTTTTTCTTGGCCTTATTGTGATTAGTGTAGGCCTATAGACCGTATCGAATAGCCACCATTTCGTGGGGCACCTTTTGTTTCTTAATTAAACCGTTCAACAATGGAAGCACAATATGTGCAACCATGCATGTCCTCAAGGAACAAAGAAACTGCCCCACGATATAGCGGCTATTCGATATGGTTTATACTACATGTACATATACTCAATTTTCTGAAGGATCATCTACTAATTTTGTTCTATTTTTTCCTTAATGCTGGAATTATTGTTTTATAATCTGTATTTTATCCCTTAAAGGTTCTTAATTACGTGTGGTACAATAACATTATTTATGCTTGTATTGCGAACATGACGTTGGTGGAAAATTTAGGTCTGCTTATTAATTATGAGCCTCCAATTAAAGTTGGGGTAAGAAGAAAAAAAGGCCAAAAATGTTACTGTGAGATGTTCAGTCCCCCACCCCCCTTGCATCTTGTAGAAACAGTAAAAATATGCAGGTGCAAAAATTCATGCATCTGTTGGGCATTTATTTAAAGTGTCTTAATTTAAAGAAGGTTATTGTTGGTACAAACAAGCTTTGAATGTAAAAAAAAAAATTTCATTCTATATTATATATTTTTTTAAATTAAGTAACTAGTACAATAAGATTTGTACAAAATGCAAGATTAATTATTAAAAAACGGAAGTGCGATTGCATTAGTTCAATGTATAACAGGAAATGAAAGTTATTTTCAGATAAATTGAATATTCTTTTGAAAGCCATCATCCTGTGTGAAAGTTTTAAATTTTTTACAAATTTTCGAGCGTTATTTTCGTTGTGGAATTACAACAAGTACATTCGACAGAGCCCTTGCATAAATGATTATGCGCCGTGTTCCTTGCTTTATAAAATCGTTTATAACTATAGCAGTAGAATGGAAAATGAAACGCACGTTTTCGTGTCTGCAGTCATCCCAATTGTTCCCCAAATTCCTCTGTTACCCTAGCTACGAAAAATAAAAACGGCTTCACTTTTCGAAATTAATTGGCCCACGAAATAAAGAGCAATAGTTTAAATTATCATGGAAAAACATTTGTCATGTTTATCAACATGTACTTTAATGGAGTTATTACAACGTTTATCGTGCCAAGGTTTCTAATTCTAGTCCGAAGACGGAGTCACAAAATCGCAAGATGGCAAGAAAGATTGGAGAAAACTTTGCATGAAGTCAAAGTCGGATAAATCCACGAAACATGACATTGACCATGCAATTCGTAGTCGTGGAGAAAAGAAAATAGTGTACGTGTATTGTGTCAGGGAAAAAAACAGGCTGTGTGTTCGTTCGGTTCACTCGTTCGCGATCACCATTTGCACGTTACCAACTTGTTTACCCACAGTCCTTTGCGCGGGGCCTGTTTTTGGCTATCTGCGATAAGGTCCATGGAACGTATTGTGGAACGTATGGTGCGCCCCCAACGTTGGCCAACGAACTTTTAAAGAGCAAGTATCCCCCTTGACGAAAAATCCAGCATTTGCACCTTTTTCGAAATAGTCCACATATCCCTCAAGCCGACTTATAACGCTGTTTATTTCAAATTGTCCGTTTTAAAGGTACAGGCTCGTCAGCAATGCGCGCGCCAATTTCGTGCCACGAAATACGCAGCTCCGTATGGTCAGAGCTGCGTATTTCGTAGCACGCCGGCGCGCGCGCAATGTTGACGAGCCTGTGCTTTTAAGTAAATAAATCGCATACAAAAGTGCGGTTTTCGAAAATGAAATTTTCGCGATTTCTGAAACGCCAATTAGGTATTAATGATATGCGCATGACCCCGTGACGCAATCCTGAGAAACGCGAGTAAACACGGTCGGCAGTTCCATACGTTTACACGCAAAAAACTCCGAAAACCGTCTCTGTTCAATTGTGTTTTTTAAAGAATTTTTCTCGTGCTAAAAGCCAGAGATGTGCCCATATCAGTAGTTGTGTGGTTGTATGCTTTACCAGACACCATGAACAAAAAAGCAGAAATATTTTCCTCGGGAAAAATCATTGCATTAGACATTTGGAACCAATATTTTCCATTTAATTAAGGCTTTTCTCGGTCAAACGGTTGATTAACATTTTGGGAAATTGCAAATCCTGTATATCAAAAACTTCTAACTTATAAATGATGCATAAGTACCGATATTAAATGAGAATTATTGGCTTTATTTACCTGATGTACCTTTTTCCATTCCACCCATCAGTCCCGTGACTAAACGCATTTCCAGATTGGTATCTTTCTGGATACCGTGGTCTTCTAAGGACAACAAGTCACGAAGCTGTAAGGAAGTTGACAGCAGAGTTGTAACGAATCATTAGTCGAGTCGCTTCAAGTCGTTTAAGGCAAGTGTCTCCAGTCAAGTCGACGCAGATTCATTCCAGTTCACTTTTGACTTTAGTGAGTTATCATTGACTCAATTCATTAATTTTTAACACTGATACATTATAGTATGTATAGGAAAATAATAACAAAACCCAAGGTAAGGTATGCGAGCTCTATGGGGAGTTCTGACGTTGTCTTAAAGATATACAGTCCGTGCGTCTGTCCCGTGTCTGTTCTGCAGCACGCAGCACGCTCTCCGTACCGGTGGCCTGTCCAATCTGTTTTCTTGGGTTTTTTTGTCTCAGAAAGTCTCCCGAGACAGAAGAAAAGAGATTTGACAGGCCACTAGTCCAGAGGGCCTGCAGCACGCCGCGGATCACAGACCAAATACCAAGTCAGAATTGGGCAAGTCTACAGACAAGGCGCAAAAACTGTACAAAACGGCGTTTTTCACAGGGTTGCCAATGTCTAAGTTCAAAGTATGATGTTTTTTAAAAAATAAAGTAAATGCTTTAAAAATTCGTTCGGAGAAAAAAAAAATGAATTTGCTGGGAACCACGGACTGTATATCTTTAATATAACTGGATTTCCGGTAGATTCAGCCAACGACAATGCAGCCCTAACAATGACTACCTTTGTTCTAATCGCTCTGTAATGTTTGGCTGATAAAAGTCTACTAGACCAAATTGAACTGTTTCGGACAACACTACACAACTTGTAACATTGGGCGCCTCATACTTTCTTCGGATGATGGGAAGGTCAGGTTGATTTTTTCGAAGGTGTTTCAGGTATATAAATGTCTATCGATAACTCTGATAGTTGGTTTAACTATCAGGAAAAAAGGAAAATGAGACTATTTGAAGTAAGACTCTTTTACCTCGAAGTTCTTCATAGTTACAAGTTGTTGTTTTCTGGCGTCGATTCCCAATCTATCTTGTAGCAATCTCTTCAGATCCAAGATTGTGGTTGATGGTTTCAGCTGCAGACATACAGTTGATGCCAATGGAGTCTTAATAAATATCTGAAGCATTTGATCATTCTTGGTTGTGGGTCTGTGGCAGCGAAAACAGACAGGTTATATTGATTTACACAAGGCAAACACACAAAATCCCAGGATTGCCGATTTAATTTTTGCCCTAGAGAGTACAAGTCTACAGAGCTCTGCAAGTGCCATCCAACTTGTTGAGATTTTGACATAATTTATCGCAAAATGTCGTCATCCAGTGATAATTATCTCAGGAAGACGACATCCAAAGTGTAGGATGACGACATTCCCTGATAATATTTATCACAGGCTGTCGACATCCCGAGATAATTTATCACGAGATGTCGACATCCTGGGACAATTTATCACAGTATGACAACATAAAAAACGTAAAATGACGGCATTCCGAGATAATTCACAACGAAATAACAAATTTTCTGGAGACGTTTTTATCCTCCGCTTTAGATTTCGTCATTCTGTGATAAATCATTTTGGGATGTCATTATCCTATGTTCTTTATGTCGTCACCTCGTGATAAATTATCCTGTGGTAAATTATTCCGTGATGAATTATAACGATCGTTATCAGTCGTTACACCTTTAGAAACAGCCAGTACATGTCTAAAATGTACGGAATCGGGATTAATCGCCAAGATATCTCACAAGAAAACCTATCGCTAACTGTTTTGTTCGACAAACAACATGCATTTCGAATGGCTGCATGACGCAAACATTAAGGGGCTCAACCCATCAAGCCTGACACGCTTCCTGACACAATGACCCCAGTTCGGGAAGCAGGGGTGTGTCGTGGCAGTGGGTTCAAGATTCCGACGCACCCCACGACACAAATGGTGTGTCGTGTGTATGTGTGTTATGAAGTTTCAGACACTTTAGAACCTAATTTAAAACATTTACGACGCACCCTCGTGTCGGAATGTGTCTTGGGCGTCCACGACACAAATCGTGATATTGGTCAGCAAATACAAAGGCAGTTACCAGCGTTGTGTCGTACTCTTGACTCGCTTTTTGTTGCCCACGACACGCTTGCGACACACGACACGCGCAGACACAGACTGTGTCGGCGCGTGTCGTGGACCATTTGTGTCGTATTTGTGTCGCAAGAGTTTCGTGGGCGTGTCGGGCTTGGTGGGTTCAACCCTTTATGCCTGAAATTGGTATAGGGTACACAGGATGAGGATTGGGTACACCGGATGAAGATTAAAAGCAAACACATGCGTGCACCTTGATGAATAGCGGTAGGCCTAATGTTAAGAACCCAAGAAATTGCTAGGGAAGTTTAAGGAAAACAACTGTCGGCCAAAGCAAAAGGTTATGAATATGTTTTCAAGCAATTGGTTTTGCTTCTACTTGATGAGCTATGCTTTTGCTCGGATAAGCAGTTGTTAGTTTTTATGTATTCGGCCCATATATTGGCAACCTCGGGTTAAGTCGAAGCACGTCAGTCGGGGCTGCTTTTACATGCATCTCCCCAAAACATTTCACACGCATTTCTAGTGTCACAAAGATATTTGTCAAACCCATACAGTCGTGCAGGCTTATTTTATTTTTAAAAAAATATTTCTGGTTATAAAACAATTTCTGAAGGCTGTTCATTGCCACTATACATGTACATGTAGCTCGTATGGCCTGAGGAAACCGGTGCTGAGACGAGGACGATGAAATGCTCTGCAAAAAGATAGACAAACCAGGGCGGACTAATAAACATGTTAATTTTTGTTAATTTAACAAGCACCGTCCACATTCATACATACCTGCGGTCAGGACACTTGCAAGTGGCCTTAGACTTTCGACGCTGTACTGATGACTTCTTTAAGTTCTTGATCAAAGAAGAGCGTGATCTCGACGTTAAAATGACAGAAAGAAATGCGGCTTTTCTGGACTTTCGAACCGTTTTCCCCTTGGTGACCATCTTTGCCTTGGAGTGATCGTATGTGACTCGAGCCGCCCTCACGGCCTCCTGGTACTCTTCGTAAGTTCTTAGAGGCTCCATGGCGTTTGCAGACCTTGTATTGTCTGACGAAAAAATCATACCAGATAATAAGATGATACATGAGCCCAGACAAGCGCGCGTAGTACAAAGCACATTGTTTCCGTCCACAAGCTGGCTTATCAATATTCATACCACACATCAGTATCAGTATTCTTTACTCGTGCAAGGTAAATTAATGAAGAAAAATAAATTGTCGCTTTTTGTCGCTACTTGGGGCGACATTTTCTTGGGGCGGCGTAAGTCATCCTTTGCAACAACGCATCTTTAACGCACTCCTCTACTCGTATACGTCCGAGCCTATGTTGCTTCTTTAACTCAACTGCAGAATAAATATAAACGTCGCCGGCAATGAAAAAGTATACATAAATTATTATTTCTCACTGGAAAATCAGTGGCCTCACGTTCCAACTCTATACCCAGCACGATAAGTGAAAAGGGGACTCCCTCCTACTGCCTCTACTTGAACACACTCTTGTCTTTTGTTAACGCCCCCCCCCCCCCCCCCCCCCACCCCCCGAAAAAAATCATGAAAAGAATCCCTTTAAAATTCCTTGGATATTTGAGACACAATGGGGGAAACAATGGAATTGGGGCGGGTATCCTCTGTCACATATCGTGCTGCATGTGTCCGACCCCAGCAGAGTCTCCTTCAAAGGTAAATGACTGAGACAAGGAAAACAGCACATTAAAATAGGATGCTAGGGCAAACATAGATCAAGGCAGTCATGAAGAAAGACAGGTGATGATCAGGGAACAAGGGCTGTTTGTCTGCATAGTGTTGAAAGGTGAACCAAAGGGTGTTTAATTGTACCAGGAAAACAAACCAATAAACAAAATGGGGTTGAAGTAGGAGTATAGAAGGGGTGAGTGGGTGGCTGTTGGAAACGAAATAAGAAGGGAGGGGTTAATGAGAGAGGGGAGGTAGTGGGGGTTATAGGAGGATGTGCATGGATGCTGCGAAGTCGTTTAATCGAAGTGTTCTCTCTGCTGAGCCGAACAGAGTCACTCTGAGTGGTGGCCAAGTGTCTCAATAGCATGTTCTACTGGTGTTGACTGTGGATCTGTGACCCAAGAAACGTTTCTTAAAGGAGCGTGACCAGATCACATTTTTGAGCACCCTATTTTTCTCATCGGCGTTGAGATTTTGATACAATATAGCATGTGCCATATTTTTCTCGTTAACATTCTGAAATTTCACGCTTTCAATCCGTATATTTTCAAGGATATCGTTAAAGAACCATCGATGTTTTTGTGAACTAATTTATCGGTTCCATAAAGCAGCACAGTGATTAGACCAACGTTTTTGCTTCTACATCAAAATTATCTCCTCTTTCTGTTAGACGATCTGTTAAACCCCAGCCTAAAGACATCCCAGCCCAGCTCTAAGCCATCCAAGCCTAGCCCGAAGCCACAAAAGCCCAGCCCGAAGCCATGCCAGGCAAGCCTGAAGCCACCAAAGCCTAGCCCGAAGCCATCCCGTTTCAGCCAGAAACCATCCCGGTTTAGCCCGAAGCCATACTAGCCGAGCCTGAAACCATCCCGTCCCAGCCCGAGGCCATCCCAGCCCAGCCCGAAGCCATCCCGTCCCAGCCCGAGGCCATCCCAGCCCAGCCCGAGGCCATACCAGCCCAGCCCGTGGGCATCCCAGCCCAGCCCAGCCAGAGGCCATCCCAGCCCAGTCTGAAGACATCCCGGCCCAACCTGAAGCCATCCCAGCCAAGCCCAATGCCCTCCCAGCTAGCTACGCCCAAACCCCAAACCCCAGCCCGAAGCCATCCCAGCCTAGCTCTAAGCCATCCCAACCCAGCCCAAAGTCATCCCAGCTCAGCTAAATCCCCAAAACCCCAGCCCGGAGCTATCCCGGCACAACTTAAAGGGACACACCGGCTTTGTTGGACTCGAAATGGACCCTATATATACAAGATTCTAAAAGTCTTTCAGAAATAAACTAAATAGATCCTGAAAAGAAACCATCAAATTTGGCCGTTTTTGAGCATTTGTCAAAGAAACCAAGGTCACGTGACTTTCTGATACCAGATTTCGGTTCAAGAAAGTCACGTGGTCTTGGAGTTAGTTTTATTTCCAGCCGTAGAAACCAGCGTGAAGTGCGAGTTGCTTTTGTCATTAGCGGTTGGTTTCTCTTCTTGATGGAAAATAATGTCCTACGAACACTATTTACATACTGTATTTTCTAATTTGTAGACAAATCTGCCAGCAGGTTTCATTAGAAGGGTTTCTGGGTGTTGATATGGACGAGAGAATCTCTCAGATTTTCGCGGATTTTCGGCGATACAAATAATATCCGAAGAAAAAAGCACCAGACATTGCGGACGTGCGAGAAACCATTGCGTTCGAGTACCTTCCGCGAGTCAGCGCTGATCTTGGAGGATCATGCAAGGTTTGATATGATTAGTCAGTGAAAACGAGGTTTAAACACGTGTCGGTCCGTATCGAACGCAACCTTTATTTACAAACACATGGTATTATACAGCGATGGACGGCTGGTAAAGCGTACAGCCCAATAAGGGCCTCTTTTGTTAATTTTAAACATTTTTACTTACTTACGTGGCATTTTGATTATTTTTTGTCACAACGACCATCGAAACATTATTGTCAGTGATGCTAAATCACTAAATCATGTAAACGGTAGGCCGGTGTGTACCTTTAAGCAATTCTAGCCCAGCCCGAGGCCATCCCAGCCCAGCCCGAGACCATCCCAGCCCAGCCCGAGGCCATCCCAGCCCATCCCGAGGCCATCTCAGCCCATCCCGAGGCCATCTCAGCCCAGCCCGATACCATCCCAGCCCAGTCTGAAGCCATCCCGGCCCAATCTGTCGCCATCCCGGCCCAGCCCGAAGGCATCCCAGCCAAGCCCAATGCCCTCCCAGCTACGGCCAAACCCCAAAACCCCAGCCCGAAGCCATCCCAGCCCAGCTCTAAGCCATCCCAACCCAGCCCGAAGCCATCCCAGCTCAGCCAAATCCCCAAAACCCCAGCCTGGAGCCATCCCGGCCCAACTTAAGCAATTATAACCCAGCCCGAGGCCATCCCAGCCCAGCCCGAGGCCATCCCAGCCCAGTCTGAAGCAATCCCGGCCTAATCTGAAGCCAAGCCCAATGCTGGGCCCAGCTACGGCCAAACCCCAAAACCCCAGCCCGAAGCCATCCCAGCCCAGCTCTAAGCCATCCCAACCCAGCCCGAAGCCATCCCGGCCCAACCTGAAGCCATTCCAGCCAAGCCCGAAGCCATCTCAGCCAAGCCTAATGCCCTCCCAGCTCAGCCCAAACCCCAGCCTTATGCCATCCCAGCCCAGCCCAAATCAACCCCAGCCAAAACCGAAGATACTCCGAGCCCAGCCGGAAGCCATTCCGGCCCAGCCTAAAGCCACCCCGGGCCCAGCTCGAAGCCACTGCACCCTGACCCAACCTAAAGACCTCCCAGTGCAGCCCGGAACCCTCCCAACCTTGTCCAAAGCCTTCTCAGCTCTGCCCGAAGCCATCCCAGTTAAGTTCAGCCCAAAGCCACCCTGGCCCAGCCCGAAGGTTTTTTATTCTGATTAAACCTGCATGGGCCTGACCAGACTTTTTATGCCTGTAAGTTTGTTTTTATGTTGGGGTATTTTTGGTGCTATATTGACCCGCCTATTTCCCACGTTGTGGCAGAAAGCTTTCTACCAATATAATCAAATTAACCTGTATTTATATGGCGAATAAAATACGTTGAGACAGAATAATATCATGTTTTAGTAAAACTTTATTAATTTACACGTACAGTTTTGTTTGACGGCGAGGATTACCAAATTTAGCGAAACTCCCTTTAAAATTGACCTTTTGACCTCTCTTGACCTACTTACTAAATTAAAAGACATAACTCATGTACCACTGTGTAGAACTCACCAAGACCTACATTTTGAGGGGTAACTTGTATCTCTACTACAACTTTTGACGGTACAATGGATATTTAAATTTCCCCTAACCCTAAAATGGCCGTCAAGTCTTGGGCTTGAGGGTTAATGTAACATCCAAAATCAACTATTGAGTCTCAGTTAATCTCATGTTAACAAGTGTTAAGATGAAGTACAGATGCAAACCTACTAGAAAAATCTTGTTTCGTCGTTTCGTCATTTCTAGGGGGAGGGGCGGGGGGGGGGGGGGGGGGGGGCGGGGGGATTACACGATGGGCCCCTCTGGCCCATGGACTATCACGGAATAATTATTGATTAATGTATTACAGCCCCTGTTGCATTATTCATCCCTGTGTTGTTGTGCTGCGAATGTATATTTGTGTTGGCGCTCGCGCGTTGTATATGAAGCGCGTGCTTACAAACTGGTGCGCGCGAACCTGATTGTTAGCTATTCCACGCAACACGCACACTGTGCACGTGTCATACGATCATTACCATTTTACTACCCGAGAGGTAGAAATATTCCGGGACGGTAATGGTGGCGCGCGACACCACCATCTGCGAGGCCTTGAACAAAGGCTACGACTGAATATGAGGACCGGCTGCGTGTTTTTTTTTTTACACCGCAGCGAGGGGTACACCCCAATTTTTCAACCCGAATAGAGTCTAAGTTTCCAATGACTGACACTTCTCGAGTGACAATCTTGGAAATAGTGACAACTCTTACTCTCACTATTAGAGAAAAAGAAGAAACCGAGAAATTTCGGAAAATCCCAAACATGCATAGATTCGAACCAGGGACCTTATGATTACAAGTCGAGCTCTCTTCTAACCAGACCACGAAGCTGGTTGCAAACCCTAACCTATTATATAGTCTCCTCTCAAGACGCTAAAAAGGTACAAACCCCATTGTTCTCCCCTCGCAGTGGTGTAAAAAAAAATTACGCGGACCGGCTAGCGATATTTTTTTCCGTACCGCTGTTTAGCGAACATTGCTTCTGATTGGTTTAACCCCCATGCATATGTTGCATACTGATGTATTTTGTCGATTAATTACCTCAACATAACCCCACACCATACCACACTCTTTCCTCAATTAATAGTGAAAAAAATTAATACGACTCAAAGGAGATCGATTCGAACCTGCAATCTCTTGATTGATAGTACTACGTCTTAACCACTAGACTACCAAACGACTCGACAAATCCTTAATATTTCTTCCTTATATCCTTTTATTTAATAACTCTTGAAGGCGCTATATAGAAAATATGAATATTCATTTACAATGCACCAATCAAACGCCTCGATGAAGCCCCATAGCGAATATGTGGTACGGAAAAAAATATCGCGACCGGCGACCGTAGTGTTTAGAATAGCACTAAGCATTACGTCATGCATTTATTTTTAGGAGCGCATAACCGTTAATTTTTAAAGCGCGGCACGAGTGTACAACAATTTGAAAAGGGTTATTCCATATTTGGCCAATAAAAATTTAATATATTAAAGGGGCTGGCTCGTCAGTACAAGGATTAGGTTTTTGAAGTGAGCCCTCTTGCCGATTCTCAATTCTCCATCCTATTGTTAGATTGGTTCCCGATCCCTATAGATTGGTTCGCTTATTGCGAAAATATAGGGATCGGTAAAGGGCAGCCATGACGGGCAGAATTCTGCCCGTCACGTGGTTATTATTATTATTTTTTGTTTAGTAAGTGCGCAGATTTTGCATTGACATTTGTAACTTGGCCGTGCGTGTCGAACATATCCAATTATGTAAATAAAGTACATTGCCTAAAGCAAAGGGCTTGGCTAATTTTTAAATATAAAAAACACAATGCGCACGCGCAAAGACGACCAATTACAGATCAAGATGAAGCGCCCTTTACCTGTCCTTATATTCTCCTGTGTGGAATATGTGGACGGGAACCAGTCTATCCTATTGTTAGCAGCAACTGAACTCTTGACCCGGCCGACCGCACACACCGCGCGCGCGCCCCCTTTGTCTCGCACGTACAATATGCTTTGTCTCGCACGTACAATTCTGCTAGGCCTGCAGGAATGTTCATGTACGTAGACGTACATACGTTCATAACGGCTTTGCATAACACAATCCACAAACTAGGCTACTTCATTATAAATGTTTCTTCTTCGCTTTCATTTCATTTTGTGGTGATTATTTTGGTGAAGGGGTGGGGTGGTTGCTTGGACATGACTTGGAAGCAGCCTCACGCAAAAATCTCAAACGTTGCTTCGATAAGATAAGTTTGTTTACATGGCGACTACCCACGTGCTCATGGCCCAATTTCATGGCGCTGTTTAGCACAAATATTTCGTTTTTGTTTGCTTTTTGCAAAAATGAGTCAGCCAAAATCGTATTGCGCTCACCGCACGAACGCGCCCCACCGCGTGCACGCGACGCGCCTCCTTCGCGTACACGCGACGCGCCCGTCTTCGCGTATAACAACCCTACAAGGACGCGCAACTTGTTCGACATGTTCGAAGTAAACAAATGCAGCTTCGGCAACAGCAAAATAACACAGTTCATTCAGTGGAAGCCCCCCAGCTAGCTATGGCGGATGTACAGGGAAGGAGACCTTATAGTTACCGAATTGGTGTATATTGATCACGTTCACAGGAGCCATCTTCGTATAAAAAAAATGCTACTGCATATTAAACGCCATAAAGTACGCGCACGCACCCGCTGGAACATGTTCCAAACACGCGCGCGTGTTGCTTGAAATTTGTTCGAAATACGGCGCAATTGATGCGCGTCACAAACAAATATACGCTCAAAATCATGATGCACGTGCATGGCAATTTGTAGGAAGTGACGTCATTTGTACGTGATCAATTGTAGGATTGTGTACGCCAGGGGGCGCGTGTCGCGTGCACGCGAAGGGCGCGCGTCGCGTGCATGTAATGGATGAGCGCTTTTCGTTCCAACAGCAACACAAAACGCACAATCCATGCAGCCGACGCCCCCAGCTATGGCGGATATACAGGGAAGGATTGGTTTATAGCCTGTAGACTTCCAGCACACGTGGATAATTATCCGTCGAACACTCAACTCCAACGGCGATACAAGACCCAACGTCGGTATAACAACCCCGTCGAACATAATCAAACTGCATGAGTCCCCACCGTCGAAACATTAAGTCCCAGATTGTAATCAAATAAGTCCCGCCTTTTAATAGACCGATCCAGTAAGCTCCGCCCATTTTGGAATTGACCAATCACAGCCTCAGGTTCAGGTAACCAAAATGTTTGGTTACCCGAGTCCTCAAAATGTTGTGCACAGAGCTACGGCAAATGCAGCACGAGTGACGCAAAAACGCCATCAACATCATTTTTTATCAGCGCAGAGGAGGCTAACGGATTGTATAAGACTATCCTGACCTACTTTTAATCCCTTCATAAATGTGTTTTTCTGTAAACGTGAAAAACTTACCAAAATTAGCTTGTCGTTTTGCTAAGTTTTGCATTCACTTCGTTCTGGATGTGTGTCCAGATGTTTGTGTTCGATGGCGCGCGTTACGCGTATTGCAGGCGTGTTGTACGTGCACGCATACGATCACGACCGGATACCTAAGTGCACATTTTGCTTTCGAGCGTGCAGTTTATGTGTGCGTGTGCGTGTGCGTGTTTCAATACGCGCTGACCAGGGCGCGGACGCTGACGCACGGCACGGCCACGCGACTCTACTGCACACGTGCATGGCACGTGTGGCATGTTGCTAGGCAATTTCTAAATGGGCGGAGCTTACTGGATCGGTCTATTCAGCATTAAGCAGAAAGTGCCAGAAACTCAATGGGATTTCACTTCCAAGAAGTGGTTGACATTACATGTCAAAGGAAAATTCCCCAGTTATCAAAAATAGACTGCAGTACAATACATCATACGACAAAATAAGCTCTCATGCTATTGGCTGCTTTCCGGTGGCATGAGTCTCATGAATATTCAAATGAACTTCTAGGCAGGTTTTCTAAGGGCGTGTTTGTTTCAGGACAGATCCGAATCCAGATCCCGATCTGTTTTACCGCACAGAAACAAACGAAACCGCTCTCAAATCACGTGAATTGCAATTTATTTACCAAATTTGTCAAATTTCTGTTCCAAATTTCTCCCACAAGCATTCTAAATTTGTTTGTATCGTGTGTTGCCTCTGAAAACCGAAACGACACGGTTTTCTCACACAAAATCTCCGCGATGTTTACCTCGCCATTTTGGATTTAGCGCTGAACCATCTCTCGAGAAGGATTCCACAGATCACAGATCTCGATCAGGATGTGCGCGAAGTGAACGAGTTCACCTTGGATCTGCGCGGATCTGAATCTGGATCCGTCCGAAACAAACACGCCCTTAGAAACACATAGTAAACAAGTCTCCAGAATATTCTGACGCTACATAATACTCCTATTATAAACATGATAAATAAACTAAGTTTCCAAAGATTTCCCACAATAAGGCTATGGAACATTCGAGAAGGTTCCGGATAACCCCAGAACAATACATTGAGAAAATCTTAGAATGTTCAGGAAAGATCCGGAAAACGGCACATTCTTGGTTTTCACTTGGCTTGACAACCGGTTGCTATCTGCCATTACTGTGTCCATACTATGGCACGCCAAAGCGAGAAATAATTCAACCCTGATAATTTAATGTAGACGCATATTTTCGAAAATGTTGCGCCAAAAAAAAAAAAAAAGGTTGACATGACTTTTAAATGTTGATAGACTGTTTGAAACTGGCATACCGTGCTTTTGTTGGCAAGTTGCTAAACATGTTGAGACTTGTTTTTCCAGGGTTGATAGCAAAATTATCAGTGTTGAATTATTTTCGCTTTGGCGTGCCATACGCGTGACGTCAACAACTATCATATCCGCCGTTACGGTGTCCATACTATGGCACGCCAAAGCGGAAATAATTAAACACTTATAATTTTGCCATCACCCCTGAAAAACAAGTCTCAATTTTTTTTAAAACTTGCCAACAAAAGCACGGTATGTCAGTTTCAAACAGTCTATCAACATTTAAAAGTCATGCCAACCTTTTTTTCTAACGCAACATTTGCGAAAATATGCGTCAACATTAAATTATCAGTGTTTAATTATTTTTCGCTTTGGCGTGCCATAGTATGGACACAGTAATGGCGGATAGTAAACGTTGTCAAGGCAAGTGAAATACATTTTGTGTGTGAAAAAATGTAAGCAATTTTTAGTGACTGCAGAAATTACCAGAATAATCTTGCTTATTCTTTTGTGTGTACATAACACACGGAACCACCATATAGAGCCTTTGCACGGCGGCCATGACAGGGGGCAGTCACATTGTCACCGTGTGTCATGCATGAGTAGGTACTATGTGGTTCTATTGTTACATTATTTAAATAAGAAAACCTGCCCCCTGTCATGGCCGCAGGTGCAGAAGCTCTATTGGCAAAAAAGGAAAGCTATATGCATGAACAACGATTCCCTCGCGTCATTATCATGTCGGTTGCTGTGACGCCTGTGACGTTGACTTTTGTCCATTGTAAAATACGATGTATGGCTAGAAAGACTGGTGGTAAATGCCTTCTTTATCGACGTTTGGGAGCAATTTAAAGAATGTTTGGCCTATTTACATATGAAAAACTTTCAGCTCTTTTCAGACAAAAGAAGCCTCCAAAAGCACGGATGACTTCATCACACGTATCATGGAGGAAGGTCGTTTCTTCCTCCATGCACGTACACGTCAGTTAGCGCATATAATTAACCACATAGAAACATTCAAGAAATGTTTTCAGGTTATTAGTGCGTTAACAAAAGGGAAGAGTATGTTGAGGTGTGGCGCACAGTGGGCCAGGTTGGAATAGCGTTCTTTCGTTTCAAACGGTTTGTCGTACGTGTTGGGCGGTGCGTAATTTTCTTGTCCAATCAGAATCCCATACACACAGTACTGCTAACCCACTGTGGCCTCATCCAATCACAAAAGCGTCCACGACCGTCTGTTTACATGTTATGAATAATGAACGAGCCACTACACAATTCTTATAGTGTTAAAGCCTTAGACTCAGCGCCGCCCCGCTGTCCGCTGTAATTTGTCAATTCCTGGGAATTCCTGAAATGCTCCTGATACAATAGAAGGCCCGTGCCGTGTTCACTGATTTCTAAACAAAATTGAAGCAGGTGCCAAAATCCTTCTGATAACGGCCAAATGAAAAGGACAGTGATGGGGTGGCGCACCCGGTGGATTCATTTGTCTTCGTATTACCAAATGACGTTTATTTACTTTGCTCAGTTAAGTTGCTGTATGAACGGACATGAATACAAAAAATAAGTCGCGATTCTGACTTAGCACAACAATTAAGACTTATTTTTATTCATTCCTTCTACGCTTCGGTACGAATTCATTAAAACTGTGGATATAACTCACAAATTCCCGCACATTTTAAAACTGTTTAAATCAAATCCATAACCTGTAACTCTAATTTCGTCCCAAGACGAGAGAGACGCGCAAATTCCTTTAATTGAATTGTCTTTTTTTCTTTCCAAATTATCAGTGGTCAACCAATTTCAATATTTGTCCATTCAATGTCGTGAGATTTTAATCAAACTAGACTCACCTGAAAATAATCTGCATCATGTAAAGATTGAATTCGTCTTTCGACTTATGATAATTTGTCGATCAAATTTGTCGGATGGTCAGACTGTATAAACGCGTCAGTGACGAATGAAATACATGTGAAATTGATTTCCAATTTTTGTCGACGGCGATGGTAGTTTAGAGCCAATTGCCATGGCAACACGTCACACTTCGGCTGTCTATAGCGAACCGTGACCTTTTGATCCCATGTACAAGCACCCTACAGACAACCGAAGTGTGACTCGGGTTGCCATGGCAATTGGCTGTAAACTAACATGGCCGTCGAAAAAAGTACCGTTGCAAAAGCACAGGAACACGGTTCAGTGATATTTTGTTAGTTTAAAGATGACGTACTCACTTAGGCAGTCTATTGCAATAGACTGCCGAAGTAATACGTCATCTTTTGTTGGTTGCCTCGGCAATTGGCTGTACACTAAGAATAACTAAACCGCGTCACTGCTATTTTTCCGACGGACATGATGTTTAAAGCTAATTACCATGGCATGCCACGAGAAAATCCGTTGATGTGATTGAAACAAACTTCGGCCAATTGGAATATGAACGACCAAAAGGACCCACATTTATCAACCAAACAACGTTTGGGGCAATAGTGCGCCGAAAAGTGACGCATTGCCATGGTAATTGGCTCCAAACACCATGGCTGCCGGATAAAACACTATTTCAGAAGCGCAGGGAAACGGTTCAGTGATTTTTAAAAAGTGGATCCACTGCCTAGAAAACTAAAAATAGGGTGGCGTTTGTAAACAGGTGAATGGACCCGACTGGACGAACCGTCGCATTTACATATCAATAAAACACGACGGTTCAGGCAATTGTATAGTGACTAAATAGACTGACAGTTAGAACCGTCGCATTTCCATGTCAATAAAACACGACGGTTCAGGCAATTGTAGTGACTGAATAGACTGACAAACGCTAGGTGATCGGGTGACATGCACATTGAGCTCATGATGACGTCACACTTTTGAAATTGGTTGAAAACTTGAGTTGGTCGATGTTGCAAAAGAAACATTCACTTATCGATTGCCAGTATTGGAATTCTCAGTACATGACTCTTTGACTATTCAACGCTAAAATTGTGAATCTGATGACGTCATTATTGGCACAGTCAAGCTCATCACGACGTCACTATTGTGTGCACAATTTGTTCAAAGTTGTACTGAAGAACAAGTTCTTTAATGGGGTGAAATAATCTTTCCAATATCTATTAGAGTTCTCAATATTTTGTCATTTGAGATCATATTACGTAACCACCGTGCACGTGATGACGTCATCATTGGTATAGTAATAAAGTCCACATGTGAGGGAACATTTCGTTCCGTAGAACTATGGTCAAATTCCCTACCACTTTGGCTCTATTTGCATTCAAAATGCTAAAAAAGTGTACATTTTCGAACCTCTTCCGGTTTGGACCGGAGGTTTGGGTCACACAGGGGTCATGCCATTGTATGATTTGTTCAGTTCATTGCGACCTATCATGCTGTGAAAGAATTGTTAAAGTATCTATTACGATTCTTGAGATATGAATTTTTGAAATAATAACCATTTAATTTTTGTAATTTGACACCTGTGACGATATCATGACGTCACAATGTTGTGCACAAATTGTTCAACAATTTGATAAACATCAAGTTCTTAAATGTGGCGAAAGAATCATACAAATATCTGCTGTAGTTCTCAAGATACAGCATTTTTAAACAATTCAGCTCCAAATTTGCATAATTGTTCACCACATTACGTAACCACCGTCCATCTGATGACGTCACCCTTGGTATAGTCAAAAGGTCCACATGTGTGGAAACATTTCGTTCCGTAGAAATATGGTCAAATTCACTACCACTTTGAATCTATTTGCATTCAAAACGCTTTAAAAAAATGCACATTTTCGAACAACTTCCGGTTTGGACCGGAAGTAGGCGTCACACAGGGGTCATGACATCGTATGATTTGTTCAGTTCATTTATACTTATTATGTTGTGAAAGAATTGTTCAAGTATCTATTACGGTTCTTGAGATATGAATTTTGAAAATAATAACCTTTGAATTTTTGTAATTTGACACCTGATGACGTCATGATTACGTCACACTTGATGCCATCATGATACTATACATTCTGGTGAAGGTCTGCCGTAGGGCCTATGTCTGTATCTAATTTACTAACGATTCAGCTTGGTTTGATGGGCATTGTTGCTGGTAAGTGTAAAAACTGAGATTCTCAGTTTCATTGAACTTTGACCTCCAATTGACCCCAGAAGGAAGGGTCAGATGAAAATGCCCACACAAAGAAAATTGTAGCACAGAATGTCATCTATAAACCTGCCAAATACGAAGATCCTGGGTCACGTGGTTTTTGAGACGGAAGCATTTTAAAATATGTATATTTTGGTTTTTTGGGAGTGTAATTTGATACTTGATGACGTCACGATGACGTCACGCTTGATGCCATCATAATATTATACACGCTGGTGCAAGTCTGCCATACGACCTATGCCTGTACTTAGTTTCTTAAAGATTCAGCTTGGTTTGATGGGCATTGTTGCTCAATAAGTGCACAACTTGAGATTTTCGTTTTCGTTTAACTTTGACCTCAAATTGACCCCAGAAGGAAGGGTCAGATGAAAATGCCCACACGAAGAAAATTGTAGGCCATGATCTTATCTATAAGCCTGCCAAATACGAAAATCATGGGTAACGTGGTTTTCCAGATGGAAGCATTTTAAAACATGCATATTTTAGTCATTTTTGGGTTGTAATTTGATACCCGATGACGTCACAATGACGTCACACTTGTATGCACACCTTCACATTGGGGTTGATGTTCCTACAAAGTTTCAAGTTGATAGCTTGAACCGTTTTGTAGAAAAGCTCTGGAAACGTTTGAGTGGAAAAAGAAGAAAGAAAAAAAACTAGAGCTACGTCTGTTCTATGAACAGAGCGTAGGGCTTTTTAACATTTTTAAACTTCAAAACTTGAAAAACGCCTAACCAGAATACAATGATTAACTAAATTATCTATTTTTTAACAATTTTAAATTATAAGCCAAAAACTGTTTGACTAATGGTTATCGAGGTCAAAGGTCACCCTTTTCATTTTTTTTAAAAGCTTGGCTATACCTAACCATAATGCTACGAGTCCCGTGTTGTTTGTTATCACTTTAAAATTATAAGCCAACGATGATTTGACCACTAGGAAACGAGGTCAAAGGTCAAGCAATATGCGCGTCTGCATATACTTGTATTTGATGCACCTTTAATCTGCCACGTGATGACGTCATCATGAAGTCATCATGACGTCATCAATTAACGGCATTTGCTAGTGATCGTATGTGGCGCAGGGATCACGATCATAGGTCAATTGGCTGATTTGTTATGAATGTTTGAATATGGAAAACATTAAATTGTATGCTCCTTTAATCTGATACCTGATGATGAACAGTTTTTGAGTTGTGTCAGTTTGCCTGGGTGGGGGAATACTGCTATACAGATCTACCACTTCGAGGTGTTTGATGAACTGTGAGATACCATGTTATGGTGCAGGTAAAAAACCTTTGATTACTTAATTAGCTCCTTGAGGAGTATCATAACATGTAGGTTCAGGATTTATACTAAGAGAGTATTGAGCCAAATTTCATATAAAACAAAATAACATGTACATTTAATGGAAATATTATAGCCTTCATAAATTCAGAAAATATGTTTAGATTTGAAAATATGGCAGTTTTCAGTTTTTGCACATTTAAAAACATCGATTAGGCCTAAGTTACTGTAAAATTAGTACTATTTGTCATAATGTCACATGCAGTTATAAATTAAATATTTAAAAAGTTTATCCTGAAAACTAAGTTTAGAGGCAAGTTTTATTTCCCTTTGCGAATTCTAAATTGTTCAGTGTTAGTTTGTTTTGTTCACATTTGGGATGGAAATCCGATGTTTACTCGAAAAACTGATATACATATATTAGTCATCAAAGGCAGAAATCAGAGCACATAATTTGTTAAGATTGAAAAGAGTTTGGCCAAGAAGGAACAATTTCGTAATTAGATTTGTTGAAGATGGTTCAATAAAATCATAACAATGACTTAATGATTTCAGGCCTATATTAAGCTTTGCACCTTACTAAACCTAAAAAGAAAGAAAACAAACATTGGAATTAATGCTTCACGGCAAAACTATTGGCACATCCGTCGACGTTGAGGGCAGCGTAGGGATCTACGCAGTCTCGAGTATACCAAGGTGGCAGGTGGGGAGTATTTGGACGAGAAGGAACGAGTCGGCAGAGGACGGTACAGTTGTATGTCTCAACGGTGGTAAGATAATAGTTTGGCCTCGGCGGCCAGCTTCTGGTGAGTATTATTATATATATACTTTTTTTCCCCCGCCCACCCGACCTCCTTCCTCATTTCTGAGCTTTCCTCTGGCTTCGGTTTCTATACTCAATCCATCTAACCCATATCTAAACCCAATAGATACCGGAGTCGGTCGGAAACAAAGGCGGTGTGCAAATAGGTTACTAATTGTAACTAAAGTAGGGCCCGTATGAATGAACAGGAGATATCATCTGTTAGGGCTGAATCTCCTCTTTAAAATGACACCATGATCATGCCATGATGTTTTCGGTTTACTGAGCAGTGACCAGTGTTATGCCAGGGGCATAGTTTTAGATTTGATCGTTCTCTATGCGAGCAAACTTCGCATAAATCAATTTTTACCGTAGATGTCTATTCCGTGTGCCCTGTGTGACACGGCGCCGGAAGCAGTCTTTTAACTGTCTACCACGGACGTGTAATTCAACAGAAGATGGTTTAACAAAAGTTCAGCGAGTAGGATACAATCTTTCATGTTATTTCAGTCTTATTTAAGAGAGTCCACTCTCTACAAGAAAGTAATTGTATGCTATTGAGGGAATGTCATAGTAACCTATTTGCACACCGCCTTTGTTTCCGTCCGACTCCGGTATCTATTGGGTTTAGATATGGGTTAGATGGATTTCGCCAAAACCTGCCCCCTTAGGCCGCCGAGACCCCCAAACCTTCCCAAATACACACCAATCCTTACCCAAACCTCAAACGAAAGCGGGATCTGTGTCAGATAGAAAGGAAAGAAAAACTGGACTAGCTGTCTTGCTGCTTTTCTTTTCTCAGGCTGTCGCTGCCTATAAAATTGATTAAAAAACAAAATGGGTAGTTTTGTTAGTAGGTGATGGCATTTATAGACATCAGCTGCATGTAGATGGCGGGAAAGCTACGCGGACCCCGAGGCCCGAGTTCAGACGCCTATAGAATTGTCCGACGATATCTGCCATTGGACTTTGTTCCGCTGTGGAGACGGCGTCGCGTAATACCTGGACCGTGCTCTGACGCCTCATAACTCTCTCAACCTCAGGGTATAGTGCTTGTACGTCTTCCGCGACGCCCATTGGCAGTGGTCCATCACCTGCTCCTCCGATGCATCCAGGAGCCGCAGTGTGGTTGCTATACCCCGGCACGGCTGCTGTGCGCTATCAAAAGCTGATTTTCAGGATTGTCTGTTGCGGCAAATACATCTTCAGCCGTGAATTCGGTCCGTTAACAGGCGAAGGGTTTGTTTACAAGGATGAGGCAAAAGTGATCTTTTGACTGCGCCGACTGGATCCATCTTTCCTTGGTCATGCAACTTTGGAATCATTATCAATGATGAGTCACCCTCACTTACTGTCTTGCCAATAGTGTGGCTGAATAAAAAAATCGCCTTCTTCGATCCTTGTTATTTTTCAGGTTCTGATTCTTCCTAGGTCACCAGCTCTGTCCCCGGCCCACCATATAGGCAGAGGGAAAAGGCCAAGTCTCGTTGTATCACGTAGCGCTAGGGGAAAAGACCTTCGCCTTTGCCAAGTCTCCGGGATCGGTCAGTGATCTCTTTCACCAACCATCGTAACTTATCAGAAAACAATGGAATTGCCTGCTTTGGAGTAATGTGAGACTCAGCCTGCTCCAGCTGAATTGCATTCATGTATCTACGAACTTGGTGAGAGATGCAAGGGTTTGCGAACTTTTATCCCACTCGCCAGACTTCGGTCCTACCGAATGAGTTAAAGTATGCCCTTATCTTCCCAACATAAGAGTCCACGGTGCATGCCGCTAATCTAAGCGGGCACCCACAAGAGCAGATCCCGTGCTTACCCAAATTTGTATACCATAAGCCGTGAATCTGCGTGCGACCTTCCGAGTCACGATCGATCGAAAAGCATAGGATGTCAAGTGGTGTCGCTGACTCCAGATCCTCCCTTTCAATACAGCATCATTTGCTTTGATGCTCCCGCAGAAATCGGTCCAATGCTGCAAATGAGTCCGCTCTTTTGCACTTCATATCCCTGCGTATCCAAATTTTTTCCTAGTTATGTCAGCCTGGTTGCCACACTGATCATCTTCAAAAAGATAACAAAACGCTCTCGTGAAGAAAGGGGGGTGGGGGGGGGGGGGGGGGGCGGGGGGGGGGGGGGGGGGGGGGGGGCGGGGGGGGGGGGGGGGGGGGCGATTGAAGAAGAAATTTAGCATTGTATTGCAATTCCCGAGGGCAAGTCCGAAACGGATCTTAAAAACAGCCGCAGCCTGCGCTGGAGCTTAGATATCCCATCATCGATAGGTGCACAATGTCTGCAAGGTCCTGCTCCACGATGTTATCGTTCGAGAAAAACTGCCACCTAGCATTCATGACAGACATCTTTCAATAATGAGTTGACTACGGCGACTGAGCGATTGATACCCACCATCTTGGTTTGGTACACTGAGGAAAGAACAAATATGCATCTTGGGAATTTTTCCCTGATCAGTTGGGCAACAGCGCGAAAAACCCCTAACACTTCAAGTACACCCTGCGAAGGGTCGGTCAATCGGCTGAAATAATTTATGCCTCCGCGCAGAACTGCCACCTCCGGCTGAAAAGCCCTGCAATATACCACTAGATGTCTACATAACAGGGCCATTCTTGTGCCTCCGTTGGCTGACATTTGCACGCTCAATGCCTTGGGCCAGCCGAATCCTTTGAACACTCTGAACATTGAGTCGGACACAAGGAGAACATGGTGACGCTTAGCGTAAGCGATATCCATTCGGGGGGTGACAATACCTGGGAAGTAGCACTGGAAGGCCCAGAGCTCAAACCCCAGCCCTTGAAAATTTCGGGACATATCCCGTAGAAGACGGGTATTCTAAAAACCCCTGCTTGACCTGCCTCTGACAGGCGAAAGGAAGAACTTGAGTGGAGACCCGTTCCTGCGCGCCGGGACATTTGACGAAAGTGCCATCAAATCAAAGGTAAAACCTGTGGGACTACCAGATGGGACCTAGGTCAACTTGAGCGAAAAACTTGCCTCCAAGGAGAGGGCAAAAACAAATTAAACTTCAACATTTTTGAAAGCGGTTTAGACCTAGCTCGGAGGCCAGTCCAAGCAACCACCACATTTCTGGAATCTCCAACCACATCCACCCTCAAATTCCATAGCGAATCAAAGACTGAGAGCCACACAAAATATAGGTCAAGGGCCTCCTTGCAACATATACCCGTGTGTGCCAACATGTCTGCAGACCAGTAATCTCAGAAACTTACACTACCGTCTGGTAAGACTAGGGTACTGCCCTATTTATAGCCAGATGCGTCTGCCGACAGTGCGATGCGATAGCAAGGTGGCGGTCTTGTCTCCGAGGGATCAGCTGCGAGAAGCTATCGACAAACCTCCAAAATAGAATCTCCTCCCGCACTTGTGGTGACAGAGGCGTAGGCAAGAGATCATTAAGTGTAGATATGAAGGAGGAGCATTCCCTCAGAAACAAGGATGCAGCCGGAAACACCAGCGCAAAACTTTGGCCTTTGCCCACAAAACGTTGCACAATTCTGCTTTAAGAGCATTTTATCCTCCCGCAAAATTGTCTCTCGTACCTCAGCGAATGATACCTTTTTATGCTCAGGAATCGGACAGGTTTTGGAGCAGATGCCGAACCCGAGATGCACCATGCTGTTCGATGGCTGCCGATGACTTTTCTTTAAGTTGCTGAACAAGCCGAGCTTTAACTGTATGTAGCATACGACGTAAACGGCCCTTAGAGCTCTGATGTAGGAACCGTCCCCATGCATGTCCTGTTCACACCGCAATAAAACAAACACGACTGAAGTGTTTTAAACCTTCGTATACTTTGCCCCTCCATCGCTGGGATGGCACTCACCAATGAAACGGTCGTCTGTCCAGATTTATGTATGTATACCTCTGTTCTTAAGCCATGCAGGAAGACAAAAGCCAATGGATGAGTAAACTTATGCACTGTTTTTTAAAACCAAAGGGAAGAGTGGTGTCAGTGAAGTAAAACCCCGCCCACTCGAAGCCGGAAAAGGTTCTGGACTCCTTGGTCAAGAATATTTGCTTGTATCCCTGGCTGTTGTCGGTACTTGAGAAAAAATCGCCTTTGGTTATGGGTCTGACAACATTGCCTAAAGGTACCACACTGAAGGGTGTGTCCTTGCGCCAAAGATAGGTCCCTTCATTGATAGAAGCAGACGCGGCTTCTTGGGTTCAACTGTCAAGGCAGTCACACATTTCGGCGGCTGTACTTCCTTGACTCTACCCACAACGTATATAGAGCCCTCTATCCACCGCTTGGTGATTGTGTCTATGAAAAGGGCGACATAATATTGACAAATGGGCGCATTTATAATACCTTTCGGTGGGCAATTATGAACAGCAATTCCTGCCCCTGTATCGGCCATGAAACGACTGGAAAAAATCATACAGACTAATTCCATGATGAAGCTAACCATGAACTTCGTCCCTATTGGGTGACTCTGCTAAGATATCGTCCCAAAGCACCAGGATCATTGCTTAATGTGCCGGCTACAAAATAATTGGATCTCTGAATCCGAGCGCCTATAAATCTACCTGTAGTCTACCAGAGAGAACTTCAGGCGGGGTGGGTGTAAAAGGGACTGGCAAGCCACTTGGTTTGCCATTGAAATCTACCCACTGGGAGGTGCCTCGTTTCCGCTTCGCTGCGTGCGTAGCGATGGGATCAAAAGATTGATCAAAATCTCTCTCATACAGATGACTCTGCAGCATTTTCAAATACCACTGGTACTCAAATGTTTTTCCTTTACATCTTCGGAAAACAAAGGCTCGAACTCGTCCACGTATTCTCTAAACACAGACATCACGTAGACAACCTTGCGATCATAGCTCGTCTCCATGCACGCTTGAGCAGCTGCAGGCGTCTTGGCTTGTGGACATCCAGAGCCGACTTGGGCTGCATGTATGGAACAAACCATCACATAATTCGTTGACGTGCTAACGGGGCCCGCCGTTCGACCTTTCATAAACGCACAAACCACGGCACGTTTTATTTATTTTCTTTGTTTTTGTTTTTTTGTTTTTTTTGTTTTTTTTTGGGGGGGGGGTTTTAATTTTTGAAGCAAAACTTTGCGAACGGGGTACTTGAACTTTGGGATTCACAAAATGGCACAAAGATGTGCCCCTGGACCACATTAAAATAAGCGTGCCAGCGAAGGCCCATCAACATGGCATACAGAGGCCCGCCCTCTGGCAGGTACAGAGTACATATATGCGAAATAGAAGTACACTGTACCCCAAACATGGCATTCAGAGGCCCGTCCTCTGCCAAGTATAGAGCGCATATATGCGAAATAGAAGTACATTGTACCACAAACACGGCATTCAGAGGCCCGTCCTCTGCCAAGTACAGAGTACATATATGCGAAATAGAAGTACATTTGTACCATAAACATGGCATCCAAGTACATTTGTACCATAAACATGGCATTCAGAGGCCCGTCCTCTGCCTAGCACAGAGTACATATCTGCGAAAAAGAAGTACATTGTACCATAAACACGGCACACAGAGGCCCGTCCTCTGCCAAGTACATTGCACCATAAACATAGCATTCAGAGGCCCGTCCTCTGCCAAGTACATTTGTACCATAAACATAGCATTCAGAGGCCCGTCCTCTGCCAAGTACATTTGTACCATAAACATAGCATTCAGAGGCCCGTCCTCTGCCAAGTACATTTGTACCATAAACATAGCATTCAGAGGCCCGTCCTCTGCCAAGTACATTTGTACCATAAACATAGCATTCAGAGGCCCGTCCTCTGCCAAGTACATTGCACCATAAACATAGCATTCAGAGGCCCGTCCTCTGCCAAGTACATTTGTACCATAAACATAGCATTCAGAGGCCCGTCCTCTGCCAAGTACATTTGTACCATAAACATAGCATTCAGAGGCCCGTCCTCTGCCAATTAGTACAGAGCACATATATGCGAAATATAAGTACATTTGTACCATGAACATGGCCTTCAGAGGCCCGTCCTCTGCCTAGCACAGAGTACATATCTGCGAAAAAGAAGTACATTGTACCATAAACATGGCATACAGAGGCCCGTCCTCTGCCTAGCACAGAGTACATATATACGAAATAGAAGTACATTGCACCATAAACATGGCACTCAGAGGCCCGTCCTCTGACTAGTACCGAGTACATACGGTGTATATGCAAAATAGAGTTACATTGTACATTGTACAATAAACCTGGTATTCAGAGGCGGCCCGTCCTCTGCCTAGTACAGAGTACATATACGCAAAATATGGTTACATTGCACATGTACCATAAGCCTGGCATTCAGAGGCACGCCCTCAGCCTGGTACAGAGTACACATGCAAATCAAGGGTACATTCACACAGAGGCCCGCCCTCTGTGTATCGCACCTGCAATATAAATGCTCATTAAGCTTGGCGTCCCGAGGCCCGTCCTCTGTCTAGCACACACGCCATTTATGGGTATATTACACTTGACATACAGGGACCCGTCCTGTGTCTAGTACCTGTATCTATACACATAGAAAACATGGGCACATTACAATTTGGCATTCATAAAATTGATTTTTATTGAAATTTTGAATTCAGAGACCCGTTCTCTGCCTATGTACACGCCCTTATGTACCCATACCAAATAAGAGCGCATATTAACTTCCCTTTCATAGGCCCGTCCTCTCTATAACAGACATGCAAATAGGGATACGCTAATTCAGAGGCCGGCTGTCTAGTAAATAGTACCCATGCAAAAATAGAGTCACATCAGAACTTGGCATATTTCAACTTGGCATTTAGAGGCCCTCCTCTGCCTAGTACACATGCAAGCTAGGTGCATATTAAACTTGGCATTGGGAGTAATATTTACTCGGCATTCAGAGGTCCGTCCTCTGTCTAGTACAGAGTACATGTGGAATATGTATTACCACGTAGTATTCAGAGGCCCGACCTCTGGCAAGTACACATGTAAACTATGGGTACTTTGAACTTGCCCTTTAGAGGCCCGTCCTCGGCCTATACAGATTCTGACTGGGGTTATGACGAAACTTTAAGTATTGTTAAGCCAAACTCACAGTGCACCTATACTTGCTGCCTAATGGCGAGACATATCTATCATTCAGTCTAATGGACGTGTTCACGAACAACAGCATAGCATTCAGAGGCCCATCCTCTGCCTCCTCGAAGGAACTAGAAATTAAGACATGGGCTATTTCACAATAAGTGTACACTTTCAGTCTTACTGGCAAATCGGGGTAAAATTTCAAACTTGTCCAACTCACAAAAACTCTGTTGATCTAATAACTTCAGGATGTATACTAATAAT
This sequence comes from Henricia sp. BOLD:AAB3569, assembly GCA_037783545.1. Taxonomy (NCBI): domain Eukaryota; kingdom Metazoa; phylum Echinodermata; class Asteroidea; order Spinulosida; family Echinasteridae; genus Henricia; species Henricia sp. BOLD:AAB3569. The sequence continues at coordinate 1,513,739 of JBBELK010000132.1, forward strand.
TCATAAAATATCAGAGCGTGGCATTATGATTAACATGTTTGTTTTTTCCAATGAAATAATGATTTGTAATTGGTTGTGTGGAGGACATTTGGTTAAACACAGAATATCACAATATAATGGCCAGACTAAATGTTGAAATGGTAATGCCATGCAATGTTCTGTTAGAAGGAATGGTACTGTTAATTTTACAAACATAAAATAAAATATTTCAATCATGGTTGACATGTTATATTACAATTAAATGCTGTCCTGGAGAGGACAAATGTTTAACGGATTTTCCACAACCCTGAATATGATCTTGATAAAATTTACTCAAATCTCTCAATTGTCATATTTACTCCATCAAATGTGTCATGTAGATGATACAAACATCTTTGTGAGTACATGTCTCCAAACTATTCCATTGTGTGGAATACCTTGTCCTGGAGAGACATTACCATATTTTATTTAACGAGAAATTCACTTTATTTTGAAAGGTTCATAAAATTAACATTTGTCGACCGAATTACACCAACCCAAGTTTCACAATATTGTTGAACACTATATATCCATGATCGATCACCAAATTCACCACAATAATGCATCATCAACAAATGATTCCACTTAAACTAATGTAAAACTTGAAATAAGACTCCAAAATGGTGTTAAAAGTGCATGTAAATAGAGAAATTCAAAACGAATAACTTGTAGAATTATGTAAAAATAGTTCTGTAGCTTGTCCGTCATATTACCCATCATATAAAATCACTCATAACATGTATTTGCACTGATAAAGTTATCCAGGATGGGTTATACTGTAATTTACTCAAATGACCACCTATTGTGAAATAGCCCACATGTACTCGGGGACCAGTCCTGGTCCATAGAAACACGATCTAGGCCTTGATACTCGGAAGCCCAACCCGTGCTTCGTAAATTGCCTGACAAAAGATGCGCTGAAACTGCGCGTTTGGGGGCCCGTCCTCCACTTCATAAATTTAGTAAGCAAGAGTCCATTCACTTGCCACTTAGGGCCTGTTCCATTACATATGAGGGCGCTAACACAGGTACCTTAAAACAAAAGGCCAGAACCAGATTTCCCAAATGCTAGGCTGACTCCTTTTGTATTGCTATATTGCGCTCGCTATACATGCTCGAGCAATAACAAAACAAGAAATGTGAGGGCACTTTCCGAACTACGGATCTTGAAAGAGGCCCGCCCTCTATCATCTGACGAACCTGCCAAACTAGTATTTTAATTCCCATGATTCAAGGGCGTGCCCTGTTTATAACCATGCTAGAATTGCACACTGAGCGTTGTTTACCCGTTGGAGCATTCGCTCCAGATTTCGGCGTTGTCCTCCAATGGACGCCAATTAAAAGGCGAACAAATTCTCCCTCCAGCGGTCTTCCAGACCTTGCAATTGGTCGATGTCTTCCCAACCATCCTTGGCGAGCTCCTTAAAGCACTTAAATGAAATCTTAAAAGTGCCGCACAGGCCTATAATTAGGCGCTTGCTGAGTTGTCTATGGCCTGGTAGGCATCCGCCTTTTCCTATAGGGAGCACGAAAAAAGGAACAAAGGAAATTGAAATTTCGGAAACTGTTTGTGTAAACGCCTATTATCGAAAACATTTCCACCTGCCCATGCCTTCTCCGACCCACCTAGTCTACGTTCACGCAGACCCACGCTGTACCTTGGCCGCCTGGCTCCATGAAAAGGCGGAGAAAAGCACTGTTTATAAATATATATCTCTTTTTTTTAATTTTTTAATTTTTTTATTTGTTATAATGCGTACTTGTGCATGGTGGGCTTAGTAGCCCAAACTTAACTAGAGGTATGACGTTTGTTGTTACAAACGCCAGGTGATCGGGTTAAATGAACATTTTGTGATGAATTTCAGACGTTGTTATCACCTGTGGAATGGCAAAAATGTAAGTTCAGCAGCCGATTTCACGAAACTTTACGCAATTGCGCAAGTCCACTTACGCCATTACTTGCGCAATAACTTATGGCGTAAGTGGACTTGCGCAATTGCGTAAAGTTTCGTGAAATCGGCTGCTGTATACACTAATCCGGTAACTAATATCTCCTCCCTGCATATCCGCCATAGCTGGGGGTTGATAGCTTGCACCGTTTTGAGATATGAATTGTTGAAATAATAACCTTTGAAATCTTGTAATGTGACACCTGTGACGACATCATGACGTCACAATTTTGTGCACAAATTGTTCAACAATTTGATAAACATCAAGTTCTTAAATGTGGCGAAAGAATCATGCAAATATCTGCTGTAGTTCTCAAGATACAGCATTTTAAAACATCTCAGCTCCAAATTTGCGTGATTTGACACCACATTACGTAACCACCGTCCATGTAATGACGTCACCAATGGTATAGTCAAAAGGTCCACATGTGTGGAAACATTTCGTTCCGTAGAAATATGGTCAAATTCACTACCACTTTGAATCTATTTGCATTCAAAATGCTAAAAAATTGCACATTTTCGAACAACTTCCGGTTTGGACCGGAAGTAGGCGTCACACAGGGGTCATGACATCGTATGATTTGTTCAGTTCATTTAGACTTATCATGTTGTGAAAGAATTGTTCAAGTATCTATTACGGTTCTTGAGATATGAATTTTGAAAATAATAACCTTTGAATTTTTGTAATTTGACACCTGTGACGATATCATGACGTCACAATGTTGTGCACAAATTGTTGAACAATTTGATAAACATCAAGTTCTTAAATGTGGCGAAAGAATCATGCAAATATCTGCTGTAGTTCTCAAGATACAGCTTTTTAAAAAAATTCAGCTCCAAATTTGCGTATTTTGACGCCACATTACGTAACCACCGTCCATGTGATGACGTCACAAATGGTATAGTCAAAAAGTCTACATGTGTGGAAACATTTCGTTCCGTAGAAATATGGTCAAATTCACTACCACTTTGAATCTATTTGCATTCAAAACGCTTACAAAATGCACATTTTCGAACAACTTCCGGTTTGGACCGGAAGTAGGCGTCACACAGGGGTCATGACATCGTATGATTTGTTCAGTTCATTTAGACTTATCATGTTGTGAAAGAATTGTTCAAGTATCTATTACGGTTCTTGAGATATGAATTTTGGAAATAATAACCTTTGAATTTTTGTAATTTGACACCTGATGACGTAATGATTACGTCACACTTGATGCCATCGTGATACTATACATTCTGGTGAAAGTCTGCCGTAGGGCCTATGTCTGTATCTAATTTACTAACAATTCAGCTTGGTTTGATAGGCATTGTTGCTGGTAAGTGTAAAAACTGAGATTCTCAGTTTCGTTGAACTTTGACCTCCAATTGACCCCAGAAGGAAGGGTCAGATGAAAATGCCCACACAAAGAAAATTGTAGCACAGAATGTCATCTGTAAACCTGCCAAATACGAAGATCCTGGGTCACGTGGTTTTCAAGACGGAAGCATTTTAAAATATGCATATTTTGTTTTTTTGAGGGGTGTAATTTGATACTTGATGACGTCACGATGACGTCACGCTTGATGCCATCATAATATTATACACGCTGGTGAAAGTCTGCCATAGGACCTATGCCTGTACTTAGTTACTTAAAGATTCAGCTTGGTTTGATGGGCATTGTTGCTCAATAAGTGCAAAAATTGCGATTTTCGTTTTCGTTGAACTTTGACCTCAGATTGACCCCAGAAGGAAGGGTCAGATGAAAATGCCCACACGAAGAAAATCGTAGGCCATGATCTTATCTATAAGCCTGCTAAATACGAAAATCATGGGTTACGTGGTTTTCCAGACGGAAGCATTTTAAAACATGCATATTTTAGTCTTTTTTGGGTTGTAATTTGATACCCAATGACGTCACAATGACGTCACCCTTGTATGCACACCTTCACATTGGGGTTGATGTTCCTACAAAGTTTCAAGTTGATAGCTTGAACCGTTTTGAAGAAAAGCTCTGGAAACGTTTGAGTGGAAAAAGAAAAAGAAAAAAAATAAAACAAAAAGAAATCGTACGAGAGTAATAGGTGATCGGGCTGTTGGCCCGATCACCTAATTAAAGAGTCGTATGCACTTGTATACGTACAAAATATTTGGCTGTATACCTTGTATACCTGTCGAATGGTTGGGCCCCCGTCGCCACACGGGTGATACCTACAAAATACGAGCCTGAGGCTACTAGGCCTAATTCGCCATATTTATGGGCCTGACAGATGTTTTACCAAAACTGAATAATATCTTATGACATAAAGCATTTAAGCAATTCGTACCTCAACTAAGGCGTAAATCATGTCCATCTTCAGCACATTCAGCAAACGAGTACATGTAGTTGGAAACTTGTCCGGTACATAAAACACGACGAGGCAGCATAACCCGCACACAGCATTGGCACTAGTATAGCCTATAATACACACGCAAGCCCAATGAGAGGTGCATTGCTTAAGGCGCGCGAAAATTCAAAAGGAATTACTGGAGCGCGCTCTACCATTTTGACCAAGAGCCAATTTGACTATGTGCACAACGTATATGCTCTATCCCAACGTACATGTAGTGCCAACCATGCGTGCGGTAACGACGATTGCTTGAAGCTGCCGTAATGATACTGGTGCGCGGTGCTGCCCACACCTCTCAAGTGTTTAAATGCCTCTAAATTACTCTGGTTACCTGATTTCGCCTTACAAAACATCCCAAACTCGACGCTAGGTAACACACTGCTGCACTTTCATTTTCCTCGAAATATATCAGCTAATTGGATGATAATTCAAAACCATTAATTATCCCGAGCAATCACACACACGTCCACCCGACGGGTTGGTATACTCGAGACTGCGTAGATCCCTACGCTGCCCTCAACGTCGACGGATGTGCCAATAGCAATAATATCTCGGTTTCGTTTTTTTTAATCCACCCTGTATATACGGAAATGTTGAGTTGGCTGAACTTTGGCCTTCAATTGACCCAGGAAGGAAGGGGCAGATGAAAATGACTACACAAAGGAAATTGTAGCTCAGGATCTGATCTATAATGTCTGCTAAATATGAAGACCCTGCGTCATGTGGTTTTATAGAGGGAAATATTGTACGAAATGCATTTTTGGCTCATTTTTATGACGAAAATCCACTTTTTTGCCAATTTTAAATAATTATAATTACGTAATCATTTACGTCATGGTGATGTTCTACATGGGGTGGAAGTTTGTGATGGGGCCCATGCCTGTACCTAGTTTTATAAAGATCAAGCGTAGTTTAATAGGTAATATTGCTTCATAAGTACAACAAAATACAAACAATGTGATTATTGAATTGGCTGAACTTTGACCTTCGATTGACCCAGGAAGGAAGGGTCAGATGAAAATGCCTACACTAAGAACATGGTAGGCTAGGATCTGGTCTATATGTCTGCCAAATATGAGGTCCCTGGGTCATGTGGGTTCATACGGGGAAGCGTTTTACGAAATGCATATTTTGGTAATTTTCATGATAAAAATCCACTTTTGTGCCATTTAAAAATTATTATAATTACGTAATCATTGACGTCATGGTAACGTTCTACATGGTGGTGGACGTTTGTGATGGGGCCCATGCCTGTACCTAGTTTTATGAAAATCAAGCATGGTTGAATAGCTAATATTGCTTCATAAGTACAAACAAATACACAAAATGTGATTTTTGAATTGGCTGAACTTTGACCTTCGATTGACCCAGGAAGGAAGGGTCAGATGAAAATGCCTACACTAAGAACATTAAAGCTCATGATCTGATCTAAATGTTTGCCAAATATGAAAACCCTGGGTCATGTGGTTTTGGCAAGGGAACCATTTTAAAAAGTGCATATTTCGGCAATTTTCCGCTTTTTAGGCATTTTTTAAGTGTTATAATGACGTAAAGGATGACGTCACAATGAAGCCATTCTTGGGTGCACACCTCTTATACTATGTCTTTGATGTGACCAAGTTTGGTTAAGATCAATGTTTGGGAACAACCTGGAAAAGCGCCGACAACGCCTATGCGCTTTGTCTATGGGGAAAAAAATCAGAAGAAGAAGAAATAAACGGAAAAAAAAAATTCAAAACGAAAACAAAGGTTTTTTCGCCGCAAAGCGAAAAAGCCAAAAATCAAAAAATCAAAACGAAAACAAAGGCTTTTTCGTCCTAAACGAAAAAGCCAAAAAGACAAAGAAATCGTACAATATCAATAGGTGATCGGGATCAGCCCGATCACCTAAAAAAAAGACAAAGAAATCGTACAATAGTAATAGATGATCGGGATCAGCACGATCACCTAAAAAAGACAAAGAAATCGTACGAGAGTAATAGGTGATCGGGCTGTTGGCCCGATCACCTAAAAAAAAAAAAGACAAAGAAATCGTACAATAGTAATAGGTGATCGGAATCAGTTCCGATCACCTAAAAAAGACAAAGAAATCGTACGAGAGTAATAGGTGATCGGGCTGTTGGCCCGATCACCTAAAAAAGACAAAGAAATCGTACGATCGGGCTGTTGGCCCGATCACCTAATAAAACACGACGGTTCAGGCAATTGTAGTGACTAAATATCCTGGCGGTTCAAACCGTGCATTTACATATCAATAAAACAGGACAGGTGGGCAATTGTAGTGACTAAATAGCTTGGCGGTTCGAACCGTCGCATTTACATATCAATAAAACAGGACAGGTGGGCAATTGTAATGACTGAATTGCCTGACGATTTGAACCGTCGCATTTACATAACGAAACAAGACGGTTTGGGCAATAAACAGCCGAAGTGTGACGTGTTGCCATGACGATTAGCTCTAAACATCATGACCGTCGGAAAAAAAGTACCATTGCAAAAGCACGGGGACACGGTTTAGTGATTTTAGTGTATTGCCTAGGCAACCAACAAAAGATGACGTATTCATTTCCGCAGTCTGTTGATTTTGCGCTAACTATCGTGCCAGAATCAGGCTGATCATATTTGTTGTTTTTCGTATCTGCGCCCTAAAACGGCTAAAACGGATTGGTACGTTTCGATAGGGAGGATGATGAGCTTTCACTTGTATATTGCTTTGCAGCTCGCCAAACTTGTAATGTTTATTGGATTTTTTTGCCCATGAAATTTCATATTTCGCCCACCGTGTTTTACCTTCTATTAAACGGGCCAGTTTTCGCTACCATAACCAGGACCATGTTTTGACGTAATTACAAAATAACCCAATGGTTGGCTTTGGGCGTCGGCAACCGAAGCCGTGCATTGGTTCAGTCAGAACAAATGCTGTCGGTTTAGTTGTTCGTACATGTGCGCGTGTGTAAAATTATAAGACAATTTTTGTGGTACATGTATAAGAATTATTGAGACGTTGACTATTTCCCCTTAATTTAAGTTAAAGACGACCTATTAGGTATATTAGGTATCAGTAATATTGTGCGGCCACAGTGCGGGAAATAATCCACATTATATACCTCATGCGTAGATTCCCGTCATCTGATTGGTTAAAAGTGGGGGCATTGAATCAGCTAGACCCGGCGCGTATATGCCCACCGGGCAATAGTCTTTGCCATGCCGCGGACATAGTCATTTAGCGGGTTCCGGACGCGCGCATTACATGTGTTAGCTGTGCACCAACTATGCAGCTGGGCGCTTCACGTAAACATTCATCAGGACGGTAATGGCGGAATCTCGACGTCTGTCGTAGATGATGAAGTCCTTAAGAAAGTAAGAGAAGTGGCCTACAGTGAAAACTGTGTCAGGTGAAATGTGCTACTAAAGTGCCAGGTGATTATGCTACAAATGTTTGCTGTAAATATACAGCTTTTCCGCCGTAGACCAGCTTCCGAAATCGAAACTTGAAGGACTGTCATGACTGTATGATGTATCGTTACTTTTAACCAACCAGATGACAAAAATCTACACATTCGGTATATAAAACAAATATTGACTGCTGTTTATTCGGGTCATGGTTAAGATTATAGGCCCTCGGTGATCTCGAAGCCATGACTATGCCCCTCGGCTGCCGCCTCGGGGCATAGTCATGGCTTCGAGATCACCGAGGGCCTATAATCTTAACCATGCCCCTCATTGCAGTCAATATTTGTATATTATAGGTCGACTTGGTAAGATAAATGATCTCGGTAATTAAACAAGTAGGATACCACTCACACCACAGTGCGCTGCATTTTTTTTTAAATAAGTGAATTGCGATATTTACGTCCGTCAGAATGCTCTCTAAGATGGTTGAATGAAAATGAAATAAAAATAATCTGGAATCTTGTTCAATTTTGTTAAACAAGTGAACCAACCCCCATTTTGCAACTAAATTTCAAGACAATGGTGCTCAGTGATTTTTGACACTAGGAAGTAACCAAGCACATACTCTTTGCTTTAAGACGGTATAGTACTTTTAATGACTGTTAAGTTGTCCTATAAGTTTAGTGCTGAAGAACTTATGTGACGTCCGACTTGTAAATTATTTCCATTTGTATTGCCAAGTATAGTCTAATCAAAACAACCTTTCGAATTTTGATTATCTTTGTTAAAACACTTAGTAGTAAGCGAGCACTATGGCAATAACAGTTTACCGCGCAACATTGCAATGCATTCCGCATTGAAAAAGACCGCTGTGGGTCCAGAAATCTCATTTGAATTTTATGAATGCACACGCTTCATGAATAATAATAATTGTAGCAGCAGGTGGTCGATGGCGACTCGTACGACTGATTGGCATGATGTAGGCGGGACCTACAACGTGTACATTCTTCTGATTGGATGGTTCACGCCGTACGGTTTTTTACGTACAATCAACCGTCGAAACGAAAGAACGCTAATTCAAAGGGCGCAAGAGAAGGCAGATGGTGATAATAGCGTTCTTTCGTTTCAAACGGCTTGTCGTACGTGTTGGGCGGTGGGTAATTTTCTTGTCCAATCAGAATCCCATACACACAGTACTGCTAACCCACTGTGGCCTCATCCAATCACAAAAGCGTCCACGACCGTCTGTTTTACATGTTATAAATAATGAACGAGCCACTGCACAATGCTTGTTAAAGCCTCAGACTCAGTGCCGCCCCCGCTTTTGCTGTTGTAAATTCCTGGGAATTCCTGAAATGCTCCCGATACAATAGAAAGCCCCGTGCCGTGTTCACTGATCTCTAAACAAAATTGAAGCAGGTGCCAAAATCCTTTTGAAATAACGGCAAAATGAAAAGGACAGTGATGGGGTGGCGCACCCGATGGATTCATTTGTCTTCGTATCACCGAATGACGTTTATTTACTTGTCTCAAGTTGCTGTATGAACGGACATGAATTGCGATATTTACGTATGTCAGAATGTTCTCTAAGATGGTTGAATGAAAATGAAATTTAAAAAATCTGGAATATTGTTTAATTTTGTTAAACAAGTGAACCAACTCCTATTTTGCACCTAAATTTCAAGACAATGGTGCTCAGTGATTTTTGACATTTTAAAACTTTTAAAATCAAATTCATAACCTGTAACTTCAATTTCGTCCCAAGACGAGTGAGACGCGCAAATGCTTCAATTGAATTGGTCTTTGTTCTTTCCAATTGATCAGTGGTCAACCAATTTCAATATTTGTCCATTCAATGTCGTGAGATTTTAATCACAAAATACATTTAAAAAAATATGTCGTAATTCTGACTTGGCACAACAATTAAGACATATTTGTATTCATGTCCCTTCTACGCTTCAGTACGAATTCATTAAAACTGTCGATATAACTCACAAATTCCCGCACATTTTAAAACTTTTAAAATCAAATTCATAACCTGTAACTTCAATTTCGTCCCAAGACGAGTGAGACGCGCAAATGCTTCAATTGAATTGGTCTTTGTTCTTTCCAATTGATCAGTGGTCAACCAATTTCAATATTTGTCCATTCAATGTCGTGAGATTTTAATCAAACTAGTCTCACCTGAAAATCATCTACATTATGTAAATATTGAATTCGTCTTTGTTCAACCAACTTATGATAATTTGTCGATCAAATTTGTCGGATGGTCAGACTGTATACACGCGTCAGTGAAAAATGAAATACATGTGAAATTGATTTCCAATTTTTGCCGACGGCCATGTTAGTTTAGAGCCAATTGCCATGGCAACACGTCGCACTTCGGCTGTCTATAGCGAACTGTGACCTTTTGACCCCATGTACAAGCACCCTATAGACAACCGAAGTGCGACGTGGGTTGCCATGGCAATTGGCTCTAAACTAACATTGCCGTCGAAAAAAGTACCACTGCAAAAGCACAGGAACACGGTTTAGTGATTATTTTTTTAGTTTAAAGATGAAGTACTCACTTCGGCAGTCCATTGCAATAGACTGCCGAAGCAATACGTCATCTTTTGTTGGTTGCCTAGGCAATTGGCTTTACACTAAAAATCACTAAACCATGTCCCTGTTTTACTTTTTTCCGACGGCCATGATGTTTAAAGCTAACTACCATGGCAACCCACGAGAAAAACCGTCGATGTGATTGAAACACCGTCGCATTTCCATATCAATAAAACACGACGGTTCAGGCAATCGTAGTGACTGAATAGCCGGACGGTTCGAACCGTGCATTTACATATCAACGAAACAAGACGGTTTGGGCAATAGACAGCCGAAGTGTGACGTGTGCCATGGCAATTGGCTCTAAACATCATGACCGTCGAAAAAAGTACCATAAAGTAACGTCATGGGCTTCGGTCCTGTAGGGATAACATGCTATCTAAACCACGATCCAGAAACAACATCACTGATAAATCCTTCACCATCGCCACACCCAAAATCTGGAACACTCTACCATTTGATATTAGGCCACAGGTCACTGCCTCTTCGTTCAATAAACATTTACAATTTCAACTATTTCCCACTGCTTGAGTTTGTTGCGAGAGCGCCATGATCTTTATGGAATGGCGCTATATAAGAACCTGTTATTATTATTATATGATTGCAAAAGCACAGGGACACGGTTCAGTGATTTTAGTGTTTTGCCTGTTAGGCAACCAATAAAAGACGACATATTCACTTCCGCAGTCTTTTGATTTGATGGAATTATTTTGCGCTCAACTATCCTGCCAAAATGACCTGATCATATTTGGTTTTTTTTCGTCTCTGCGCCCTAAAACGGATTGGTATACGTTTCGATAGGGAGGATGATGAGATTTCATTTGTATATTGCTTTGCAGCGCGCCAAACTTGTAATGTTTATTATACTTTTTTGCCCACGAAATTTCATTTTTCGCCCACCGTGTTTTACCTTCTATTAAACGGGCCAGTTTTCGCTACCATAACCAGGACCACGTTTTGACGTAATTACAAAATAACCCAATGGTTGGCTTTGGGTGTTGGCAACCGAAGCCGTGCATTGGTTTAATCAGTCAGAAAAAAATGCTGTCAGTTATGTTGTTTGTACATGTGTGCGTGTGTAAAATTCAAAAATAATTTTTGTGGTAAGAATTATTGAGACGTTGACCATTTCCCCTTAATTTAAGTTCAAGACGACCTATTAGGTATATTAGGTAACAGTAATATTGTGCGGCCCACAGTGCGGGAAATAATCCACATTATAGGTCGACTTGGTAAGATAAAGGATCTCGGTAATTAAACAAGCAGGATACCACTCACAGTGCGCTGCATTTTTTCCCTTTTAAATAAGTGAATTGCGATATTTACGTATGTCAGAATGTTCTCTAAGATGGTTGAATGAAAATGAAATAAAAAAAATCTGGAATATTTTTTAATTTTGTTAAACAAGTGAACCAACTCCTATTTTGCACCTAAATTTCAAGACAATGGTGCTCAGTGATTTTTGACACTAGGAAAGTAGCCAAGGTACCATTGGAAAGCACATACTTTCTGCTTTAAGACGGTACAGTACCTTTTACGAAAATATATTTTTAAAATGACTGTTAAGTTGTCCTAGAAGTTTAGTGCTGAAAAACGTATGTGACGTCCGACTTGTATATTATTCCCATTTGTATTGCCAAGTATAGTCTAATAAAAACAACCTTTCAAATTTGGATTTATCTTTTTTAAAACACTTAGTACTAAGTGAGCACTATGGCAATAATAGTTTACCGCGCAACATTGTAATGCATTCCGCATTGAAAAAGACCGCTGTGGGTCCAGAAATCTCATTTGAATTTTATGAATACACACGCTTCATGAATAATAAAAATAGCAGCAGGTGGTCGATATGGCGACTCTTACGACTGATCGATTGGCATGATGTAGGCGGGACCTACAACGTGCGCATTCTTCTGATTGGATGGTTCACGCCGTACGTTTTTTTTACGTACAATGAACCGTCTAAACGAAAGAACGCTAATAAGTTTACATTTGTTATATAGGTTTGGGTGGGTCTATACAACTATTTTATAATAGGTGTAATCATCACCATAACATTTCCAACTTCGTAGGGACAGAAGGAACCCCTTTCATCAAGTGGATTGTTGTCATTTTGCCTCGAAATTAGAATCACACCCAAACATTTCCTCCTATGTCCTGCAGTGGTTTGAGATGTCCATGATTGGAAAATGATTGGAAAGAAATACTTATAACACCGTTTTTGAAGCCAAAATGTTGTCCAACGTTCAAATTGAACGGCTGGTTCTGTCGTTGCCGTGTTAATAAGTCTCGACGTGAAATCTCGCGAGAAGGCGCTTTCCTACGTGAAAATAAATTACAGTTGGGCCTGCCATGGGCCTGCCCAGATCCAATATCAAGCCTTATCGTTAATCGGGCACAAATACATTTACACGTACGCAGTCCTTTTCGTGCCGCTAGCGCTGTACGCACTGAGGAAATGACTTGGCTGCTCTTTCCGACGGCTGTTTCATTACTTAACACTTAATGTCAACCATGTCCACATGTTTGACATGTTTGGGGTGGTGATGGGTTGTTTTCCTTCCGTAATTTCTCTATCATTACTTTGCCGCAGCCGTCGGAAACAGCCGTCGGAAAGAGCAGCCAAGTCATTTCCTCAGTGCGTACAGCGCTAGCGGCACGGAAAGGACTGCGTACGTGTAAATGTATTTGTGCCCGATTAACGATAAGGCTTGATATTGGGCAGGCCCAAATAATTTATTTTCACGTAGGAAAGCGCCTTCTCGCGAGATTTCACGTCGAGACTTATTAACACGGCAACGACAGAACCAGCCGTTCAATTTGTACGTTGGACAACATTTCGGCTTCAAAAACGGTGTTGTAAGTATTTCTTTCCAATCATTTTCCAATCATGGACATCTCAAACCACTGCAGGACACAACTAGGAGGAAATTTTTGGGTGTGATTCTGATTTCGAAGCAAAATTACAACAATCTACTTTATGAAAGGAAAGCTCACTGACTACTACGTTGGAAGTTATGCTGTTTTTGTAAAACCAATATGCTACTTGCGTGATTGACGGGTTGTACTCCCTCTTAGGCATTTATTATATTCACCTCTTCTGGCCTACCAGAGGCACCTAGGGACTCACGGAATCAATTGCCTTAAAGTGTGTATAAAGTGAAAAGTTGGAAAAAAAAAAGAAGACCTGTCAATATTATATTATAAACCCTCATGCCCGCTTCGGGAGTTTGTTTTAAAACCGTATAGTTCGTGCTAAAACACACCCCAATCATAATTCACCATCATAACGACATCACACTCATTTAAAAATATTACAATTGTATTCTATGTGTTTGAGAACCTTTAGAGGTATATTTTCCACGAAAACAGACGAATATTTAATTTTGGCGCACTTTCGGTGTTAAATTGCTGACACCAACCTGGTGTAAAAAATGAAGTGACTCTTTTTGTGTAACTTCTACTGGGAGGTGTTAACAAGTAACGCCAAGTGGGCATGCGCGAAAATCCAGTTACACTACTTGATTGGCTACAGGCGTTTCTTAACGTTTCTCAACTTTGGGTGGTTGGGTTGGCATATATAGAGGGTATAGCACACCAGTAAATAGGGCTCCCGTTTAATACATAGGAACCAATGCTAAATGCCCAATTTTCAAAGATCATTTAAAAATACTCAATTAAAAAAAATATTCAATACACTGCAAAAACGGTGGTGTTAAATTAAAACCAGTGGGGTTGTCTTATATAGATACCAAGTCTGGTGTTAAAATTTAACACCATGGGTGTTAGTTTTCATTCCTCAATTGAAATATATGCATTTTTTTTAACACCCTAGGTGTTAAAACTAATACTTGTGGTACCAGACTTGGTATCTATATAAGACAACACCACTGGTGTTAATTTAACACCTACGTTTTTGCAGTGTAGTTTTCAGAGGGTTATTTGTAATCAGTACAAGCGGACTTTGCAGCTCAGGGATTAATTCAACTTTGTGTACACGTACATATATATATATTTAATGTACTCATGTATTTTGGTATCCTTGGGAGACCTGTGTATACTTGTACGTGCACCAAAAAAAAAACAGCCAGCAACATTTAAAATAACGGTTAACCGGTACATGAAATAATTACAAAACGTTAACTGAATTAAACGAAAATTACCACCGCTAGTACACAATACCCCAAGGCCCCCAAAATAATATGTGAACCTTATCTGGTCAATTTTACTACGACCCCATATGAATTTCATTCATTGCACACCTTGTAATATATTACCCTCAATTAAAAATATGAAATTCAAATGTCACATTCATGAGGTAGACGCGACGCGGTCGATTTGGACCAAGGGACGCAATCTCGGGTGTCCTCGATACCACAAATACTGATCTCGCACAGGAATGAGCGGTTATCTCTGCACGAGAGGGGATAGTTTACTAAACAGTGGACCAAACCTAGGGGCTGTTCGTTTGGTGAAAGTATACCACCGCTTTGTGAATGGGTGCCGATTTATTCAGAAACGGAGCCTACGGGAAAATTCAATAACCTCACAGGACAATGCAATAAACAACAATGAAAAAGGTTTTAAACAAAAAAAAAATCACTGCTATAATCAATTAAATATACAAAATCCTGATTATTTATTTTGTATAAACCTTGCTAGCGACAGCCTCAACAGCAAAACCTCGACTATAAACCTCACACGCGCCAGTACCTTGGAAACCCGCTATATAAACAGTCTGAGGGGTCACCCTCGCTCAAACTATCTCGCGCTGAGAGTGAATGATTACCCGGTTGTAATCCTCGCAGGGTGTTAGCATGCACTAGTATACTTCACGAATAACTTATGGGTCATTCCGTGTGAAATCACCTAGAGGTTGTCAGGGGTCCGACTCGGATTTGGACAAAACTTTTTCTAAAAATACTTCAACCTATGTCATGAACATGTACAAAATTTTAGAGGCCAACTCCAACTCATTACTAAGATATGACCTCCAGAAAATGCCTACCCTACCCACTTTTTCCCAATCGTAGCCGTGCCATTGAAGTTTTTTACATTTTTGGAGGCCTGTAGCTCAAAAATGCTTGGGAATTTTTACCTGAAAATTGATATACACATAGATTGGCATCCAATCTGCATGATTCTGTTATCAAAAGTACGGTACCACGTTTCCTTTTCGAGATGTCGCTCCCCGAAAACTCAAATTTTTGATTATCGTGGTAACTTTATTTCATTTTTGGTTCCCCATGGTGCCCACATGGATGGTCGGATTGACTTCATATTTTATATGCACACACACTAGGCACATGTGTTTGCTTCACATCAAGGACAAAGCAATTCCACCCTTTTTGGGGGCGTGGTCAAGGTTTAAAAGTGGGTCCGCAAAGAAAAATGGCAAAATGAGCCTCCTCTTCTGAGGGGTGGTTCCCCCGATAGGTCACTACCCAAGCGATTGAAACTTACACATCTTAAAATAATGTATCCAATCTACCTTTGGTATAAAATTTGGTTTGGTATCTTTTTTCCTTCATGGTTTTTTGAATTTTTGTAAAAGGTCAATATATTGCTCAAAAACGCTAGTTTTAATTGCATTATACATGTATACAGTGTACAACATGTTACTATGAGAGCAGTCTAATATGTCATATTTAATACCTGTTCAATTCTACAGGTTGTCAGTTCAAATCTAGGTGATGGCAATGTGGGTGTGCCCTTGGGCAAGATGCTTTGCTATGGACTACCTGGCTTCACCGGGAGCAAATGGATACATGTACCTACATGTACATGTATGAGAGTGAAAGTGTTCTGTGTTTGATTGTTGGGCTCTCATCATGAGAGTCTAACAGGCAACCAGTGCTATACATGTATGCTCTCCAGTGAGCCCAGTGACCAGGGGTAATCATGTTTATACATGTAGTAGATTTGTGTGCGAACTATAATATGTTATTGGGGCACGACAACTGAGTGGTGTACAGACTGATGAATCCAAGATTTTGGTGAAATCCCAGGTTGGTGGCTAGAATCCCGGTCTCTGTGGTACATGTACCTGGAAGGGTACATGTAGTAAAAACTGATGTTTCATTTAATACCTTAAGTTTTACCTTGGAAAGATGCATTTTTCGTAAGGATCATCAAGATCCTAGGAGAGAGTTTTTGATTATGCTTTGATTATGTCATGAGCTTTGTGTGCATATTGTTCATCAGACTGGTCATAGGGGGGAGGGTGGTCTCTCTGTATGCCATGTGCATTCTAACAAAAAAACACAAAGAATTTTTTTTTAAAAGTCTACAAAAGATAAGGCCCTCTGGTGCTGACACATAAAATATATGGGGCGCCGTTCGTCAACTAATTATTTAGGCGAATTATAGCATGTTTTTTCCATGGTTTATCTTAATTCTGTGTAAATAATGCATTTGTGTCAAAGGCCGTTGATGGTTTACAAACAACTCGATTCTTTACAAAACAGGAAATATACTTGTAGCTGTGCAAATTCATTATTAACAAATAATGAAAATTACCTCGGCGTTCCATACTTTATTAATGAAACCGACCAGTGTACATTTCAATGGTTTACAAACAAGAGAATTGTATCGTTCATAGACAATTCCATGGTTTATAAATAATGAATACTGCACATTGCTGCACGTTTTTCTGGTTTACAAATAATACAAAACTATCCAGTGCGCAATTACATGGTTTATAAACCAAGAAACTTGCACCGGGGTCTGATTTTCTATGGTTTATAAATAATGAAAATTGGTTAGTGGACGTACAATTCCATGGTTTATAAACAATCTAAACTGCGCCGTTCTAATCAATTTTGTGGATTCTGTGGTTTGTAAACAATTACAAATAGTCAATAGGCGTGCATTTTGATGGTTTGTAAATAATTGAAAGTGATCGTTGGCTCACAATTTCATGGTTTATAAATAATGAAAATGAACTAGTTAGTGTGTCGCAAAATTTCATGGTTTACAAACAGAAAAAAATAAAGCTTTATACACTTGTCTGTCGTTTGTAAAGGTTGACTATCGATAAAATAAGAAGTATTATGCACTCGGTACATCTCAAAATACGATCATTGACGAAAAATTGAAGGGTTTGTAAATAATGAAAATGGACTAGTTAGTGTGTCGCAAAATTTCATGGTTTACAAACAGAGAAAATTAAAGCTTTATACACGTTTCTGTCGTTTGTAAAGGTTGACTATCGATAAAAAGAGAAGTATTATGCACTCGGTACATCTCAAAATACGATCATTGACGAAAAATTGAAGGGTTTGTAAACCATGAAAAACACGCTTCATAAACGTTTATTATAATCCAGTAACGTTGCGAGAGCAATGGGTGCGTTCAATTAGCTATCATCGAGTCATAGGGGTGCTCGTTCATAGTGTGAACAGTCCGGCAGACCATGGCAACAAAGGTATTTATGTGTACAGCTCATCGAACGCCACGGCACAGCCTTCAGCGCGCGCGCGGGAAATTCCAGGTTCATTAGCTGACTAAACCTAGCCGCGTATTGGGCCCGAAATCTAGCAGCGGTCTCAGCAGCGGTTTCAGCCGCGGTCTTAAAATCTCAAACGGATGTAGTAAAAGGTGATAAAATAATAATAATAATAACACATGCATTTGTAAAGCGCCATCTATCTATGTAAACATATTCTTATTTTTTATTACACGAGTTCTGAGACTCTGGCAAAGAAATTGTTAAAATTCTCAAAGAAATGTATTTCGTTTCACGGTGTTACCTAACTTAGTCATCTACCGGGCTGATTAAATTTTAAATGGTAATTTTAATTAATTAATTTTTAATTAATTTTAATTATTGAGGAGTGTCCATTTTTTACCCCAAAAGTGCCAAAAACTTAAAAGAAAACGTACACCACATAGTTTTAAAAATTAGCATTTGTATTACATACTAGTAATCCATTTAATCCGTTCATGGGGCAGATCAAATTTTGGAGGAAGCCAAATCGGTACACTAATTAGTGCTTAATTAAAGGGATAATAAGGAGTCTGGTTTCCACTAAAAAAGTACCGAAAACTTAATACTGCTGACAAAATGGTCCCTTTAAAATAAAATGTACACCACATAGTTTGAAAAATTTGCATTTTTATTACATAATCCGTTTGAAACTATGTAGTGTACATTTTCTTTTAAAGGGACCATTTTGTCAGCAGTATTCAGTTTTCGGCACTTTTGGGGTGGAAAATGGAGACTTGTCATTAGCCCTTTAATTAAGCACTAATTTGTGGACCGATTTGGCTTCCTCCAAAATTTGATCTGCCCCATGGACGGAACAAACGGAATATGTAATAAAAATGCAAATTTTTCAAACTGACCGCCGTCGGCTGCCGTCGGCTGGGAAGCGACCGGTCGGCATCGGCACACCGACCAAAAACCACCGGCGGTTCGCCGGTGGCTTGCAAGTGGCACGCGAACAGCGTTTTACAGCTCCCGAGCTACTAGCGAACCACTAGCGGTATCCAGTGGCAAACCACCAGTGCCACTGCCGCTCCTCAATCGCCAACGGAGCACTAGCGGTCCGCGGTCCGCGGGTGGCTGCCACCAGCGGCCCGCTAGCGGTGCCGCTAGCGGGCCGCTGACGGCCCGACCGCGGCTTGCGCACTGGGCGTGGTGTACATTTACTTTTAAAGGGACATTTTGTCAGCAGTATTAAGTTTTCGACACTTTTATAGTGGAAACCAGACTCCTTATTAGCCATTTAATTAAGCACTAATTTGTGGACCGATTTGGCTTCATCCAAAATTTGATGTGCCCCATTGACGGATCAAACAGATTATGTAATAAAAATGCTAATTTTTGAAACTATGTGGTGTACATTTTCTTTTAAAGGGACCATTTTGTCGGCAGTATTAAGTTTTCGGCACTTTTGGGGTGGAAAATGGAGACTCCTCATTGATTAAAATTAATTAAAAATTAATAAATTAAAATTACCATTTAAAATTTAATCAGCCCGGTAGATGACTAGACTGAGTTTGGTAACACCGTGAAAAGAAATACATTTCTATGAGAATTTTAACAATTTCATTGCCAGAGTCTTCGTTCAATGAATAGTGTGTTACTGACTCCAGGAAATGTTAAATGGAAAGTTTCATTAGGCGATTGTGCTTTTCAGACCGCTGCCCCTAAACTATGGTCCAAACTTCCAGGTCACATCAGAAATCTTAGGAGTCTTGAGAAGTTTAAAACTGAAGTTAAAACATATCTTTTTAAACTTGCCTTTGATTTATGATTTTTAATCTTAATTAAGTAACGATGATGTGATTAGTTTCGTTTTTAAAATGTGCAGCGCACATGAACATATTTATATGGAATGCGCGCTATATAAATGTAATTATTATTATTATTATTTAACTCGTGTAATAAAAAATAAGATTTTATCACCTTTTACTACATACGTTTGAGATTTTAAGACCGCGGCTGGATTTTGGGCCCAATACGCGGCTAGGTTTAGTCGGGTAATGAACCTGGAATTTCCCGCGCGCGCGCTGAAGGCTGTGCCGTGGCGTTCGATGAGCTGTACACATAAATACCTTTGTTGCCATGGTCTGCCGGACTGTTCACACTATGAACGAGCACCCTATGACTCGATGATAGCTAATTGAACGCACCCATTGCTCTCGCAACGTTACTGGATTATAATAAACGTTTATGAAGCGTGTTTTTCATGGTTTACAAACCCTTCAATTTTTCGTCAATGATCGTATTTTGAGATGTACCGAGTGCATAATACTTCTTATTTTATCGATAGTCAACCTTTACAAACGACAGAAACGTGTATAAAGCTTTAATTTTCTCTGTTTGTAAACCATGAAATTTTGCGACACACTAACTAGTCCATTTTCATTATTTACAAACCCTTCAATTTTTCGTCAATGATCGTATTTTGAGATGTACCGAGTGCATAATACTTCTTATTTTATCGATAGTCAACCTTTACAAACGACAGACAAGTGTATAAAGCTTTATTTTTTTCTGTTTGTAAACCATGAAATTTTGCGACACACTAACTAGTTCATTTTCATTATTTATAAACCATGAAATTGTGAGCCAACGATCACTTTCAATTATTTACAAACCATCAAAATGCACGCCTATTGACTATTTGTAATTGTTTACAAACCACAGAATCCACAAAATTGATTAGAACGGCGCAGTTTAGATTGTTTATAAACCATGGAATTGTACGTCCACTAACCAATTTTCATTATTTATAAACCATAGAAAATCAGACCCCGGTGCAAGTTTCTTGGTTTATAAACCATGTAATTGCGCACTGGATAGTTTTGTATTATTTGTAAACCAGAAAAACGTGCAGCAATGTGCAGTATTCATTATTTATAAACCATGGAATTGTCTATGAACGATACAATTCTCTTGTTTGTAAACCATTGAAATGTACACTGGTCGGTTTCATTAATAAAGTATGGAACGCCGAGGTAATTTTCATTATTTGTTAATAATGAATTTGCACAGCTACAAGTATATTTCCTGTTTTGTAAAGAATCGAGTTGTTTGTAAACCATAAACGGCCTTTGACACAAATGCATTATTTACACAGAATTAAGATAAACCATGGAAAAAACATGCTATAATTCGCCTAAATAATTAGTTGACGAACGGCGCCCCATAAAAATATCCCCACCCCCTATAGACTGTTAGTCTCGTTTCAGGTCACACTTCCGGAGACCTGTCGGGAATGGCATTATGGGGTTTTAACTTTGTGACGATATCCTGTGATTTTTCATCTCCTTTGATTTTTCACCGGAAATCGCAAAGACCGTATAAATCCGAATCGAGTACTTTTGAATTCGCGGCAACTACACTGCGGCAAAATGTTTGCACCAGTTGCAGACTACCAGCGACGCGGTGTCATGGCGGTATGGTTTTTCTATTACGTGTAGGGTTACCAGTTTATGTCAGACACAGAAATATTTAAAATTTTATTAACTTTTTGCTCAATCAACATTTCGCACTGGTGATAAATGAGATTTTAAGGATTTTTATAGTGGACCCCGAATCGGTAATTTTGAGGCGGTGTTAAAATGGTAACGAAACTGTCCCCAAGCGTGATATAATTTCTATCTAAGGTCTCCGGAAGTCAACGAGTCTCGCAGAGTCCCGCTCGTTCTCAAGGTCAACTTACACGGTCTATTGTGGGTGCACGTGCCCACTTTTGAAGGCATACAGAGTTCATCTCGCATACAGAGTGCACCCCACCACTCAGTTGTCGTGTCCCAATAACATATTAAAGTATGCACACAAATCTACTAAAAAAGCAAGGTGCCCACATTATTACCCCTGGTCTCTGGGCTCACTGGAGAGCATACAGCCCTGGTTGCCTGTTGGACTCTCATGATGAGAGCCAAACAATCAAACACAGAACACTTTCACTCTCATACATGTACATGTAGGTATCCATTTGCTCCCGGTGAAACCAGATAGTCCATAGCAAAGTGTCTTGCCCAAGGGCACACTCACATTGCCATCACCTGGATTCGAACTGACAACCTGTAGAATTGAACAGGTATTAAATATGACATATTAGACTGCTCTCCTTTTAATAGTAACAGGTTGTATACTATGTATAATCCAATTAAAACTAGCGTTATTGAGCAAAATATTGACCTTTTACAAAAATTCAAAAAACCTTGAAGGAAAAAAGATACCAAACCAGATTGGATGCATCTTCGGCAACTAAGGCCCTTGATGCCATCAACTATACGGTTTTAGCTTTAACTATACTATATTATCAACTTGAGATGACGAAGAAGGAGTTGCAGTTTTAGAAGTGGGAGGAAAACCCCCAGAGAAATGCCCCAGGGGAAAACCCACGCGGTCAAGTAGGGACTGCAAACCCAATCCACATACACGCCCCGGATTCGAACCCGGGACGCCAGAGGTGAAAGGCGAGGAAAGAACCCGTACGCCAACTCGACCGCCCCCAGTTCCACATGTCTTTATCTCCTTTTAAAAGAACAGGCAAACACCACTTACTCGCTATAGTTAGAACGGTTCACTCACCGAGCTTCAGTTATCTTCTTGAAATTGCCCTACTTGGCATCCGTTGCAGATGTACCACGCGCGGTGCAGTATATGATGTCTATCGCTATTAACCACGGAGCAGGAAATCGTACTTCCGTCTTCTACCACACTATTCTGCCAACTACCCCAGTCGCGTCGCAAACGCCCAGACCTAAGGTAATGCGCGCTCCTGATTGGCCGCCATGCGCTATGCATAATACATGACCTAGACTTACCCAAGTCCCTCCCAGTTTCATTACAATAGGCCTACATACATTTTATATTGTTACTACGAACCATGCTAACAATGCTAAGACGGCCGTGTAAAACACGAAATTCCCGCGAGCTTGAAATTCATGAACGCATGTCAGCTCCACACCACACGTCACGGGTGACACAACATCAACTAGCAAATAGGCCTAGTCTAGCTTTTTTTCTAATCACAACAGAGCTAGCAGACAGCGCCCACATAGGTAAAAGTGCATTGCCTCACAAACGATATTACGCCATGTTCTGCACATACAGTTTGTACAGTGTTGTGTGCTGTGATCCGTGTGAATTTTTAGTTTCAAGGCCGGGCGATTCGCTGTTCAAAGGTAAGAAAGCACGTATTTCATGATATGACCCCCCTGTATTACTGGCCCTTTACTCAGTGTTTTCTAAGAGAACTGTCGACCCTGAAACATGAATACCTGGAGTTTTCTCCAATGAATCTGTGCTTTCCGTTGAAAGTCCCATTGGTTTGTGCAGTGTGTGTGGACATTTTGACGACAGCGTGTGAGGCATAGCAACAATATCCAAGGGGGTGGGGTTAATTGGGCAAAATCGGAACTATGCATTACCCCTTCTGTCGGAGTACGAGTACCACGAATCAGAATTACAAACAGTAATGCTCGACCATCAAGTTCGGAATCGTATAGTAGACTCGGGGCAAATGAAACAAAACTATTGCCAACAAAAAATGTGTAACTAGACGATTTGTCGGACAAACAAAATGGCTACAAAAATAAAACATTCGGCCTCAGTCAGTTCGTTGTCGAGAAGCGTGGCTATTAAAAACTGTTAACCAATCAGCATACGAGGAAAACGTTTAACGAGCGTGTTCACGTATGTCTGCAGCAAATGGGCTGTATGTGCATTAGGTTCTCTATATTGGGGGCGGTCGGGTTGGCGTACGGGTTCTTTCATCGCCTTTCACCTCTGGCGTCCCGGGTTCGAATCCGGGGCGTGTATGTGGATTGGGTTTGCAGTCCCTACTTGACCGCGTGGGTTTTCCCCTGGGGTATTTCTCTGGGGGTTTTCCTCCCACTTCTAAAACTGCAACTCCTTCTTCGTCATCTCAAGTTGATAATATACCGTATAGTATAGTTAAAGCTAAAACCGTACAGTTGATGGCATAAAGGGCTTAGTTGCCGAAGATGCCATAAAATATACAACAACAACAACAACTTCTCTATATTGCGCAATGCACCTGCAGTCGTCAATGCAAACAGTACACAACATTTCCGATGACTTTAGCTCTTTTTTTTTATTTAAAAAGAAAAATGTAGCTTTAATCTTTCCACCCTCGAGGCGTTATGCGGTTACTAAATATACGATAGTCAGGAAAAAAATATTTCTTCTTAAAATGCCTGCTACTCACTCTATTTATCGTCCTGCTGGATTATTTACTTGTCTGTTGTATTTCAATAGTCAACCACGAAGAAAGAAGCACATCCAAAAGACATTTTTTTGCACAAGCTGTCCCACTTGCTTGCGACAAAAAAAATGACCTATCAATATTTTATAAACCCTCATGCCCGCTTCGGGAGTTTGTTTTTAAATCGTATAGTTCATGCCAAAACACACCCCCAATCATAATTCACCATCATAACGACATCACACTCATTTAAAAATATTACCATTGTATTTTATGTGTTTGAAAACCTTTAGAGGTATATTTTCCACGAAAACAGACGAATATTTAATTTTGGCGCACTTTCGGTGTTAAATTGCCGACACCAACCTGGTGTAAAACGTGAAGTGATTCTTTTGGTGTAACTTTTACTGGTGTTAAAAAGTAACGCCAAGTGGGCATGCGCCAAAATCCAGTTATATATTTAGGCCTACTTGATTGGCTACAGGCGTTTCTTATAACGTTTCTCAACTTTGGGTGGTCGGGTTGGCGTATAGTGGTTATTTGCGGGTTGCCCCCTTTCACCTTTGGCGTCCCGAGTTTGATTCCGGGGACTGTATGTGGATTGGGTTTGCATAAACGTGGCAATACTCCACCAAAGTTTCGCGACTAGTGTTCCGTATAGGTATATAGTACCAGCAGTAATAATCATAAGAACACGCCAGTATATAGTGTTCCGTGTAAGTATAGTATAGGCACTAACATAAGAACACGCCAGTAGCGTTCCGTGTAATTACAGTATACAGGAAGCAACAAACGCGATTACCGTACACGGAAATTCGTGTTTTTCATCATTGGTCGCTACGTTCACACGCCTGTTTGTTTTGTATTACACTGCACAGTCCTTGTTTTTCATATCCAAATTCCAAGCCACTCTTGTTTGAAAATACAGTTATCATGGATCTGCCAGCAGGAGTAGCTGATGTGATTTTGCAAATAAAGCCCTGGCGGACACGCTCGCAGGAGCATTCCAAAACTTGAGATACCAGAGAGTCAGTACAGTGAGACTTACAAAATTATGTGGTCAACCAACAAGGTCTGGAGAACAGACTATTCATGAATGGCTCTTTGACATTGATACATATTGCAGACAAGTGGGGCTTGGAGATGAGGAAAAGTTGGGTACGGCGTTAGATTATATGGGCGGGGTTGCCAAGGAGGAGGTATTGTGCACCCCTGAGGGTGAAAGAGATGATTTCAGTAAACTTGCGGCGCTCCTGACGAAGCGTAATTTTGGGCCGTCTGAGTCGGTGCAATCCCTGACTAGAGCGATAGCAACTTGCAGGTGGAAGCCTTACATGTTACAGGCGCGTGTTAATTATGATGCACGATCGCATTGAATCAGCTGTGACTAACGCGTAAGAGAGAAACGCATTGGCTCAGCTAAGGGAAAGCGCTTTGAAGGAACAATTCGTGAAAGGTGTGCACGATGTCTCAGTTAGGCGCGAGCTACGGAAACTTTGCCATGGTCAGCCGGACATTTCTTTCTATGATTTGCGTGAATTTGCGTTGGAGCTATTTCCTAACGCCAGAACAGACTTGTGCCTCTAGTCAAATCTCTATCCCAGATACGGCGTAGGCCTATGCCTTTAAAGCCACCGCCATTCCTAGCGATGGCAGATAGTGTCTGAGCTACTCAAGAGTCAGAAAACACTTGTGGACCCTCTCCATGTTGTAAAGCAACATACAGAGATGAATACCAGTATACAAGGTATATCAGAAGGCGTGAAATGCCTGCTAACTCCTCAGCGTTCCAATAAGTCTCTGGTGAAATGTTCATTTTGCAACAAGCCAGGGCACACGGAAGCTGTTTCAAACGTAAACGAGATGAAAACAAAGTGTCAGGTGACCGAGACAAGGTTAAAAGTGAATCGGCTTCAGGGTCGGTAAACGTGACGGAGGTTAACGGTCTATCTGTACCCACGGTTGATGTTTTAGATAATCCGACTACGTGCGGTCCTCGTGATGCGGTGGATGGGACATTATCTGGCGGAATTAATGTAACGGCGGCTGACATTCGTAAAAAGCTGCTTGGCAGTTGTCCCACCGCCACCGTAGTCTTGAATGGTGTCTCAGCTAAGTGTTTGCTCGACACTGGAGCCGCAGCGTCTTTGATTTCAGCCATGTTTTACCGTAACCAGCTGGCAAATAGGACAAGTAAATTGCAACCAGTGCATGGGTACTCTGATAAAATTGATGGGTGCGAATGACTTAGAGATACCCGTCCAGGGTTAATGTTGAAATTGGATTAGAGGCTTTTGGTCAGAACTTCCGAACAAATTGATTGGTCTCTAAAGAAACCCCAGAGTCAGACAATTCCCTACGGAGTGATCAGTGTCCCGTGATACTTGGCTGTAATATTTTACGGCAGATAAATTCCAGACTGCAGAAAATCGGATCAGTACAGTTGAATCCAGAATGGGTTTTGGCTTTCAGATGCCTACAAACTCATACCCTCGTGGATCGCGCAAGTGCTCGTATGCAACGCGTGTCAACAGGTGTATATGTGCCGGAGCGTGTTACCATATACCCCCAGCAACGATGTGTAGGGTCCGCGGAGTTTTGAACGACTCCAACCCACCTGCGGGATAAAGATTTTCTGCTATGTGCGATTCCCTTTGCTGTAACGAATGGAAGTCTTCAATAAGTGATGTTAGTATCAGATGATGGTTCATCGGTTGCGTGTCAAGTGCTAGAAGGCGTTTGGCAGGCTGATGGTGCAGATGTTGGCGTTTACATTGCCTTGTCCAAGTCTATGAGCTGTGGCATGGTTAGCGACCTCTCGCGATAAACTGTAGCCAGCAACTAGGCTGGTTACCTAAATATCTTGGTCTGAAATCCAGACTTACACGCGCGAGGCTAATTCATAGCCTTGTTCTTTCTGTACACGATGTGTTATGTGTTTCTTTATATCTGCGTTTGAAATCCGACGCAATTACTGATGCGAAACCCGAGTGGTTATAAATATTCATATCTGACATAACATCCAACCAGAGTTCACTATTTTATACCGTGCGGCGCCGAGTTGTAAACATGTCTGTACACGCCACGTTGTTCGCATCTGTTAAAACTGAGGAAATAACGGTAGTTTGAATTATGTAGCCGACAAATTGCAAATTGATGACTTTTAGAAGACCAGAGATAGCCCTCACATATTTTTCTGTAACGGTAGGCCCTATGACGTGTTTGTGAACTTACCAACTGGGTATACGTATACGAAAAATCTGCTATTTTTCAAACAGCACCGTGTTGTTCTGTCAAAACAACCGTTAACCAATGAGCTTTTACGTCTCAGTGCTCTCTTTGAAAAATTAGCATAAACAGTCCCGCAATGTCGCACATGTTTTCGCAAATATCTTTGCAAATAATTGCGATGTCGCACATTTTGGTCGCATACCGTTGTTGGATGCTGGACATGCCTTATAAGCGTGATGTTTTTGGTATATGGTTCATAGAGTAGGTCAAGTCGCCCCTGACAGACTCGCCCGCTGACCGGCCGCATGGTTCCCCTGGCCCCATTGCAAAACGTGTCCCAAACTTGAGCCAAGTCGACGTATTAGTTTCAGGAAGGCGACTTGGCGACATAAAATATCTCACCAAGTCGACTTATTAAAATCTATGGACGTCGACTTGGCAACGTAATTTATCTCGCAGAGTCAACTTAGCATCTCGCCAAGTCCACATAATCCACGTTATAAGTCAACTTGGTGAGATAAATTATCTCGGTATCTAAACACGTAGGATGGCACTAAGCGCCGTATAATAACGGGAAAATCGACTCTTTAGGTTGTAAACCAGCCTAGCCTGAAATATTGACGTATATTCAGCAGGCGCCTGAGAGTTTATCGACAACAAACACGTCGGTGTTAATACCACGAACTGACACGCAGTGGCACTTCAGTGCTCGTCTCAGGCACAAAATGACGTCAGCACGTAATTTCTGTTTTCACGAACTGACACATATCGTAAATTAACTAATTAGGGATTGATGCGGTCAGTATTTTACTATTATTCACAAGTATTCAGATGATATTATTTGTATCGAGCACTTTCAAAGCTTTTTCCAGATAAATTCAACGTTTTCTTGGGTGTCAGTTCGTGGAAACAAAAATGCATGCGTTTTGGGTGCCGCTTACGGAGTGTGCGCGCACACTTGGATGTAAGTTCGTGAAAACTTGTGTACCCCACGGGTTTTCAGCACGAACTGTATATAACTGAAGTGCACTTGGGTGTCACTTCAGTATTATGATTAATGACTTGCATTGAATGTGCATGCTGACCTATGACACATGCGAGTCGATATCATTGTTACACATTCGAGTGGAATTTTGGGTGCAAAGGTAAGGGGGCGGGGGGGTCATGTCTACTTCGGAACACTGTAAGTTAGATTTCTCACTTGCGGTACTTTCCCAAGCTCTGCAACATCGTTCTTTACAAATAGGCTATTATATTCCTTTTTTTGTAAATTTATTGCACCCAATGTACAAAACTGATCAGCATGCGCCACATGGCATCCTAGTTCTGAAGTGAAACGTCATCATCTCTGTTTTGCCAAGTTTACTGGGTCTACACTATATAAGATCAGTAAAATTACTGTTTCCCCGCGCTTTAGCAGCGGACCTTTTGGATTGCCAGCAAATGTTTAGACTCAATTGCCCTGGCCAATCTTTTCTCAATTGCCCTTGGTCCATCTTTTCTCAATTCTAGTCACCGATGCTATATTGATAACTGCCATTATACCATGGAGGGTCCTCCATGCTTATACTTAGATGGAAGTACGTATAAACGACTTAAGTAATTTTTTGCCCTGATAATATCTCGACATAGTATGTAAAAATTGTGTTGTTCCCAAAACCTGTAAGGTGCAGTGTATAATGCTGAGTTCCTTTTTTGCGCAGTATTACAAATCTCTCAGACTGTTCTGATGGTGAGCGGTGCTTAAACCTGTGCCAACGGCGGCGGAACGTTTTTCAAAGTGGAGGAGGGGGGATGGGGGTGGGGTGCATGTTGTGAGACATCAGGCAGCAGAACCATGCCATTGATATGCCGACCATTAAGTCCCATGCACCCTTTTGTTTGACCAATTACCAGGGTCGGATCGAGGATTTTACAAAGGGGGCGGGGGTTGCGGGAGGGGACGGTTGGCGTAAAATGTTTAAGCATAAAATGGTGAAGACAATAAAATGGCGATGGTTAGCGCGAAGCCCTAACGGGAGTGGGGTCCGGGGCCCGCTGAAGGGGTCCGGGGCCCGCTGAAGGGCCCCGTAACATTTTGGATTCTAGATGCTCTTTGATGCGATCTCAGGCAATATTTAACCACTTTTAAGCAGGCAAAAGTGTGATGTAATATGAGGCAGAAACCCCAAAGGTTGCAAAAGTTATTGGCGTGGGGTCCGGGGCGCGCAGAAGGGCCCGGGAAATTTTTGGATTGTAGATGCTCTGTGATGCGATCTCAGGCAATATTTAACCACTTTTAAGCAGGCAAAAGTGTGCTGTAATGCAGAAACATCAAAGGTTGCAAAAGTTATCGATTGTTTTGTTTGTTTTTTATATTGGCTATCGCGTAGCGCGAAGCCCTAACGGGCAATATTTAACCACTTTAAGCAGGCAAAAGTGTGATGTAATATGAGGCAGATACCCCAACGGTTGCAAAAGTTATCGATATAATTAAAAACAAAGAAAACGGAAGTGTTACATAATTATATTAGGAAAAGGGTGGCGTGCGCTCATTTCGCTCCCCTGGATCCGCCCTGATCACAGACATGATTCAGTGGCGTATTCTAACTCATTGAAATACAGAAATACAAAGCAATACTCTGGCATTATTAAATTTTATCCAATTACTGATATTTAGATGGATGTTTATTTTATTTCACCGATTAGTTTTTCTTTCTTTAAGAATTAATTTGGAGAAAATGCATGTTGAAAGAAACGAAATAACACTGAAAAGTGGGGGGGGGGGGGGGGGGGGGGCGCACCACGTTTCAATCCAGGATGTGAAATGTTCAGCAGATTACCGTCAGCGCTTCACTGTTTTGATACACTGCCATTAGGGCGGTCGGTTTGGCGTAGTGGTTATTTTCCCGCCTTTCACCTCTGGCGGAAACAAAAATTCATGCGTTTTGGGTGCAGTGTATACGGAGTGTGCGCGCACACTTGGATGTAAGTTCGTGAAAACTTGTGTCCCCCACTGTGCGGTTTTCAGCACGAACTGTATATAACTGAAGTGCACTTGGGTGTCACTTCAGTATTATGATTAATGACTTGCATTGAATGTGCATGCTGACCTATGACACATGCGAGTAAATATATTTGTTACACATTCGAGTGGAATTTTGGGTGCAAAGGTAAGGGGGCGTATCTACTTCGGAACACTGTAAGTTAGATTTCTCACTTGCGGTACTTTCCCAAGCTCTGCAACATCGTTCTTTACAAATAGGCTATTATATTCCTTTTTTTGGTAAATTTATTGCACCCAATGTACAAAACTTATCAGCATGCGTCACATGGCATCCACGTTTCAATCCAGGATGTAAAATGTTCAGCAGATTACCGTCAGCGCTTCACTGTTTTGATACACTGCCATTAGGGCGGTCGGTTTGGCGTAGTGGTTATTTTCCCGCCTTTCACCTCTGGCGGAAACAAAAATTCATGCGTTTTGGGTGCAGTGTACGGAGTGTGCGCGCACACTTGGATGTAAGTTCGTGAAAACTTGTGTCCCCCACTGTGCGGTTTTCAGCACGAACTGTATATAACTGAAGTGCACTTGGGTGTCACTTCAGTATTATGATTAATGACTTGCATTGAATGTGCATGCTGACCTATGACACATGCGAGTAAATATATTTGTTACACATTCGAGTGGAATTTTGGGTGCAAAGGTAAGGGGGCGTTTCTACTTCGGAACACTGTAAGTTAGATTTCTCACTTGCGGTACTTTCCCAAGCTCTGCAACATCGTTCTTTACAAATAGGCTATTATATTCCTTTTTTTGGTAAATTTATTGCACCCAATGTACAAAACTTATCAGCATGCGTCACATGGCATCCTAGTTCTGAAGTGAAACGTCATCATCTCTGTTTTGCCAAGTTTACTGGGTCTACACTATATAAGATCAGTAAAATTACTGTTTCCCCGCGCTTTAGCAGCGGACCTTTTGGATTGCCAGCAAATGTTTAGACTCAATTGCCCTGGCCAATCTTTTCTCAATTGCCCTTGGTCCATCTTTTCTCAATTCTAGTCACCGATGCTATATCGATAACTGCCATTATACCATGGAGGGTCCTCCATGCTTATACTTAGATGGAAGTACGTATAAACGACTTAAGTATTTTTTTGCCCTGATAATATCTCGACATAGTATGTAAAAATTGTGTTGTTCCCAAAACCTGTAAGGTGCAGTGTATAATGCTGAGTTCCTTTTTTGCGCAGTATTACAAATCTCTCAGACTGTTCTGATGGTGAGCGGTGCTTAAACCTGCCTTATGTGCCAACGGCGGCGGAACGTTTTTCAAAGTGGAGGAGGGGGGGATGGGGGTGGGGTGCATGTTGTGAGACATCAGGCAGCAGAACCGGAACCATGCCATTGATATGCCGACCATTAAGTCCCATGCACCCTTTTGTTTGACCAATTACCAGGGTCGGATCGAGGATTTTCCAAAGGGGGCGGGGGTTGCGGGAGGGGACGGTTGGCGTAAAATGTTTAAGCATAAAATGGTGAAGACAATAAAATGGCGATGGTTAGCGCGAAGCCCTAACGGGAGTGGGGTCCGGGGCCCGCTGAAGGGGTCCGGGGCCCGCTGAAGGGCCCCGTAACATTTTGGATTCTAGATGCTCTTTGATGCGATCTCAGGCAATATTTAACCACTTTTAAGCAGGCAAAAGTGTGATGTAATATGAGGCAGAAACCCCAAAGGTTGCAAAAGTTATTGGCGTGGGGTCCGGGGCGCGCAGAAGGGCCCGGGAAATTTTTGGATTGTAGATGCTCTGTGATGCGATCTCAGGCAATATTTAACCACTTTTAAGCAGGCAAAAGTGTGCTGTAATGCAGAAACATCAAAGGTTGCAAAAGTTATCGATTGTTTTGTTTGTTTTTTATATTGGCTATCGCGTAGCGCGAAGCCCTAACGGGCAATATTTAACCACTTTTAAGCAGGCAAAAGTGTGATGTAATATGAGGCAGATACCCCAACGGTTGCAAAAGTTATCGATATAATTAAAAACAAAGAAAACGGAAGTGTTACATAATTATATTAGGAAAAGGGTGGCGTGCGCTCATTTCGCTCCCCTGGATCCGCCCTGATCACAGACATGATTCAGTGGCGTATTCTAACTCATTGAAATACAGAAATACAAAGCAACACTCTGGCATTATTAAATTTTATCCAATTACTGATATTTAGATGGATGTTTATTTTATTTCACCGATTAGTCTTTATTTCTTTTAGAATTAATTTGGAGAAAATGCATGTTGAAAGAAACGAAATAACACTGAAAAGTGAGGGGGGGGGGGGGGGGGGGGGGGGGGGTGGGGGCGCACCACGTTTCAATCCAGGATGTGAAATGTTCAGCAGATTACCGTCAGCGCTTCACTGTTTTGATACACTGCCATTAGGGCGGTCGGTTTGGCGTAGTGGTTATTTTCCCGCCTTTCACCTCTGGCGGAAACAAAAATTCATGCGTTTTGGGTGCAGTGTACGGAGTGTGCGCGCACACTTGGATGTAAGTTCGTGAAAACTTGTGTCCCCCACTGTGCGGTTTTCAGCACGAACTGTATATAACTGAAGTGCACTTGGGTGTCACTTCAGTATTATGATTAATGACTTGCATTGAATGTGCATGCTGACCTATGACACATGCGAGTAAATATATTTGTTACACATTCGAGTGGAATTTTGGGTGCAAAGGTAAGGGGGCGTATCTACTTCGGAACACTGTAAGTTAAATTTCTCACTTGCGGTACTTTCCCAAGCTCTGCAACATCGTTCTTTACAAATAGGCTATTATATTCCTTTTTTTTTGTAAATCTATTGCACCCAATGTACAAAACTTATCCAGCATGCGTCACATTGGCATCCTAGTACTAAAGTGAAACGTCATCATCTCTGTGTTGCCAAGTTTACTGGGTCTGCACACTATAAGATCAGTAAACATTACTAAAGCCCCTTTCACATATCCACTCCAGGGCCCGTACAACGAGTAAAAACATACATTTTGGCCAATTTCGTACGGTGCCCGGCCGGCTCCCTTACGCTTCCCACGGGCACCTGGACATTTTTCACCAGCCGTACGGGCGCCGCGGTGCTGAGCTGGCTGCTCCCAATTCTCCCGTGCGTTTTCATCTGACCATTAGGCCGTAGACAGCCCGTAGAAGGCCCGTGGTGGCACCCTAGGGTCCCGTGCGGGCTCCGACTGGTGGCCGGGCGGGCTCCGCACGATTTGTTTCTGCCAATTCTCGTGAAATAAATTGTCGGGCGCCCTTACGGTGCTGAAGGTGCCGCACGGCTATCCTGCAGCCCCCTCACGGGCCCTCGAGGGTCCCGGGCGATATGTACAACACCGGGCGCCTGCCGTCCGAGGTCCGTTTGATGTAAAAATTGCCCGTGCGGCCCCCTCACGGCGCATCGAATCCGCCCGTTTGATATAAATACAGTGACATTGCTCTCAAATTCTCCTCCAGCTCTCTCTCTGTGCTGAAGCCGGCTTTGAGTGCACGGGGCCGGGCCCCAGCCGGGAGCCGTGCAGTGCACCTGTTCATCGGACGGAGCCCGAAAGCTTACCGCACGGCACCCGGCCGGCACCCACGGTTTGTTGACGGGCGCCTTGCGATTACACTCCACCAATTTTCACCGGGCACCACCCGGGCGTCGTAGAATATGTGACCACACACGCCGAAATGAAAATCGTAAGGGACCCGTACGTTCTCTAAAATCCACGGGCAAGCCGCCGGGTGGAGAAAATCGTACGGGGCCGGTTGATTTGTGACCTAGGCTTTACTGTTTCCCCGCGCTTTAGCAGCGGACTTTTTGGATTGCCAGCAAATGTTAGACTTAATTGCCCTGGCCAATCTTTTCTCAATTGCCCTTGGTCCATCTTTTCTCAATTCTAGTCACCGATGCTACTGATAAATGTCCTTATACCATGGAGGGTCATCCATGCTTATACTTGGAAGTATACGTATAGAATAGTACTTTTTTTGCCAAAGAAGGCCAAAGTGTGATGTTATAATGAGGCAGATACCCCAACGGTTGCAAAGGTTATTGGCGTGGGGTCCGGGGCCCGCAGAAGGGCCCGGGATAATTTTGGATTGTAGATGCTCTTTGATGCGATCTCAGGCGATATTTAACCACTTTTAAGCCTGGCAAAAGTGTGATGTAATGCAGAAACCTCAAAGGTTGCAAAAGTTCTTGATAATTTAAAAGAAAATTGAATGTTTCGTTTGTTTTTTATATTGGCTATCGCGTAGCGCGAAGCCCTATAACGCGTAAAACGGCGTGGGGTCCTGCTTTAAGGGGCCTCGTAAAATGTTTGATTCTACATGCTCTGTGATGCGATCTCAGGCAATATTTAACCACTTCAAGAAGGCCAAAGTGTGATGTTTTATGAGGCAGATACCCCAACGGTTGCAAAAGTTATCGATATAATTAAAAACAAAGAAAACAGATTAGTGTTACATATATTAGGGAAAGGTGGCGTGCGCTTATCACGCTCCCCTGGATCCGCCCTGATCACAGACATAATTCAGTGGCGCATTCTAACTCATTGAATACAGAAATCAAAGCAATACTCTGGCATTATTAAATTTTATCCAATTACTGATATTTAGATGGATGTTTATTTTATTTCACCGATTACTTTTTTTTTCTTTAAGAATTAATTTGGAGAAATGCATGTTGAAAGAAACGAAATAACACTGAAAAGTGGGGGATGGGGCCGAGGGGGCGCATGCCGGCCCCCCCCCCCCCCCCCCCCCCCCCCCCCCCCCCCCCACCCCGAAATACGCAGCTCCATAGGAAAGGCGTGGAGCTGCGTAATTTCGTGGCACGAATTTGGCGCGCGCGCATTGTTGACGATCCTGTACCTTTAAAGCTATAATATACATAGTTCATGGCATAAATGGCCCAGTTGCCGAAGATGCTATTATAAAACAAGTATGTTCCACCCACACATCGTGATACAGGTGGGTGGCGCCAATGGCAGCCGACGGACAGAGACACCGGAGAATCCCCTCACTCTTCAGTATGTGCGTTATTACAAAACACTGGACTAACGGCCTTACATCCCTGGCCCTATACCGAAGGGTGGAGCAAGTGTGTTTAAGCGCCTTGCTCAAGTGCACAGGTACTACGGCAGGGATTGACCATTCTAATTTATCCACAACTGCACGTATAGGCTGACGTCGTAGTTCGAAAGTACTTGAAAGTACACAACATAAACAGAAAAGGAAACATTTTATCTAGTGACCCGAAGAAACTAACTCTAAAAAGCTTGTCCACAAAGCTACATACAGTCTAGACTGGTTCCAAAGTCCGAGATCCTGTTTTGTTTCCGTTTCCGATTTTTGAAATGTATGGACAGGGAACTAGTCTATTTCGGTCAGGATCTCGGACTTGGGACTTCTGCACGCCAGCTACATTCATGCATTCACCAGTTGGATTTACATACAGCGCGGTTTCCGTAGCGACGGCCAATTGGAACGTATACAAATCCGGGTGGTCGGGTCTATATGCTTCACAGGTAAGATGAGGTTTACCATTTTCGCAGCCTTCTTTTTAAAACTGTTTCTGTGGTTTGTTGTAAGGAAGAATTAGTGCCATAAGCATGAAATGTTGTAATATTTTGAATGGAAATAAAAATAAAACGTACTCCTGACACTTACTCGTGTCGCAATACACATCTGTTACCTTTTGGTAGAATGGAATAGTCGCTTTGTAATCCTCTCAGTGCATGTATTTTAGTGCAACTGCTGTTGCGAACGTACATGAGTGCGAAACA